>JAWMQZ010000001.1:6491908-6625624 GCA_035584835.1 Tangara arthus
TTATGTCTCTTGTTCTTATTAGTTACAGGTGTTCTTAATCTCTAGTAATTGATCCCAGCTGCAACTCACGGAGGGGTAAGATTACATTCTACTGTGCCCCCCTACAGAAGGGCTGCAGTGTGTGAGCCTCGGGTGCTGCATTGTTTAAAGATGATTTAAAAGTGATACTTATTTATATTTATTTAAAAGTGATATTTGTTTGGGTGCAGGAGGTTTGTCTGTGGTGAAATGCTTCAAACTTCTGCTCTGCACTGAGGTCTGATGCTGGATTTGAAGTTTGATTTCCAGGTGTCCAGGCAAAGGTTTTGTAGGATTGCACCTCAGCTGTGTCCCCTTCCCTCTGGGGAGAGGCTGGAATGTGCCCTGTGCTCCTCTCACACAATTTAATTTGGAGCCCACTCAGAGGTCACCAGGGCTGTAGAGCTCACAAAAAATCACAGAATCATTAAAGCTGGACAAGACCTCTAACATTGAGTACAGTCATTAGCCCAGCACCACAGTGTTCACCACTAGACCATGACCCCAAATGCCACAGCTAAACATCTTTTGAGCACTTCCCAAGCTGCTCCTGCTTTTCCAAGAGTATTTGAAGAACTGAAGTGGTGTGTGAGCCTCCTTGTGCTGCTGTTTCACCTCTCCACCTCTCAAGGCTCAGGATGAATTGTAGCAGCCTCAGTGAAGAACATCTCACCTTTTCATCTTAGTGCCTCTGCAAAGGAGAGCTCCAAACAGGTCCTCAGTGACTGCAAAATTTCTCTGCCTTTCTTGTGACTTAAGAGAGGGAAAATTTGGTAACTGGTGCTGAGGGAAGCTGCTAGAGAACAGCTGTGCTCTTTGAGATAATACACTTATATTTGCACATTAATATTTACAGATATATGTGGGAGTTTTACTTTTACTTTTTTTTTTTTTTTGCAAGGAAGTCCTTGTATAACAAACACTAAATGGAGTGCAGGCAAGAGCAGAGAGGATTTTTTTAGGGCTGCTGGGAAGGACTGTCATCACCTGCTTTCTCTCCTTCATTGATGCATCGCAGTAAATATCCCACTGGGAGACATCCCTAGGCAGGATGGTCTTTCTTGCATCTCCTTTTGTATGAATGAGGACAATGAACAAGATGGTTCTTGACCTTTCTGGTTTCCTCTGGAAAATCTGAATGCTAATTTAAAAATTCCAGAAAAAAAAAGATCTTAGAAATTACCTCCATCCCCCTTACACAGAGACAGCTTGAATATGGACAAAACGGCATTTTACAGCACTGTTTAATTGGAAAATCCTTGCCAATTTCTGCTGGCAGTGACAATGGAAAGGAAGTCAAAAGGAAAAGGAAGTTAAAAGGAAAAGGAAATCAAAAGAAGTTTAGTGATGTTAAGGTGGATGTGGAAGATGGGATGTACAAGCACTGGAGCCCTTCCTGGGCAACCACCTGTGCCTGGATGGGTTGTGCTCTGTTAGAACCATGGTTCTCCCTGCTGCTGACTTCCTCCCTGACACAGAAATGCAAAATAACGTGATCTTAATAAAGTGGATTTGTCTCTCCCATTTCCTAATAAGGTTCCTGAACTCCTGCCAAGATGCTCATAGCAAGAAATGTTATGAAGCCCATTTCCTAAATGGTTTGGGGTTTAATTTGGTCCTTATGGCCCTGGATAATTTAAGGACTTTTGATCTGCTTAATCACAGTTATTTGTTTTATGGTCTGAGGCCTTTGGGTCTTGCAACAGTCATTCATCCATTTCTTGTGCTAAAATGCTACTTTCTGTCCTTAATCATCATCTTGGTGATAAAGGTGATTTATAACTTTGCTTTTCCCTCTTCAGAGGGGGATTTGACAGCTACAATCCCTCAGGTGTACTACACCCTCCATCAAGCAAACCATTAATTCTAGCACAGCAAAGGTGTCAACCTGACTGGTTTGGAGGTCCTGAAACACGTGTATCTCCCCTTAGATAAATGAAGTCAATTAAATCTCCCATTAAGATCTCCTACTTCCACAGATGGTCTTTCTTTTTCTCATATGATAATCATATTAAAATTGCATGCAGAGCCATTTGTACATTTTAGCATTAACGTTTGCTGCTCCAAATCAGCTGGGGGAAGAGGGAATTGTCACAGTTTTCATCAGCCTCTTCTGCTGTCATTGTAATCCTTCCAAAGGGAGCCACTGCAGCCTGAACAATCAGCAGCTAAAATTTGTTTGCATGGGCAGGTGAGAAAAGTAAAACAGCAATCCAGGACTTTCCTGGGACTCCACTGTAAAATGGAAATATGTTTTCTGAGAAGTTATTTCTGATGGAAATGAACAGGGCCAGGGGATGCCCTGCCCAGCTGGCTCTGCTCGGATTCTGATGAGCCAATACTTTCAGCAATTTAGAAAAGCAAATTTGAGCCTTGGAGTTCTTTGCTGGCCTCAAATCTGGGACTGGCCAGTGCTGAGAGCCCTCAATTTTCAGTTGTTATGATGGCAGCACTGGCAGTGTTGGAGAACACAGCAGAGTGAGGTTGGGATTGGTCTCGTGTGTCAAGTTGTCTGTAATGAAAACCAGCACCTCATACCCTCCTCTCTGTGGCAGCGCAGCTGCGAGCTGTTTGGAAATTTGGTGTTTGTGCGGAGCTTTAAGTGTTGTGCTTCGTTATTCGGTTATGAGTTAAAGTTGTTATAGATTGTCAAATGTCAAATGTTAAAAGATGGCGCCTGCCCCGGGCTCCCTCCCCCATTTCTTCTTCTCCCCACTGCTGCCAATCCTTCTGTTGCCTAGCAATTCCCGCCCTTTTGTTGCAAATTTTCTGTCAGTTATGTTAGCCACCCCTTGTTTTCCTAATTATCTCCCCTGTCCCCACCCCAATTACCTTGACAATCTAGGTGCCCGCCACTTGATCCCCATGCCCCTTTTCTAGATTGTTCTTTGAGTTCCCCACAGTGATTGGGTTTCCCAGATTGATCCCTCCTTCACCATTGTATGATTTATTCCCTTATACTGTCATTTTAGCCGGGCTGTTTAGTTATTGGCTTGGGGGCGGGGTGATCCTCCCCCAAGGCACCCTTTATAAGTTGCTTTTAGACACACCTCTTTGGTCCATCCTTCCAGCCCTCCTACCTGTCTTGTACCCTCGTCCGCCCTCGTCAATAAAGTTCTCCTGCTGGAAGAATAGGCTGCTTTCCGAGTCATCTATCTAGCACTCTGCTTAGCTGTTGGCACCTCTGAGAACAGCGCGGATCCTGCTGGGCCAAGGCATCCTCCCTCCAAGCCAGGGAGGGCTCGGCCCCACTGTTCCACGCAGATTTGCTGGATTTCACGAGCCGGCTTTGGTTCTCCACTGAGCCTGCCCTCCAGCAGCTGCACCTCTCAGAGAGGGTGAAGCTCTGTCTTTAAGAGGTTTTTTTTCTTCTCTTCTTTAATCTCCAGCTGGGACTTGACTTAGTGGAAGTTGTTTCTAATTGCCAGTTTAAATATATTAATGGCCAATTTTCCAGCAATTTTTCTTTTTGTCAGTGTTTTTCTTCAGCTTCAGAGTGTTTGTCTCTTGTTACAGCCAAGAGGAATTAGGTTCCCTCAGCTCTCTTTGGCAGGCAGGGGAAGCCTCATTTCAGAAGGATCATTTTTCATCCACATCTCATCCACTCACCAGTTTTTCCACCACATTTCCCATTTTAACCTCACCCTCTTCTAGATATAGAATAATCTAATTCCTTTCTGAAATGGCTTTGCTATATCTTTACCTGTGCCTGGAAATACATAGATGCCCACTTTGAGTTAAGAGAGGTCTTACCAAAGGGCTGACAGGTGGATTTTGGGGTAGGGAACAGCTCAGCTGGCTTCAGCTCTGTGTAGTTGCTGTGCCTCCCTCTCAGGTTTCCTAAATGAATAAAGTTCATTGTGGAAGGACTTGTTTATTTTGTTGGCCATGAGGAACTGGGGTTTCATCCCTGCACATGCAAGGTCATCCATGGGCTCCTGAGCTTGGCAGTTTGGGAAGAGGTAGAACAAATTCAGCTCTCTCACCCACAGTTCTCAGTGATTTCATTATCTAAGAAGATATTCCATCTGTGGTACATCATGTACATCATTCCTAGTGGTTTTGTAGGAGAGGAATGCCCTGGATTTACAGCTCAAGGACAGAATCTTCATCAAAACTTAATAAAGATTTCGTTTTAATTCTCATTTATTTCACTTTACAACATTTGCAGACAATGAGCTTTACTGCTTTAATGAAACATTTCTTATTATAAACCTGTCAAGTCTGCTACAAAAAGAACACTGATTATTTTTTCAGTGTGTGCCAAGGGGATTTAATTAATTTTTTGTGATCACCTACTTATAGTTTATGCCACAGCTTCCAAAGCAGCTAGACTGGAGGGAATTCCCTTTGCACAGGCCCACTTGCAGCAAAAAGGGCTACACAGTAAGAATACATTGGTGGCAACCTCATCATCTCTTTTTGGTGCTGGGGAGAGAGGCTGGTGAACTACTATTAAGGGACAGAAACAAAGAAACTCAGTAGTAGTATTGTAGTACAGTAGAAATCTTGTAGTATTTCATTATACCCTCAGGCAGTTTCACAGCTCTGAGTCACTCTCCTCATTTGTGAAAGGAGAACATCATGGAAATTCAGTAAAGTGCTAAAATTGATATGTACAAACCCAAGCAATATGGAGACAACACTTCAGCCACTGCTGGAGGGGCTCCCACTAAATCCTGTGAAACAGAAATGTGGTGAAATTTAACACAAAACAAGCAGACATGACTGCGCAGCACTTTGGGACAGAGAAGGAACAGGGGTTCAGAGGACTGGGTGTGTACCTACTTTCTGTATCTAGTGAACAGGGAAATGATGCAGCTGGAAATGGTGTCCACAAACACCCATTAGGCTGATAAATCATGGGAAATGTCCAAGTCCCATCTGAGCCCATAAAGATCTCCCTGACCTTGGTGTCCACCTGCAGTTCCTCTTTTTAGTGAGATTTTTCTGGACAAAACCATACCTCTCATCTTTTATTTTTTTTTTTAAACCACAGAAAACTGGCCATTTTTTTCATTTAAAAACCCAGCAGGTGTGTGAGAGTGTTCACAGGGGTTTTCAGGTGAGGGAAGAGACGAGAATGCTGACTCCAGGTTCAGAAGGCTTGATTTATTATTTTATGATATATATATAACATTAAAACTATACTCAAAAATAGAAAGAAAAGTTTCATCTCAGAAGGGTAGCTAAGCTAAGAATAGAAGGGAATGAATAATAAAGTTTTGTGTCTCCGACAGAGAGTCCAAGCTAACTGGGCTGTGATTGGCCATTGATTGTAAACATCCAAGATGGGCCAACCACAGATGCACCTGTTGCATTCCACAGCAGCAGAAACCGTTGTTTACATTTTGCTCCCAAAGCCTCTCAGCTTCTCAGGAAGAAAAATGCTAAGAAAGGATTTTTAATGAAAAGATGTCTGCAACAGCAGGTGTCAGTGATCTCTGCCTATGCATGAGAGCCTAAGAAAAATTTTGGTCCCCAAGTAGTATATTGTTTTGTGGTCATTTTCTTCTAAGCCTCAGGGGTTGGAACTTGCATTTGCTTCCCAAGCCCCCGGCAGAGGGAGTTTGAGCCCACAGTTGTGGTGTGGCTATGTCACCTGAGAGCAGATGGGTGGGTCAGATGTCAGGTCAGATGAGTTTTTCCTCTTCTTCATATCCTGGAGCCTGGATCTGGTGCATGGCTGATGTGCAGTGGGAGCCCCTGTGAGACCTTTGCTGGCTTCAGGGGCTCTTCAGGCAGAGTTTCTTGAGAGAAATCAAGTTTTGGCTTGAATGACAGCACAAGCTCTGGAAGATGTCTCAGTCCATGAACTGTAGGTTTTAAACAGCCCCTCACAACTTCCCTGAGAGGGGTGATTCTAGTGCAGCCCACAGCTCTTTGATCCGTACAAAGTAAAAACCTAAAAATCTCAGAAATGGCTTTTGGTTGAGAACTGGATCAATACAAGTTAGGGCTAAACTTTGCAATGCAATTGAGCCCCTGGCTGCTCACAAAATGCTGCTACTGTGATGACAAATAATAATAATAATGACAGCCATCATCATTATGGCTTTTGGTAGAAAGATTTAATGGGGAGTCAGCTGAAGAACTTAAATGTCAATAAACTTGCTGTGGTTTCAGAAATGCTCGAGTTCTGCCTTCCAATGGTAAAGTGGCCAGTGTTAATTTGCCTCTCAGCATTAGAATGAGCTTCTAAGGTGAGGACAGCCTTACTCAGCTGTCAGAGTGGATCTCATGTGGTTTGCATGCCCAGCCTCTCAGCTGCTGGTTTTTGGGGATGCTGCCTGGGCAGTGCTGTGTTTTCCTGATTTCCCCTCTCCATGCTGTGCCCCTCTGCTGTGTGTGTCCTGCTGCATGCTGTGGGTGCCAGGCTAATGCTGTAAATTACACCATCGTGTAATTGTTCATAAAAGCCTCATCAAGCCACATGTCCCTGCAAATGGCACCAGGATGCCTGCTCAAGTGGCTCATAACTCAATGGTGGCTGTCAGGTCCAGGCTGAAATCTCCCAGTCGATAGAAAAAATAATAATTGGTACTTAGAATCTTACCTCCAGACCTTATTGTTTCTGTGTTTTATTTTCAGAGGAAGGAGGGGACAATTACCAGCACTTTGATGGGGATGTAAAGTGAGAGTTATTACCCACTGTTTAGTACTTGGTTATTCTTTTTCATTTGAAAATTAGAAAGAAAAATAACAGGGAAAAATAAAACCACAAAAAGCCACACACACAAAAGAAAAAAAACTTGAAAGCTTGACCTGTTTGGGTAGGATGGGTGCTCTGTCCTATACTGACATTTTCCCATAGGCAAAGTCATCTCATGGAGTCAGGAGGCTCCTCAAAATGGTCATGGAAGCTGCTCCTTTGTCAAGTAAATTATAACTGGCAAAAAGCTGGAAGTGTGCTGTTTTTGCTTTACTTGGGGTTGTGTTGGTCACTAGAAAGGAGGGAGTGCATCAGGGCCAAAAGAAGGGGAGAATATCAGAATATTATATCTGCAGTGAAGAAGATTCCAAACTGAACCAGGAAAACTCCAGAATTAACCAGGAGAACAGAAATGTCTTGCTGAAAATGATTTAGCAAGACTGAGAATCTTGTTTTGGTGGGGTGTGAGAGTGTGCTCCTGGTGTACAGAGTGGGACATCCTGGTGATTCCCAAATCCACAGCTCCTGCCTTGACTTGCTTCACAAGATCTTCCTCTTGTGGCTACAACCACACAAACACCATCACCCCCACTCTAAAAACCAGACTGCCACTGGGTTTTGGCAGTAGGTTTCAAATTTATCCTTTTGGGAAGAGGAGATTGGATAGTCTGAGCATGGATAGACGAGGAAAATAAAAGTAGTCAGAATATTTCAACTTTGTAGTGATTTTCATCTGACAAAGATATGCAAAGCAATCTTTGCTTTCTCTTGCCCGTTCAAGGGTTGTGAAGGGCTGTTGGTATCAGGTGGGAGCATCCCCATGTTCCTCCACTCCTGTTCCCTCAGACACCCCAAGTACCTCCTGATTATGGAAGAAAGGTGTGGCTACAATGGGTCCCCCACTTTCCTCCTTTCCACCCTCATTCCTTCCCAATTAGCCAACCCACACATACTCACTTTTTTTTTCCCAGTGGTCACAATTTTGCTGTGTCCATCCCGAAACTTGCTGATTCCTACATGATTATTTGCTATTTCTGATATTTGCAACCTCATTTTTTGGCAGCATTGCTGATTTAGTTCCCCAGGTGCTGCTGCTGTCCTGGCTACACTTAGATCCCCAAAAGGTCCCTGGTGTTCCCATCCAGGTACCCAACCAATCTGGCCACTATCTGCAGATTTATTGGTTTATCACCTTGTTATTTAATACATTCAGCACTTTTTTGTGTCAAAACTAGCAGTTTTCCACATCCATCTAGTTATCCAGACCTCAGTCAGAGCTTTGTCCTCTGCCTGGAGCCTCAGCACTCCCAGCAGGGACCAGCCGGGCAGGGAGGAAGTATTGCATTGCTTCATTCATTTCAATGCTGATCAATCTACTCTCTTTAGGCTTTCCTTATTAGAAAAGTTAACTATTTTAACTCATATTTTATTAAAACATAGCTTTTGGGGGCTGAAAAGCCTTTTCAATCTCTCCAAGAACAGGAGGTAAAGGCACATCCCTCTGAGTCCTTGTCACTAAGGTTGTTGCTTCACTGCTCGCGATCAAATCTCTCTAACAAGTACCTTGCCTTATTTCTGGAGATTTATGCCTCAGATCTCTCCCTGGGAAACACTTGTGACAGGGCACTTTGCCTTCCTCCTAATCCTATCCCACAGCAAGGAATATTTAAGTATATTCTAGTGAGTACACTGGCATTTGGTCAGTACTGGAACCCATTGAAATCCCTCTGGGAGAGGCTGCTCTTTTGGAAATATCTCTGATTTTGGAGATGTGCACCAGTGTTCAAGTCAGATCCCTCACCATCCATGTTAGTCATCCTATTGCAAAAGTCCTATACCTTCTTGGTGATTTCTCATGGGCAGCTCCTTGCAGCACCAACTCCTCCTTCTTCACAGCACAGCCAATAAACTCCAATTCTACCACCTAACCCACTCATTTATAGCACTCAACCTCATTGGACACAGCTGTGACCTGTTAAGGGCAGGCCTGATTCTAATCTTTGGTAATTAGTGCAGGTGCAGCTCTTCAGGGGTGAGATTACCTTTAGCACTATATTTATTTTCTTACATTCTATCCCCTCAAAGTCCAGGATAATGCTCTGCAGCTCAGCCTTATCAATTCTCAGATGAGACTGAGCAGTACATTAGAAGGATGCTCAGCTTGATCCATCTGTGCATATTTACTGGTTTAGATGTGAAGGAGAAGAGGAAGAGCACCCAGCAATTCTTCACTGACTCCTTACTTTGGCAGAAATACCAATCTGTAAAATTAACAACTGTTGAGTCATTACTTGCAGATACTATTCAGTTCTTCTTCAGGGCTGATTTTTTTTTTTTTCTGGAGAGAGGAGTGAAGGAATATATTGAGAAATTTCAATTATATATTTTTTTTCCTATTGCTTAATACAAATGTGACTTTCCTAGGGACTGCTTGCCCTAGTCAGGAACACCTGTATGTGGCAAATATTCAGGGATTAAACTTTTCAGCAAAAAAAAAAAAAAAAAAAAAACCAAAAAAACAAAACAAAAAAAAACAAACCCCAAAAAAAACCAAAAAAAAAACCCACCAAAAACCTCAGAGTAACTGGTTAGTAATAATTAGAAATTACAGAATTGTTACTATTAGTCAGAAACAATTCAAACTTTATCATTAGGCCATTAAGAATTAACAGTCCCACAATTTGGGTGAATATACCCTGAATCAAGGCCATCCTTACTATTCACACCACTCCTCTCAGTGCAAGCAGAGAATAAACCACATGGAAATCTAGGCTCAGCTTCATGGATGGATTACACAGCTGACTTGGTCTTCACTAAAGCAAAATCCAAGATATCTACAGAAAATACAGCAGCCCTTTGAAGCCAAGAGGTGTGCTACAAGTCTCTGCCTGTGTTTCTGTTCTCCGTATTGTCCCCAAAGCTCTAAACACTGATTAACAAAAAGAAGTACAAAGGCTCCAGTCTGGCCTAGGACTTCTCCTTATCCTGACCATATAGTTATACATTTCCTTTTCCTGTATGCTGTGTTCATACATGGTGTGAGATGTGTATGGGAGCAGTCACATAGAAGAGTGACTGGTAGTGTCTGGATTTTCACGTGCAACTGCAAACAAAAAAATAAATTACTTTTAACTCATTAGTGCCAGATGTATCCATTCACTGTCACTTGATTTTTTTTATCCTCTGCTTTTTACAATTCTAGTTTTTAATATTTACTTCATTTATTTCACAACATGAATGCACATAAGTTCATTTTTACTTCCATTTATAGCTACAACAATGAACACTAAAGAAATAACCTTTGTTAGAAAGCTTTTAATGCCATCATATCCTCTCGTTTCTATGGGATTGATAATGATTGTTGACATGCCTATGTCCAAATTCCACATGGTCAGTGATTTTTATCTAAATAGAAAAAATTTGTCAGGGCATAGAAAAAATTTACAATTTTGCACTTTCGGTGACTTTTCTGACCAGTGTGTCTTTAATATTGTCAATATTTCTCTTACTTTTTTCTTTCTTTTAAAGATATAAAATCATTTTAATATATTTGGTTGTGGAAACATAGAATCTTTAAATTGATGTGTGGTATGAAAACTTGTATCTTCACAGGGCAGATTGAAAACTCTACTTGCACCTTTTTTCTGTGAATAGCAGACAAAAATAAATCACTTTGGGATTCTGAGCTAGTCACTGCCTGGTTTGACTCACCTATGGCCCCTGGCTTGGAATTGCCTTCCCTGGATTGCCTGCCTTGTGCTATGGGCTAAGTAATTAATTGGGAAGAGGCAATTACCACATCATGATTATTCTGCAGCCCTTGCTCTGGTCTACAGGAGATGGGAGCAAATGGTATTACCCAGCCACATATGCGCAGTCCAGCCTCCAACCAGGTGTTATGTAGGAACTTTGAATCATATAATTTTCTCAGCTCATTTCATAATGAGTTAAATTACTTTAAAAACAAAAAATCTTCCCCACCTGCAAAAGCAAACAAAATTTTAAAAGTGCAAGAGCCCTTAGTGGAGAAAAATTGAATTCCAATATTTGCACCCATCAGCCTAATCCACATCACGTGAAATCTGATGGATTGTATGTGGTGGTTCAACAGGGAGCATCTCTTGTACTCGTTTGCTCACAAGCTTCACACCAGCCAATAACTATTTGTCTTAATTGACAGTGTGTAAATCTCAAACAGCTGAACGTTCCTCTTTCAATGAATGAATTCTGTTGATAAACACTTTGTTAATGTCTTAAGAGTAAATCCAGAAATTGCACACTAGTGGGATATGGAGACAAACAGCACTCTACCCCAACATAAAAATCCTAACTGTCCAAAGCACACAAGACCAAGTTGCATGTACCTCTACTCAAAAGCTGTGGATTTTAAATTAGTTATCTCTTTTTACAAGCTTTAATTTAGGGGTCATTGCTTTAGATTAACTTCCCTTAGGGTCTTCATGGCAAATATACAGCTACAGGAGCAAGAGCAGATTGTACATGGAGATGACAGAGGCAATGAACACTTGTAATGAGGTCTGTATCAAAAAAAAAAAAATCCAAAAAACAAACAAAACACTGAGCCTTCCACCCAAAACTGCAAACAGAAGAAAAATGCACAATTCACAGGTCTGCTGTCAACAGTCCCAGATTCTGGCCACCCAGGAGAGTCCAGGAACTGCCATGAACCCCACAGCTAAAACTCTCAGTACCAAGGGAATACAATGATTTTTCAAAGGGTCTAATGTAGAAAACACTTTTTTTCGCCCATCTACTGTCTCTGGAGCATCCCTCTATTCCCATCACCCTTTCAGGAATAACAGATTTCAAGCTCTTCTTTCCTTCTCAGGAGACAACTACAGTAACAAACAGCTCAGCTATCATAAGAAAAGCTATTCAGAAAGACAAATTGAGTTAAACCCTGAGTGCAGATAAAATTTTATTAAAGTCTCAGTTGTAGACCAGTCTTTATGTGTTTAAATACAAATTTTTAAAAGCTAGCAGAAGTTACTCACAGATTAATAACTGGCAAGGTCTTCTACAGTATGTCCATGTCTCAGAAAAATTAGTACTAGTGCATTATTTATTAATATTTAAAGAATGTGAACTTTAAAATGCTAGTATAATGACATTTTTTGTTTGAACTATTTTTCTTTTTTAAAAAAGTTATTAAAACCCAAATTTTGGTATCTTTTTGGTGGGGATTTTTAAACTAAAGATCACTGTAAAAGTTTGAGTAGACGTACAAAAAAATCTGTGAGAAACATCACCTCTGACCACATCAGGAAAGATTTTTTGTGTTTATGTTCTCTCATCTCTGAATTATATTTAAGTTTTAAAATCAGAAAATGGGTCACTTCCTTGACCTTAATTGTTACACATTTTTAGCTATGAAATCTCTGTGATAATTTCATTATCGCCTGTCTAATATCACCTCACCTGTCTGGCTTTGCAATGCAGTACTGTCTACAGCCT
Source organism: Tangara arthus (assembly GCA_035584835.1). Lineage (NCBI taxonomy): Eukaryota > Metazoa > Chordata > Aves > Passeriformes > Thraupidae > Tangara > Tangara arthus. The sequence continues at coordinate 6,504,054 of JAWMQZ010000001.1, forward strand.
CTGTGCCTCGGGGAAGGATTTTTCATTTCATATTGTTTGTTCAGACTTTAATGAGATTCTTAAAAGAGCAATCCCTTGGATTGTAATAGAATCCCACCACAGATCAGTGGCTAGTAGGAAGTGTTTTGACATGACTGCTTTTGCAGAGAGGGAAATTTATGTTCACAAAAGTAAACTAGATAATGAAAGGTGGAAGGAAGAGAAAAGAATGAAGCAGCAATGGGAATTTAGATTATATTAAGTGTACAACATCAGAAGATATTCAAAAAAGAAGGAAAAACCCACAGAAATGTTATTAGGAGTCACACTTTAAAACAAAATTGCTTCTTCCTCCCTCCTTTTCAAAGAATTTTCTTTTTTTCCAAAATTACTGATAATGACAACTAGAACATACAGGAATCCACAAAACAAAAATGGGCAAATCGGTTTGAAAATCTGCTAATGAGAGTTGTACTGGTGTCTAGAATAATAAAATTCAATTTTAAAAACAAGAGACAGTTTTTTTACCATCTTATCTGAAATAGATTATTCCCCTTGTAAGAATCCCATGGTTATAACCAGAAACAGAAAACACTTTGTATACAGCAAATCTCTATATCAAAGGAAAATAATGACTTGGCTCCCTTCAATATATGTTTTTGGCATGTTTATTTTCAGACATGCTTTTGAAAATTTAAGTATCTTTTGAGGAAACAACTAATTAGCAGGATGCTGAAAATAATTCACAAAACATATCTAATTGCATTATTTTATGCATTCATTAGTATAGAATACTGAATTTGGAAAAAAATGCAAACTGTCCAGACTTTCAGGCCACCTGTGGATTCAGCAAGACTTGGCAGGACAACAGAAAGCACCAATATAAACATTAACTGCTGTGATCAGCCCTGTGTTTAATGTCTCATGGTACTCTCAAAAGCACAGAAAGCAGAGAAAAATGAGCAAATCACTCTTAAAGCTAATGTTCCCTAAAGGCAAGAGGAAAATGGTATCTGGAAGAGAAGCTGGGTAGAGTAAAAATGATTATTTGTACCTCCTAACTAGTAAGTTCCAGCTATTCTTCATAGTTCTTTAAAAGAAAAACAAGACAAATTTTTAACATAATTATAAGCTTTTAAAATTCTTCTTTGACTTATTTTGGTTTTAGTAATTATTGTTAGACGTCAATAATAGTATAAAATATTATTTTTTATGCCAATAATAATACATAATGTTATGACCAGAAGATGTTAAATGATTGAAGGGGCAGAAGACATCCACTATCACCATCTCTGCATTACTGAAGTAATGTAATGTGGTAATCATATTTCCTCTAAACAGAGAGAGACACAGCTGTCCCAGGATTTTCCTGGTAAGCTGTGAGAAACTTAAAGAATTAAAACAATTATTATCTATCTTTCTGTAACTGTTATTCATAGATATAGTTCTCCAGAGTGTACTATTGATAGTTCACCAATAGTGCAAAAAGTTTTTGTGACCAATCAAGTAGTAGGTTTTTTATAACGTGACTCACCTTAACAAGTCACATTATAAAAAAAACATACTACTTTAATTAAATTAACCTTCAGCCTTCTAATTCACCTTATAAAAACTAAAGTTTTTCATTCCGTCCCTAACTCAACAACATCAATGTATCACCATTATCTGCTCTTCTCTCTATTAACATCCAGAGTTGAGAGCTGCCCAGTTTATCAAAGTGGTAAGATAGTTTATTAATTTAACTGAGATAAGCTTAACTTCTGAATCACACATTTACTGAGGTAATAAACTATTACAATATCAGAAGGGTGCGTGGATACATTTATCCACACACTGTGCGTGGTTTAGCAGACTGCAGGTGAAAACACCTTTACTTGATTGATTTCAAAATGGTTTGGAGCAGCCAGCTTATGGTAATATCCAGATCAGACATGAATTTTAGCCTCCAAAATGCCTCAAACATGACTAACCAACATCAAGCACTCCCAGCTAGAGACAGGTTTGGAATAATTATGAACTAGCTGGTAATTAGGCGCTGACCAGAGCCTCCTTGATCCCAGTCCAACCTTCACTGCCCTCCCAGCCAAGCTACAAACTGCCAGCAGGAGAAAGGGGAAGGCACCAAAGAGTCAGAGAAGATTTAGTGGTGTTTGAAGGCGTTTTAAAACACCCTCAGCCCAGAAATACCCACAGACAGCTCCTCTGGACCACGGACAGCTCCTCTGGACTCCGGATGGAGCGCACCGCAGATGCTGAGCTACCAGAGCTGGCAGCACACAGAGGCAGCCCTGGAGCAGGAGGAGGCTTTAGCAGAGCCCTGAGCAGATGCCTGGGCCAGGTCAGAAGCACAGCTGCTCCTGGCAAGGCTTCAGCTGACTCCAGGGAGCTCCGGGTTCCTATTAGCTTCCACTTAATCCCAGGCAAAACCTGGCCCTGCAAGGCGATGCACCTGAGCTAATAAGCTCCTTCTGGATCCAAACCACAGAGGGAACAGGGGGATGAGCCAGTAGGAGCCAGCCTGGGACCTGCTGGCATGGAATGGAGCCAGCACTAATAAGCTGGGGCCATATGACAGCTTTCATGCTGGGCTGTGCTGCACATCCCAACAAGCGTGGGTATTTTTAAGGTTTTTCATGCTATCCGCTGTTTTCTTGCTGACTGCCTGGCATGCCACCACATTAGTCTGGCCCTAAAACAGCCAACTGTGAGGGAAAAATATGGAAAGGTCTCCGACCAATATAATTTGGCTGCTCCTGGCATTAAGGAAGAAAGATTTGGACAATAAAAAACTTGAGGTTTTTTTTTTTTTTCCTGTGATTGCATATTTCAGTATTCTAGAAGTTGCTTCTGCCTATAGCATGCATTTAATACCATTTTAAAAACAAAATGTGTAATATGCCAGTATTTGAAAAATATGAATGGTATTTTCATTTTATGTTGAGCTTAAAGTAATCCCTATGTTAAAGGAGTTTATATAAAATATGCTCTGGTGAATTAAAAACTTCCTTGTGAGGAAATACAGATTTTGTAGAAAATGTATCACAATCCTCTTATTTCTAAGATTATAAAACACTGTTAAAAACCTGCCACAACTTCTACTTTATTTTTACTTTGGGGGAAAAATAGTGTGTTTCCTTTACTGGAGTACCAATCTTGAGGTAAGCGCACAAGGCATGCTAACTCATCTTTTAAATCTTATAAGCCTCTATCTGAGCAGAAAACTTTTTTTTTTTTTTTTTGTTCTATGGTGAATTTAACTAATTAATGGCCAGGAATCCAATTATTCTTACAATACATTTTAAACCAGATATATTGCTTTGGTAAGTCATATGCAGCTGAGTTCAAATTTCTACTTTTTTCCCCAATATGAAATTATTGAACTGCTTCACTGCTCAACACACCTATTTTCATCATGGGGTGGGGCTTTGGTAACGAACAAGACTAAATGGTCTCAAGCTGTACCAGAGGAAACTCAGATCGGGCATTAGGAAAAATTTCTTCACCAGAAAGGTGAAGAAATGGAACAGGCTGCAAGGGAGGGGGGTGAGTCCTGAGATCCTAAATACAAGTCCTGAAGGTATTTAAAAGATGTACAAATGTGGCCCTTTCTGGATGTGGTTTATTGGTGGACATGGCAATGATGGGTTAGTGGTTGGACTCGATCTTAAAGGTCTTTGTCACCCCGCATGATTCCATGGTTCTGAATTTCCTATTTTTAAAGGAGACTAATGCAATCTAAAAACGAGTCCTTGTGGAGAAGTATTATAGAAACGTATAGCATATGAAATGTCCATTTTGACTGAAGACTTTTCAAAAGGCCTCCCTTACACGAATCACAAAGTTGAATCTAAAATCCAATAAAACTGAACTCTTAAGGGTTAAAAAAAAACAGTTATATTTTCTTTGCCTTGAGTGTTGCATTAAAAAGAATCTTACATGCAAAGTCAGCAAATGAAAAATAATATCAACTTATAAACTGCCAAAGAAAATATGACCATTTATGTGCAAAAACTGAATTGTTGCTATTAAGGGTAAACAACACAGTTCTGCAGAAGACCAGGGAAGCAGATGAGGAATGAGAGAGCAAATCTTGCAGCTTCCAGCCCTCTGTTAGCATGTTTCTTATTCCAAAGTTATTTCATTAATACACTTTTAAGCACCTCCCCTCAGCCTTCAACAGTCAATTTCTACACACAAGGAGAAGCCCACCTTAAAAGTCAAGAAATACTCCCAGATAGTTTTATACAAACTCTCCTTTCTGCCACAAGGTCTTTTTGAGTTAAATAAAATTCAGAAAACCTTAAAGCCAGGGGAGACAACTGCAGTCTACACAGACAGCGCCACAGAATACACAGAACAATTGTTATAAAAGGGATGTTTTGTCCCCTCCCTTGATAAACTGTGAGTATGGAGTTTTCTTGGACTGCAGCTGAATGAATTCCATTCCTAAAACACCCTGTAACTCTGTTCTGTCACCTTTCCAATTTCTTAAGACTTTTAAGAGTAGATACTGAAAAATAGGTATACTATGACAGTGACTGCTTTAGCAGTCACCTGCAAAATCAACCTTACCTTTCTTATTTCCATCTACCAGCCTTCAGCTTGTATATCATACAATTAAAGCTGGTCAGAGGCTCACAGTGGGTTATCCAGCAGAACAGTAACAGTCTGTCTCACTGGATGAGACTCCTGATGGAATTCCAAGGCGCTGAGTAACCCAGAGAGGATGGGGTAAACTACTCTAACCATCTGAGACGTTTGCTTCCTTTATTGTCATCTCTACCCTTTATTGACAAGCCAGGAGGAAATACAAGATCTGGCCTTTTTTTTTTTTTTTTTTTTTCTCAGCAATTCTTATCGTAAAATGCCAAGATCAAAACTTGAAATTTTTGCTTGGGTCTTCTGTGACTCTTTTCTCCCAAACCCCTTTCAGGTGCCCTTGAGGTGGTTCACACTAAAATGGCAGCATGTCAACATCACCTCTCCTAACTCTGCTGTTGGGAAAGCAAATTTCAAAGCCAAATCTGGCACCAGAGGGTTTGCCCAGAGCTGTGGAGCATCTTCCCAGCTCGTGTTCCTTCAGGATGGCTCTAAAATGTTTCCCTCAAACCTGCATGCTTGCAGACCACCACAGTTTGCTGGGGATGACTTCCCAGTGCTTGGCTCTCAATCTTTTGTCCTCAGAGGTGTGTGGATAGATTGTTCCAGGGAGATTTGCTTCCTCCTTAGAGGTTGAGCAAATTTCACATGATCCTGAGGTTTCAGCAGCAGGAAAAACCTGTTATGGAAATTACTGACGACAAACCACAAGGCCATGTGGTCCATATGTGATTCAATTTCCAGAATATGTTATTCAATTTGCAAGATTATTTTGCCTTGATAGACTAACCCAAGACTTCAATCTTTGTGATCACCACAAATATGTCAAGGTTTCCAACCTCTACAGTAATTTCTTACCATTTTAATTCTCATTTTGGTTTACCAAGCTTTCTAGACACTTTTATCATCTGTGAGTATATGTAATTCAGGCTATTTAAGAAATAGAATTATTCCATCAGTAGCTTTGAAATATCTATTTCTGCCAGAAATAAATACATGGTTAAAGACCCTGACTGACACATCACTGAAAATTAACTGTGTGATAGTCCATTCTTTTCAATTTTCAGTCCAGCCAGCTTTGGTTTCAGTGCTATACCTCTTTCTGACTAAGCTAGAATGCCATGTAGGCTATGGAAAACAGTGTTTAAGAAGTAGCAAACCATACTTAGCATCAAAAAAAAAAAAAGAATTACCACCACTTTCTGATTTGCTGACAGTAGATATACACAAACCATGAAAACACATACTTTCACAAGACATGTAAAACAATATTATCATATAATTTGGAGGAAAAAACTCTGACTTTCAATTACAGCATATTATATGCAGGAGACTACTGACAATGTAAACCCCTGCAGGGAGGGATTTGTAAAATTCCCATTACAGCCCATGGTGTACTGCTGTTCACACAGAGAGGGATTTCCTAGAGCTGACATAAAACTACACTTACCTTTGGCTGCCACTGGGGTAAGTGCTAATTCAACATAAGTGATGGTTTTATTTGTTTGTTCTGTTTGTCAGAAAGGTACAGGCACATCAGTTACACTGTGAAATATAGGAATTATGCTTCGATTTTACACACAACTCAAGGGGACGTTAAAGATCATCTAGTTCCAATGGAAGATAAAGACACAAATAACAGTTTTAGTGCTCACTGTGAAAAGCTTCAGAACCTGTTCAGATGACAATGAAGACCTAGCAATTGTTTTCTGTTCTGAAAGATCTTATTAATATGGTAATTTGCAATACACAAAATGATTTTGATACACCAGACATGGATAAGTGCACAACACTGAAATCGCAAGTTAAATTCACTATGGCCTGGTCATGTATTTTCCTGTTGTCAGTCGCAGGACGTTTGAATTTGACCCAAGCACAAAAAGCCAAGCAAATATTTTATTATTTTGCATTTGCATTAGTTCAGTGCCTGGAAAACAGGCTACTCTGGCAATGTGACTGGTGACATTCAGGTGACAGAGGTGAGGGTAATATAAGGATCTCTGCAGACTGCAACGACAGTGATAGCACATAAAATAGACCGAGAAAAACAGAAAAATGGATCCATCAAGGCAACAGAGCCTCTTCCATAAATCAGCCTGCTAATAAAGTAGCTCAGAAAGCTCAGAGTAAGTTTATGCTCTGTGTTGGAAATTAGCAGGCTGACCTTCTAAACCGGGATTGTCAATGCAAAACTAAAGTGTCACCAAGGTCAACAATTACACATATGCACAGCAGCTGCATTATCATTCTTAGCATTTGTTTCCTGACACAGGAATAAGTTGAACTATCCTGTAATGTGAGAGCTGCAGAACTGTAGGAAGCAAAATTACAAAAAAAAAAAAAAAATCACTTGTTTTCAAAGCCTAAAACAAGCAAACAATTAATTGTTGCATTTTAATTGTACAACAATGAACTGGTGATGTAATTTATTCCATATATAGGTTTTAAGAGTTTGATATTAAAAATAATGAATAATTAACATAAATGAAGTAGTGATTACTCTTTTCTGCCTTTCACGTTTACCATAATAATCTATTATGAGAGCCACCACTGAAAAGCAATAAATATAATCTCACTTCATTTTGCTGATCAACAGCAATCAGTTAATGGGTTATCATATGAGATACAATCGATAGAACAGGAAATTTAAAGAGAGATTTTTATTGCTACTTAGTGAGTACTTCTATTGATATTTTAAATTTATAATTAGAATAACAACTCATTTGCCTTTCATCATAAAAGCAGAAAGCTTCAGTCTTTGCTTTTAGACTTCCAGATGAAAAAAACCCATAATTTTGTTGTGACAGAACTTGTAGGAAGACTAATTTCCCCGCCTACTTTAACACAACAAAATGCTCCAAAATACTACCATTTAAAAAGTGTTCAAATTAAAAAACAGAGATATTTCAACAGTGCCAAGCAAATAAATAAAATGTCAAGTACTAAATAAAAAAGTGATCTCTCATTCATGCAGGAAGGATTTCAATAGGATTTTTACATTATTCTACATACCATGGACTTTATTCAGGAAGATATTTATGCATATTTCTAATCTTATTAACAGCTTACTCACTGATGAGCTCATTGTATTTCAAGATGTGCTTTTTTTTCTCCTGCCATGATTCCTTTAGAGTTGCACTTCACAGATAAAATATAAAAAATACAGTATAAGAAGCCTAATAGGATGCTCCATCTGTGACATTGACATAATAAGTTGTTTCAGAAGATATAAGAAAGTCTCAAGGGGAGATTTCTTCCCAACTCCAGGTACCTAGCAGATGTCATTCTTTCTCTCCAAAAAAAATTAAAGTCAAATTATCTCATTTTTGAAATTTAACGTGTTCATGTCTGTTTCATTTTCCCTTCAAGACCTTTCCTTTTGAATTTTGTTATAAAGTTGATCAAGTTTAAATTCTATTAGTTAGAGTTTCTAGACTTTAAATGTAAAAAAAAAAAATAAAAATAAAACCACGACCCCCAAAAGAATTCACAAGATCAAGATTTAAGAACAGCAGAAGGGAAAAAAAACACAAACTACATTTTTGTGTTCCTTCTGGGAGGGACAGGTCTTGGTCTTCCTGAGGAGTATAAAGAGCTATCATAAATAAAAGCGGGAGAACTCTGTAGAAATTGTGTCCTTTATTAAACTGGCATTACATAGGTAGTAATTAGCAGAAAACAACCTTGGTACTATTGAAAATAAAACTCAGAAACTCAAATCTAAACTAAAGCTTAAAAACATACTCTATTTTTTTATGTTACTTTTCAGACAACATCTCGAAAGCTTCAGCTATTTACAGAGCTCCAACACCTTCTGCACTCCTTCACTCCATAAATACAGATGAATGAAATTCAAAGTTTTTTGTACAACTAGACCACCTGTAAACATCAAAACTTTTAAATACCATAAATTCTATAGCAACCTCAGTATTATACACTTCAAATTGCACTGTTGAATATCACTCACTGGATGAATCAAGATTTTCCTAAAACTGTAGATAGCCCACAAACCATAGAAGTGCATTCCTTATCTCATTTACTACCACATAAGTATAGATGTTTTTTTCTACTGGATCTAAATTTAGTTTCCCATATTGGTACCAGTCTGGCTCGACTTCTGGGAGGCACTTAGGAATGACCTATGGAATTACCAGTACCACACTGGAAGGAAGTGTGAATTACGGGACCCTGGGAGGAATTCTCAGTCACACAGAAATTAGATGAGCCCTGGTGACGGGAAGCACATGGTGTAGAAGAGCTGTAGTGGAATGAGCCAGGGCACATAAAACATCTGCCTGTGGAAGCTGTGATACCTCCCAAGCCTTGCCTGTGAGCCCATTCAAAGAACTTGAGCAAAGAGGAGCACGAGAAGTTATTCATTCTCATTTGACCTACTTCATCTTCTAATTAGCATTTGGTAATTGGCTGGAAAAAGTCCAATTTCTTGCCCAGTAGATGCTTCTTCAGGTATGCTGACTACTTTGGGTTAATGCCTGGGAATATGGCAATCTGTACTACGTGATTTAGGAATACAAATCTCACCATAATTAAGTGGAATCCAAGGACCTAACAGTGAGGGAATTCTGATAAATCCAAATGTTACACCACATTGTAGACGACGACATGAAAAAACTTCCAGAGTAATTCCAAAAAAAGAATAAGTAAATGAAGGAGAGAAATCTTGCTCTCCCTTTCTGCATTTTAGAAGCAACAGATCATCAAACCTGAAAGATTCAGTAAATGTTTTACAGAGAGGGGAAAGAAGAGAACATAAGTGAACTTAAAACCAACTGCAAAGTACTTTTAAGAATAAGTTTTAACTTCAGGTGAAATAACAAGAATACTCTCAACAAAAACCAAACCAAAACCAACAAGGATAATGGAGAGGGAAAATCTAGATAATACCACAAAACTGTCAGACTGGCAACTCAAGCCAAGCTACCCTCTGCTATTTTTGTAAACAAAGTAATCATTTACCAAACTGCCAAATGAATTTCAGCGTTCTACTCTGCAAATCTCAATCTGAAGGAGCATCCCCAAGCATGCCATCAAATCTGAAAAAGCTCCAGTTGAATAAAGCCTCATCTGACCCTGGAGAATCAGTTCACCTGAGGAAATAACAATGAAAAACACATGCAAATATTTATTCTGACACATGTTTTTCAAAGGTGGGTGATAGCTTTGATTTGTTTTCCACAAAAAACATCCCAATGCTTAGTCATGATGAATATTGTAGGGCACCACAAAAACCTTCACAGCAATGTTTCAGTCTCAACAAGAAACTGGTGACTAAGAGTAGCATGGATGCTGCACCCCTTTAGTTCAACTGAGGTAGGTAGCATTAACTGGTACACAAGTAATTGTACTTTCACACTGAGAAGAAGTAAGAAGTCTGAAAAGTCAAATAACAAGTGGACTGCAATTTCAGTGGTACCAGTCATGAAGTCTGAATTTCAGTGAAGGTTGATTTGATAATGGAAGGGTAACTGCATCATTCCAGTTTCATTAAAAAATGTAAAGAAAAGCCTTTCTGGAGATAGAGAAGTGTTTTCTACTGAATCTTATCTACTGCAAAGTTCTTATTAAGGATGAGGATTTAAGGTCAATCCTCCAGTTTCAGGAAGTTAATCGAGTGATTAAGCTTTGCCTAAAAATTTCAGGGATAAAGTTCTTCCAACTGAGCTTAACCTCAGCATGTGTGATGGAATTAAAACTTACTAAATCCTCACTTGCCAGAAGGACTTGTGTTGGAAACAAAACTGATGAGTTGTTGCTGCCATCCCAACCTTGCACCGTATATAATTAACACACTGACAGGTTAATCGTATTCAATTGCTTCTCCTGTTCTCAGTGGCTGTTATAAAATATTTGAGAAAATAAAAGCAAATTTGGAACCTGCTCCTGCAAGTACAAATGTAAATACCCAGCTCCGATCTGTTTTGCTCTACAGAGTTTAATAAATGCATATTATCCTATCCACATGCATCCATTTGAAACCAAGGCCACTAATTAGATGCTAAATGTGCCAGGAAATTTGAGTTTCAGTCATGGGTTCTGTCACAAATGTGTGATGCCCTTTAAAACCTTTGCCTCAAAGATACTGAGTGAGCACAAAAAATAATACTGAGTCCCATTTAATACCAGCTAATCAAAATTTCTGAAAAAGAAAAAAAAAAGAAAAAAAATAAGACAAATATGCAAGACTTTACCAAAGTATAAAAATAAAAGGTTCCTTACATACCCTTCAGACATTTTTTGTCATTTTCTCAGAAAAATATTCAAGTACACTCTCAATATTACTTGTGACTCAGTTATAATCACTCTATATGCAAAGACAATTATAATATTAGGTCTTCACATTGTGACCCATAATTACTGGTGTTGCTGTGGTTCAAAGCAGCGAGTGGGGAGAAGAGATTCTGTCCCACAGGGACAGCCACAAGCCAGGCTGTTCAAAGTGAGTCACTTCACACACACTACTCCAAATTTTGACTTGGACTAGGGGCAGCTTTTAGAAAAAGTTTTCAGATTACATCGACATTGAAAAATGTAATAAAAAACGTGAAAATCCTTCTGCTTTCGAAAAAAACCAAAAAAAACCCCAAAACAAAACAAAAACAAAACAAAACAAAAAAAAAAAACCAAACAAAAAACCCAAACAACAAAACTGTTAAGGAAACTTCCCAGTGTGACCAGTATGACCATTCACAAAACTCCTTGACAGCCACGCTCCCAATGTCACAGATTTTCACTGCTGGGACCAAAGCCCCTTCATAGTGGTGGCCCCAGTGACCTGGTGGGTTCCCACTGGTCTCCTCACTCACACGGTCAGGCCAGGTTTCCTCACCAGCTTGATCCCAGGTTTCCCAAAGCAGAGTCTCAGACGTCTCATTCCATAAAGCTGCAGTAATACAGAAACAGCCTGAGCTGGTTCCTCTGAGGAGAGATCCCAAAGGAACCCCCAGGCTTTTATCCCCTCACAGTCCAAGCTTGTCATGGTCTCACTCTTCTTCCCAAGTTTCCCTCTCCTGCTCTATATCTCCCAGGGTCCATCCACCTGGCTAGGACACCCATCTTCACGCCCTCTATTATCAAGGCCTTTTGTCTTGGGCTCCCACACCCAGAGCTCGAGCTGCACCTCAATCTGCAATTTACAAATCAAGTTACCAGCACCAAATACATTCCCCAGCAAAACCAAATACCCCAAACATGTTTAAAGGCTCCTTGATCACAAATAAAGCTTATGTGGAGCTGGTTGAAGACACAGTTCAACTGCACTGCGGCAGCCATTCTTGCCTGAACCTGAACAAGTTGGAAGTACTGAGCAGAACCACACAAGACCTTTGTTTGCTCCCTTTTCTCCTCATAACTTCTAACACAAAGAGCAGATGGATGAGCTGTTCCTGTGCAATGTCTTATGCACAGAGTTGCTGCAGTTCCTGTGGATTGCAGGCACTGAGTGGGTGTCTTCCTGACAATTCAAGTTCAACTCCCACACAAGTTCTGCAGGAATGGTCAGGCCAGAGCTGATGCCATCTCCCAGTGCTCTGAGGAGCCAGCAAGCCCTGCTGCCAGCAAGGCTGCTTAGTTCAGGTTGTACACCCATAATTTTGTCTGAGGATAAAATGTCTAAAGCTACAATGCCTCCAACTCCAAAGCTGTCTCACAGTGTACAAGATTACTATATTAAGCTGTCCCTCTGTTCAATCCTGAGCCTCTTGGCCTATTTCCTGGTCGTGACATCTGCCTATTAATATTTGACAGGAAAGCAGTCCAAAAGTAAAACTGTTTTAGGCCTCCAAGACCAGTGTTGACCTTATTTCCAATAATACCCAAGAATTTCAGTTCAAAATTGACTTTAGATTCAGTGTGAAAGACAACACAATACCTATAAAACCCAGTACAGCTTTACCTAGCAGCATAAAGGAATATACGAACCTAGAAAAACAACAAAGCACATATAGATGCACAAAATTATCACCTTGCAACTAAAAAAAAAATATTTTCACATGGTATTTCTTACTGTTCTAGTTCACTTCTCACCGTTCATAGTTTTCCTATAAATCAATACATCTCAAAGTCATCTCAGAGCTTCAAACTTTTCTTAGCACAAAATCTTCCACCCCTGCTTTCCTCTTGATGACTGTTCCCTGTGACTGTCAGGAGCCTTTCCCATATTCTGTGCTCTCTGTCCTTGCACTTTCTCTGCCATGCTAAACACCAGCAAAGACATTTGATAGACCAGATTAAAGGTGTGGTTCAAGTGCATTCCCTTAAACAGCGGCATGGCTTGAGCAATGCTGGTAGAAATATTTTCGAGGCTTTATGTTACTTTGTGGATGAGTGTCTTCTAACAGATCATCATTGTCAAGTGGATTGTTACTGGTGTGTCCTACTCTGCTATAAAAGCAGGAGTTGGGCAGGATTTTTTTGATTAGATTTTTCAGATGAAACTAAAGTGCAAACGCGGCAATATTACATCTGAGCACAATTTATTGAAAAAAAAATAAAGGGGGGGTAAGTGTTCCTATTAAAAGGGGATAGGAAAAGGAGAAAAGGAGTAGAGAGAGGAGGAAAGAAGACAGGGACAGCGTTACCACAAGAACCCCAGCTCTTCGTGAGCATTGCCTTTTCCTTCATGTGTAACATAAGTTGAGGCATAAATAAATTGGTCCCCCCTCATGGTGTTAGAAAAAAAGATGTACATGTGATCAGTCTGTAACAATGACACCTTATTCAGGCTATCAGAAAACCACACCTCGAAGAAAACCAGGAGATTTAAGAACAGATTCCCAAAAGTACAAACACCAGGTGACAGCAAAGGCCATGAAAGAGAGAGAGCACAGGATGATGGCAAAGCTGCCAGGGCTCCAAACACAAATCAGAAATGGTCAATTATAGTCACTAAGGGAGCATGGGTTTGTGAGCTGAAGCAAAAAAAAAAGAATGGTTTTACAAGTCAATAAAGATCAAGCAATAAACTGTTTGCCAAACGGTATAAACGAACCAAAGCAGCTTCCAATCATGGAGGAAGAAACACTCTAAGTCAACATCCCACTCTTCCCAACCAAGAGAATGATCAATATCAGTGATTTCTGACGTAGAAAGTGAGGTGCTGACCACTGCCCATAATGTCATACTGCTTTTCTACTGAATTATCACCATCGATCTTAACGCCAAGACTTTTTATGAAAGGTAAGGTTAAGGCTAGAGAAAGAGACATTCCATATGTTGTCCTTTCTATCAATTCTGATTATCCCATTATTGGGAATGACTTCTAACAGTCGCATAATTTGGTTTATAAGAATTAATATCATTATACCAAGACAAATAGTTCTCTGAGTAGACTTAAGACTTTAATGAGATTAAGAACAAGTGGTGGTTTTGCATTTACAGTGTGTTTCTTTAGGCCACATTAACACAGGGTGCTTGACATGTACCCTGCCCTTAAAGATTATAGTTAAGATGCAAAGTTGTGGCTTGAGATGAGATAAACTTGCCCAGAAGCCCAATTTGCATCTTTATCCTTTTGACCCTACAAATTAATGAATTAGAAGAAAAAGCTGATGGCTGCTCTCCAGAGCACCTTCCTTAAGAGAAACAGTGACCAAGAACTACATCTCTTCCCTGATGGAATGAGTAATGAAAAACTGAACAGTTTCAACCAGATCCAACTGGTTCTGACCAGTGACAACAAGTTCAAAAAGGTTCAGACTGTTTTTAAACAGGATCGAACCAGTTCAGCCCAGAACAAACTGGCTCTGAAATCTGGTTGAAACCAGTTCTGACCATTTCTGACTGCTTCAGACAGGTTTCAACTGGTTCAAAACAGTTCTAACTGGTTCAAAATGGTTTTGATCTGATCCAACCACTTCTACAGATTTGGACCAGATCCAGATCCAACCAGTTCAGACCACATCCAACCAGTTCTGAATGATTCAATCCAGTTTTGACCAGATCCAACCATTCAAATCAGTTTAAACTAGTTTAATTTGGTTTGTACTAGTTTGGAAAAGACCAAAATTATGAATAAAGGCAGTATTTTAGGTTTTAATGACAATCTGTAGAGGTTTCAGTCTCCTCATCACCTTCCCCACGCTGTTCTGTCACCACAAACAGTATCAAACTCCACGGAGGAGCAGCAGCAGGAGAGGTCCTGGGCAGAAAGGTCAAGTAGCCCTGTCACTGTCACCAGTGCCATCTTTGCAACCACATGTGGTTTTTCTCCACATACAGAAAAGCTCCCAGAGTATAATGACTGTAATAATTTTGAAATAAAATAAAATGGTTGTGATAGCAGTTTCAGAGAACATAATAAATGGCAGTTACACCTAAAGATGACAAGCTAATTTGTACTCATATTTTGGCATTATTGACAACTACACAGGCAAATTAATCAATAGCTATCTCATTTTCCTTTAAGTGATGAAGCCCTGTCTCAAGTGGGTTTGTATTTTATTAAGGTGGGATTATTAGATTAAGCAAGCAAAGCTTCTTTGCAAACAAAAACCTTTTAACATCTCTGTCATTAGAAAAATACTAAACTTAATATGAGTTACAATATTATGGGCTGTGTCTTCATGGGAGGCTGAAACTTTAAAATCTCCAATATGAAATGAGAAATGGCTTCTATGAACTGCCATTGCTAATGCAGTACAAGAAAATATTACACATATTTACTGATCTTTTAAAATAGCACATGCATAATAGGCAATAATTAATCTAAATGGTGCACAGAATAAAAATAGGACACAAAGTTACAAACAATGATCCCCAGTTTTGAGCCAGAACACCTGCAGCAGTTTCTGCTTATTAGTTTGCAAGTTTTGTACTAATAATGAAATATTTCTAATAAAGCATTTAATGAATGAACATACTTAGAATGCTGGTAAAAAACTACAAACTGCACCTAAAATGCATTAGGTGAAAAACTGATGAAACAAGATACACTAAGACCACACCAGAGAAACAAGGCAGCAAAAGTGGACCAGAATATTTCCAGCTACCTGAGTAGCCAAAGAAAGAGGGGACGATTTGTCTTGAGGGATTTCAGTGACACCTCATTTTATGTAAACCTATACAGACACTGAAGGCACGTATCCAGCTAAGCATGTCCAAGAAAATAAAAATAATAAAATAAAATTAAATAAAAAAAATTTAAAAAGAAAACAAATAAAATAAAATAAATAAAAATAAAAAATAAAACAAAATAAAAATAAAAAATAAAAGGAAAAATCAAATAAAAAATAAAAAACCCCATAAAATTAAAAACTAAGCAAAACAGTTATTGCCTGTTTTGTTTACACTGCCCTATGTGAAGGGAGAGCGGGAAGCTGTACAGAACAACTATTCTTGTCACTATTCTATTCTTGTCACTGTCATGGAATAATTTACATCAAAGTTTAAAAATCTCAGCATTTGTGACCAAAATTTAGATGCACACAATATAACTGATATATTGAGAAGTGATAAAACTGAAATATAAAGACCATTAAACAGGAGGAAGAAAACCAACAGCAGAGGAATATTAAGAAAACGTAAAGAATGCAAAGGCGATAGATTCAAAGAGAAGACTTGGAATTGTTCCCCAATACCCAGGTTGAAAATCATAATAGTCTCAAGAATTTTTTCAAGAATGTGAAAAAATATTGCTAAATTCTTCATTTATTTTTTGGTCATCACATCTTCAAGACACATCTCTGCTCCAATTTGCTGGAGCAGTAAGCCATAGGAAATAAAAGAAAAAAGAATGTAAAATACAAATAATACTGAATAAAGAATCAACTCCTTTTCTTTTTTTTAGGCTTTTAGGCTGCCAAGAATGGAATACAAGCAGAATTGCAAAGCATTTTTTTTTTTAAGAAGAGCAAAACACAAGTTAAAAAAATATCGTGGTAATTGAAAAAAATGTTAGTAGAGAGGAAGTAGGTTTAAAAAAATAGATCTATATTCTAAGACTGTAGCACTTTCGAATTTCAATCTTGTATTTGAAACTGTAACATGACATGATCTAAAACAAATCTCTTGATTTATTATATCAGATTTCTTTCAATGTATGAAATTATGCCTGTCCTTGGAAGGTTGCAAAGTTTAACTAGTTCATATTTTATTTAGTACTTACGATCCTAACAGCAGGCTGCCGTAGGCCTCATTTCCACTTAATGCAGAAAAACAACATTCCTTATTCATGTACTGTCTGATCAAAGGTTTACATTTAGCACAACACACTAAAAAAAAATGAATATTTTGAGTAGATTTCATACAGCTGAGTAAGAAAGTGAGCCCAGCTCATTGAAAATTTATTAGTTCAGGTCATACTGGTTTTGCAATTTGTGCACAAACTTGTCTTGCCAAATTTAAAGCATTCAAAATCAAAAAAGAATAAAGGAATTGTATGATATGGATACATAATGGCATAAACACAGGCATAACAATAAATGAATGGAAAAAAAAATGTGAAGTGAGGCTTCTTTTCTTGAGTGGTTCATGTTTGCATTTATTTACATTATTTGCATGCTGATTAAAACCACTTTGGGCAGAAAGGATTCCAGGCATTCACATAATTGCCTTCCTGCTGATGGATCTTTGGGCCCAGCAGTCACAAGACTGAGCAGACAGAGGGAAATGCCAATTACTTTGCCTTGGGTATTTTGGGCAGATTGCTTGTACTTAGACAAGCCTGCACGTCCCATCAGTCACCACCTGGCAAGGCACAGAACTGAACTTCTACTTTAACCACTGGGGTAGATTAAAGTCAAGTCAATCACATTCAATTTCCAGGATGGTTTAAATACCTGGTACACCTCATACAGCCACTGACAAAACAAATAAATGGTCCATTCAGTTACAAAAATTATTACCTCTTAAATTCTAATTCCCTTGAATTTGATGTGATGGTCTAACTGATCTCTGATACCCTCTCAGGAGTTTTGCAACCAAGATGCCTCATGTCCCAACAGTGCTCATGGTGGAGGGAAGGCAGAACACAGTTGAAGTGTTTCAAGCTAGTCACCAAAACAAATTCTGGCTGAGCTTTTGTTCACTTTTCTGTGCTGAAACTAATAAGCAGATGCACTTTTATCTAGTCAAAGACACAGGCAAAGAGGTTATTTTAAGGACTTGTGAACTGACAATGCTTCTGGACTGGAATTAATGTCATGGAGCTCAAGACAAGCACCATCCTGGCTTATGGTGTTCTGGTGCCAGCTTTATTTTACTTGAAATACAAGTTTGTTATGCTTGACAAACTGAGTATGACCAGAAACACTTCATTTGTTTTACTTCAGCTACTGCAGAGGAGTCAGGCACAAAAGCGTTCAATCTGGTATTGAATGCTTAATTTCTTACTTCTGTTAAATGTCTGCCTGCCTACAAGGAAAGGAAAATGGCAACACTTGTAAAGTTTCAGGTTCACACATGAAAAACAGGGAGAAAAATAAAGAAATTCTTGCAACAATTTACATTTTAGATTTCATTGACGATAAAAGCAGTTATTTTCTCCATTTTAGAATGTTTCCAACTTTCTGCTCATTAAATAACTATCTCTCCTAACAGCCTGCTATCCATTTATCAAAAACAAACATTTCCTTAGATACAAGTCTAAAACTTTACTTAAAGCTATAAATTTTGACCAGAGGTTCTTTACTCTGGGAATTTCTCTTCTTTAATCATTGTGAAAGAGATCCTAGCAGAGCTCAAATTAACTTTTATTCCCAGCATTTTTTAAGAGAGAAATCTGAAGGAGAAACAATTTGGATCTAAATTATCATTTGTTCTTGGAGCTGGCCTTACAGGCCTTCCAAAATTTGTCTGCAGATCCCCAACAGCAGGAGCCGGAGCAATCTTTCCCCTTTAGTCAAAAGAATGGATCCCTCTATCCAGATCCATTTAGTCCTCAAAGTACTTTGCACATGCATTGATTGTTTGTCAGGCTTTCAGGGGTTTTGACCGAGATTCCCTTTTTCCCATGTTCAGTGTATGTTACAGTATTAATTCTGTTAGCTCAGCAAGTCCATTTCACTCTGGCACATTGTTAACTACCCCTTTCTTTCACTTCGTCCAAGAAACTAAAGTAACACAACAAAATTCCTAGGATCAACAAAGCTGGTTTTTTCCCTCTATGAAAGAGATAAGTCATTAAAAACCTCTATAAGGTCTTATTAAGGAGAAAAAGAGGGTTTCTGATCAACAACAATGGATTCCATACCTGATTTTTGAAATAACATTTATCGACACCAGTTGTCTCCAAATCAGCATTTCCGGCATTTCCTCTGGACAAGACAATTTCTTTCTCACGCTTCAGTCCTTGACTTGGGTTAATCACAACCCTCTCAAGTGTTGCTTCAGCACACCTTGGCCACCAGAGGTGGCCCAGTAGCCACATGGGTGGGTTGGGTTGCTGTCACTGCTCCCTGTGCCCCAAAACTGCATCCCCAGCACCACAGGCATCACATGCCTTCTCCAAAATCCTCTCATTTTTTTCATTTTCCCACATAATACCACACATTTTATTGGATATATACTTTCTCTAGCTGCATGACCCCCAAGTTGTGCTCCCTCGGGTATTTTCTTGAGTTGTGAATCAAGTTTTTTAGATTTGCTTCTACTTCCTATGTTTTATTATTCCGCTGATTTCACATGCTAACTGAAAACGGAATTAACTTTCTGGTTTGCTTTCTCAGTGAGGCAAATTGAATTTGTTACCTTCACCACAAATTAATACATCTTGGAAAAATTTATTTTATATATACTTGGAAAACTTGTAACATACTTCATGCCACTAGTTGGTAAATGAATAATTCAGATTCAATTACTCAGTGACAGTGTCACTATACAAACTGCAAGAAAATTAATTGTTTATTTCTTAGTGTGAAGGAAGATAGTCCCCTATATTCAGCATCTGAAATTGTGTAGCGAGTATATATAGGAACAGAAGGACAAAAAAATGTTGTTTTGTTTCACAGTTCTGTGCTCCTGGCATTACAGCTAGGCAAAGTTTAAGCCGTAGATGAACTGATGATTTTACCTGCAGAGTAGCAATTTGATTCAACCCTCATCCACAAAAAAGGTAGTTCTTAAAAGATGAGTTTTTTTCCAAAATATTTGTTTGCAATTATTTTAGAAAGCAAACAAGTTAACCATCAAGCAAATAAATGAGCATTTCTTTGGCAAGAGGGACATCTGCCAACTTTTGGGAAAACCTGGAGACCACAGCAGGGCAGGATACCTCAAACAGATATTACTTTCATTAAAACTGCTGGAAAGAAAGCCCAAAAAGTAACAGCAAATAAAACAGTGAGAACCTAAGCACCTACACTTCAGTCTTTGCCAAGGGAGGAAGGAAAGTTGGTGAGGGAAAGAAAGTTGATACAGAAGTTACTGGAAAATGGGCAGTCAGTTTGAAGCAGAGTTCCTAAATCCATTAAGTACTTAAAGAATAGACACAAAATCTCGTGTTTTCATATTAAATTTGCTTTTCACTTGCCTAGTGAAAACATGCAAGCTTAAAACATTTGAACACTGCATACTAAGGAGACAAGAAAAAAGGTGAGAACTTCTGTGTAGTTCAAAAAAGTAACTTGGGTTATTCTCTAATTTAATTTTTGAGCGATAAGACTTAGCACAGGTATAGGAGAAAGATAAGACAGAGATAAGCCTACCCATGCTACCAACCTGCAGAAATGATCATTATTTGTTACTACACAATGCTGAGTACTTAGGCAAACAAACTCGCATTTTCCCCAAGGCAGTCATTTATCCATTTGGAAAGGCTTGCATTTCAATTTTGGGGGTTTTTATTTCTTTTTTATTTTTAACCAAACACATATATATAGTCTCTGCTTCACTCCAAAAAAGGTTTGAGGTTCCCTTGCTATGGGGAAAGCTCATTCTAACCAAACAACAGAAAGATTTTAACTAGGTACTTGAAATTAATAATGGGACATAAAAGAGTGATGACATGTACATGAAAAAAAAAAAAAAACAAAAAACCAAAAAAAACCAAACCAAACCAAAACCACAAAAATCCCAGCACTGCACTATTTTGGCCCTCTCAGCAGAAACACTTCCTGCGTGCCAAGGAAAATGCACAGACATTAGCTCTGATGACTAAATGCCACAAGATAACACTTAGAGATAGATTTGGCTTTAAATTACAGATGATAATTTAGCATATTTTACTTATCCAGTGTATAGTTCTTCAGTGAAAACTGAATAGTCGTGTATTAAGAAATTTCATTTCACATTTTAATTCAGTTATTTCAGAACTTTATTAGCTTTGAGACTAAAGCAAAAGCTTTGAATCAAATGCCCAGTAATAAGAAAAAGCATTTGTTAAATAGTTAAAACTCTATTAAAATAAAAGGAACAATTTCACTTTTAGAAAAGAAAAATATCACAGAAGTGATATAAGTGATAGTAAGACTATCCTAAAATGTGTTTTTAAATAATTCAAATTACAGTGAATTTTTTATAGCTAAAAGAATGCTGCCATGGCTGGCATGGAACCATATGGGTTTTTGCTTTTAACATTCTGTTAGTGAACTGGTCCCAAATATCCTAAAAACAACGGTTCTAAGAAAAAAAGGTTTATTGTAAAACGGTGATTGTTTCTATAAGCTGCAGAAATAAATACAAAAAATCTTGAATAAATATTTTTCAAAAAAATTGAGAAGTTAGACATGGCAACAAAACCAATTGTCAATAAAAGCATTGATTGTGCCATGGCCAAGATTAGTCAGAATTAGTCAGACTTTGCCTTCTAAGAGGTGATTTTGGTAACGGTGATAAATTCAACTAAAATGTGGTGCATGTAAACTAGAATTAAATGAGCTGGATTACCTGCAAATTGGAATACATCTTATTTGTTATTTCCTTGCATGCAAAAGCAAAGATAACGTTTTAAAAGGCATGGACAACATTACAATTTATTACTGCAGCACAGCCATGACCTGCTGTACAAAGCAATTACACAGCTGCAGAAAAGCCCTTCTTAATTATCCTTTCTAGTTTAGGTTCCTTCCCAACTCCACTGCACCAATCCCGAATTCTCCAGTCTGTATGCCAGAGACAGCAGCAATCACAGGGCTGGGTTTGCAGCGGTACCTGCGGAGGGCTGCAGACAGGCTGACACAGCCACTCTCAGGTGTGAACTGATCCTGTTTGTCAGAGCAGGCGCTAATGAAAATGCAAAACGGTAACGATTTCAAAGTCAGCATTAATTGTTCTGCTGCTGAACACGACAGAAGGAAAAAGTCACTGGTGAATCTCTTGTTATTGAATGCAGCAGCAAGGAGCTGTACAGTGGATGGAGAGGGCAACACGATACTTCTACCAAAGGCTGCTGGAGGTGGCAAGGAGCAATGAGTAATTTCTCATCTAGGGTTCAGAGTATTATTTATCTTATTCCAAAATGCACATGAGAGGAATGGACATAAATTTACAGAACAGCCTGCTGTTGCATGATAGGACCAATGGAATCAATGAAACAAAGACCTGAAGCAGAAGAAATTATTTCCTCTTCTTATTTACAGTGCACCTGTTATAAAATTATGTTGGTACTGACCACCAAGGGCTAGAAAGTAGCCATCATCCAAACAGGACACAAATCATAGAATGGTTTGGGCTGGAAGATGAAGATCGTCTTGTTCCAAACTCCCCTGTCATGAGCAGAGACACCTTCCACTAGACCAGGATGCTCAGAGCCCCATCCAACCTGGTCTGAACCCCTTCAGGGATGGGGCATCCACAACTTCTCTGGGCTACCTATTCCAGTGCCTCGCCACCCTCACAGTGAAGAATTTCTTCTTAATATCTAATATAAACCCACCCTCTTTAAGTTTGAAAATCTTACCTTTTGTTTTATAACTACCCACCCTCATAAAAAGAATACAACACCTCTGTAAAGTGAATGAAGCACAAAATGCTGGACTTGCCCTGGTTCTCCACCAACTTAAATCCTGTTGCATTTCATTATTTCAAGCCTAGGAGTATTTATTTAAGATGTTTTGTCCTACTGTTTGCTCACCTCTGGGAGCAGCCACCTCTGTCACAGCACAGCTCTCTCCTCCAGAGGGAACCTGGACAGACAGTGGGACAGGCCTGGTGCCCCTTGGTCCAGCAGCATCCAGGAGGTAGCAAACACAGGCTAGAGACTAAAAAAGAATTTTTCCAATCCTTCCCCCATATAAACCATAGCCTGAGCAGCCTATGGATAACAGGGCTGTCCACAAGTTATCCATATGGGCAACTCAGATTGTTTTTCAAACGTAGCCATCGTTTTTTGACAGTGTGTTAATTGTTATTTTGAAATACCACTTAAACTCCAAGTTCTCAACTACTCTGTAATAAAATTCTCCATGAGGTGCTATCAACATTCAAATATCCCACTCATTTAAATAAGGTGCTGTTATAACACAGTGAGCACAACATCACATAATTTCATAAAACTTGTTGTAGATATTTAAAACTGATTACAATTTTGAGAAAGCAATTTGTGCAGGAGTTTCATCCTATAAGCAATATTCTTAGCTGAGATTACATAGTCCCTTTCAAACAATGTATGGTAAATTGTTGATTATAGTCAATTAAAGGATACAATATGAAGTGATTTTTATGCTACACAGTTCTTTCAACCATAGGAAATTACTAGTAAATGCTATCAAACAGCAAAACCTATGAAAACTTGTTAAAAGCAACAACACACCTTGCACACAATAGATAAGTCATAAAAATTCCCTAAATCCAAAACCATTCCAGTACCTGTGTGTCCACAATACAATTCTTCGCATTACAGAAATGATCAAAGCAGTGCTCTATTACCAATTTCAGCCAAAGCAATTGTCAACTTTTTTCTCTCCCCTTTTTGATGTTTGATGTTACCTCATGTTAAAAAAAATAAAAGGCGGGGGGGGGGGAAGCATTTCACATATATAAAACTATAAATATCCAACCCACAAATACAATGTTCCTACTTCTTTGCGGGGAAAAGAGAAAACAGATGGTGTCTTTTCCAGTGATAAACTAAGTAATCTGTATTCCCTTCTAGAGATGCCAGTCTTGGTCTTCCTATATTTTATTTTATCTGGCACATCAGTTGCAATATCATCCTGTTTTTATCACCAGTTCTCCAGACAGCCACCAATGTCTGGCACACTCCTTTGTGAATTAAATGCAAAATCAGATGGTTTAACCTGCCTTCTTCAACTCTGTAGTACAGCAGAGAGTTTTCTGAAGAGATCTTGCACAGTGCATCATCTGAGTTTTATTAGCTTTATGTGTCAAAGTGAAAGGTTTAAACAAACTCTTCAGAAGATTTTACTACTGTAAATGGAAACAAAGGAGAACAGGCTAATCAACCACGTTCAGCAAAGAACTGATGGAACAACAAAGAGCAACAAATAATAAATCAAACATCTGTGTTAATTGATTCTGCCAAGCGCCTTTTCATTAATACCAGGTCATACTTCTAGAGTGTGTCAATAAGTATAAGCAATACACAGTCTTCAAGAAAAAGCAATCACTGCTGTTAACAAGCACAATGTTCTAATGATTGCGTCCTTGCTTAAACACTTGGATAAAAAAACCCTCCACTGGAACAGGAATAATGACACTTCATTTCACTGGCTGTCTCTGATCTGCCCTGGGTAACTTTAAGCCAGGATGAGGCTTCAGGGCAGGAAGGGCTTGTGGCGCTCTCTGGAGGATGCTCCATGGTCTTTGCTATCTGTGAGGCGTGCTGGCTCTCCTCAAAACAAAAGTGGGCCTAGACCAACTCAGAATCAGGGTACAGGTTTGAATCCAGAGTCAGGCAAGCTCCAAAACCAGGCAATCTCAAAGTCACACCATGCCAAAGTAAGCCTAGACCAAACTCAGGACTTAAAACCAGTTGGGCAAGTTCCTGGCTGCTGTGGTGGAATGTCATTCTGTCTGGAGCTCAAGGGTGTGACTGTACTCAATGCTTTCCTCACTGAGCTTTTGAAAGGATTAGATAGCTAATATTTTAAAACCTTTAAAAGATTAAAAACTTCTAAAAGACTTGCAAAGTGACCTTGCAAGTTTGAGTTGTTTACAAACTTCACTTCATGAACTCAATTTGTTTATTTTTACAGGTGTGACAAAGATATACTTCAGTCTTTGGAAATTAGCATGCATATTATATTTGTCCCCTCAAATATTGTAAATCTATAATACTACAGCACACATAAAAAATACATAACCAGAACTCCATTTTCTGATCAAAATCTAATTTCATGCCCAGCTTTTTATTTGCTTATACTGGTACTACAGTGGAATAAATATACCCATAGACCAAGTAACCTCACAGTTTGAAGTTAAAAAAATATGGTGAAAAAGTATATATGCAGATTTGCATCTATTTAATCACAAATAAAACCCATTGCATTTTCTTGCAGTCTGGAACTGTACCATGTTACCTTAATCATCAACAGAAGGCAAAAATCTATTTCACAAATGTTTCAAAAAAGCACTCAAAATGTAGATTTCAATGTGCTGACTAAAGCTGGCGCAAACTGCTAAGCAAATAAAACAACTGAGCCTTTGTTATTGATAGAGGGCACTCAGACAGCCCCAGGGTTCAGCAGAATACTAAACAGATTACTGGAACCACAACCAACACCATTCCGAGCGGTGCCGACTTCATTCTCAGGGTTTTATGCAAGATGGAAACTTCTGCTATTTTACAAAGAGCTGATAAATGAGTTAGCACTAAAAAAACTCATGTTTTTTTTCCTAGCATTTTCTTCCCTAGGTTCTGTTCGCTACTTCACAGTAATGCACATGTTAAAAATCCTTAGAATTACATTGCTGTCCCACAAAAAGCCTCAATGGAGCCTACATATCCCATCAGAGGTGAGAGAGACACTTCCAGTTTCTCCTCCATTAAGTAACAGAGCTACAGGAGACAATCTCTCTTTGAGGCCATATCTCATGCATGACCATGCTACATAAACTACTTTAAAATTTAAAAAAAATGGTTACTGTTCAGACAGATCAATTTTCCAATATATTTCACCTTTAGTTCCACTAACAATTAAGGTAGTAAAGGTTTCCCAGCCTATCACGGCTGCTTCAAACATTCTTCCTGAATGAACAGTTTCAAAATCAATGCAAATGCTTTTCCAACAACATGGGTTGTTTGGCCATGTCCAGAACAAGAAGTGTGGGGCAACTGGAAGCAAATATGTAAGAAGAAACAGCTGGCAAAGAAGATCTGCTATCTGTGTCTCACACATTTCCACAACAAATCTTGCCTCCCCATCAGCTGTTGGAAGCTGGAAAACCACGCTGAACACTGCTAGAGAATTATACAGATTCTTGTTACTGCAGCTAATGCTTTTCCAACAACTTAGATTCTTTCAAACAGAAATCAGAACACAAGTATTTTTAAAACATTTATGCAATTGATGCCTAACACAGATGGGTAGGTTCTCTGATTAAAAAAGGTTACAAATAAGGAGAATCCAGAATGCTCAAACTTTTGTGGAGTTCTTTGAGAGAAAACAAGCAGTCTGGAAAGCATTCCTTAAACATAACTAAGAAAACAACTAGCAAGAAGCACCTGCTCCCATCAAGCAAAGCACATTGTCAGTGTGTATGCAAACTATTCCAGCTGGAAACAAAGTAGAATTTCATTTAAATTAAAAAAAAGTCCCAAATGAAGACATTATTAGTTAAATGACCAATGCAGATATAATAATTTACATGTTTTTATATGATAGTTAAGCCTCCAAAACACTAAGTAATTTCTCCCAATCTTAGAAATATGTAGTAAAATAGAACAAAAGCTGCCTGTCCACACTAACACAGTTGAAGTGGGGGGAGATATTTTCACAACACAATTTTAAAGACTTGTAAATTGGCAAACTGCAAGTGAAGATTTCCAAAAGCAGTTCATTAGTTGCTGAGGTGATCTGAATAACATAAATAGAAAATCAATCTATTTCTTCAAGAATTCAGTGCTAAGTATATCATGTAACCATGACTCAGTCATTATTTCTTCTGATATAAGATGTGTTTATATTTCACTTACAGAAATATCAAATTCTTGAGATCTGAAGATTGTTTAGTTATTGCTCTATGTGCACAAAATTGCTTTCACTCCCAGGGGTATTCAATACTTTTGTATTTTCCATTATTTATTTGTGATTTGATTTATTACTTGAAGATTCTCCCAAATACTTACCATTGGTACTTTAGGAGTAATAATTTAGCTCCATCACTATTCAGTATTAGCTCAAATGCTCATATTTCCCAGCTGTAATATTTAAGCAATGTGCACTTTAGAGCATCATGGCAGATCCAAAGAAAGTAGGAAGAAAACACATGAACAACTAATCTGTCATTTTATGGCTATTCCCCACTGCAGCATTTACCAGTTGCCTGCTCTAACAAATTTACAAATTCCAAAGTAGCTGCAGAGAGCCCAACCCACAGCCCCAGGGTCTCCTGGGCTGCTCCAGCTGCCATCACCCTCCTTTGCCACCCTCTTACATGGCTCATGCACATTTGGTTTGCTGTTGATTATCACTCTTCCTTTCAGCCTTTTGTTTTTCCCCCTACCTAACTGCTTCCAAGTTTCTTTAAGTGTGTTATCCATCTTCCAAATTCTCCTCATGAGATCTAATTGGACTGCATTTCCTTGAAGCTGAAGCTCACTGTGGTACTTGCGCAGTGTTCCTAACCTCTCTGTGGACCTGGCATATTTTTCTTTTTTCTAAACTTGCAAGTATTTCCATCTCCTCATAGTTGAGTATTACATGTTAATTCTATTAGCATGTTGTTAAACACTCTCCCTGATCATTAATAAAGACATTAAAAATGACTAGTTCTAGCAGTGATCCCTGTGGTACCCTCAAGACACCCTTTGTTTGTAGTGTTTCAGCCAGCTTTTAATCCACACGACAGTGCTCTTATCCAAGCCAATTTGAATTAATTTTGCAAGTCAGGCTAGCAAAGCAACAGCCAAGCTTTTGTAAAAATCCAAAATTACTACACTGATTTCCTCTGCATTCGCCTCCCCCAAGTTTTGTAGGTTTTTGAATCAATTAAAAGAGTAAGTTTTATTCACCAACTTAATTGACATCTACATGTTATGTACTTGTTCTATCATATCCTTTGGAATTTGTACACAATTTTTAGTACTACATCTGGTTTTTTTACTTGGTATTTTACATTTCCTTTATAGCTTCTCATGTTTTAGAAGTGATAGGCAGTGCTGTAGTAGACACTGCCTTGCCAAGTACTGATCTGATGACTAAAAAGTGGTAAGGACTATAGCCTCAGGCTCCACAGAGAAAGCAAAAGTAGGTTTAGCCAGGAAATTAATCTGTATGACCATTGACAGGATTTCAGAATAAGTTGTAGGATGCTGTAGCTCTATAGAAATGGAGTCAAGACCAAACTTATCAATTTTCAACATAAATGAGATCCAGCCTTCATGACAGAAATTGTAACGGTAAATATCAAAAGTCATAATACATGTCAATAGCAGGAATATATGCACCTTCCTGTGTGACTGTACATGCAGCTAAGAGGCATTTTTAATTTATTCAATTTCTTGCTTTTTTATCTGTAAATTATGAATTATTCTACAGGGTTTTAACTTATTAATTTTCTAATAATAAATGTTTTTCCTCAATTTGACTTGTCAAAGAGTCCTACATAAAATTGATTTCAGCATCCCAGGCGAGTGATTTCCTGTATTTGATAACTTGTCTAGGATTCTGTGTGCACATGCCTTAACCCAAATTTGTAAAATGAATATCTGAAGATTTTTACTTGACTTCACCCTATTGTCATGTTTATAAAATACTACATCTAAAAAGCAGTGATAACAGTCATAATTTATCAACTTCTTCTAAAACATCTGAGTTTTACTATTCTCACGTCCTAAACTCCTTATTTCTAAAATTTTTCCAAAACAAATTTCTAAACTTTGATGTCCCCATATTACTACATTATACAAAATCACCCTGAATTTTGATGACTGCAAATAGCATTCAGTACCTCCCAATACACATTAATTTTATACAGGGTTCTAAGAAGAACCACAAGAATCAGATATAAAACTCCAGTCTTACCATGATGGGCTATGTAGTTTTAATATTCACTTTAATAAAGCAAAGGTCTTATATTATCTTGATACACATAAGAAATAAAAGAAATTATGGGCATGAAATGCAACTACTTTCATGTTTTCCTTTTCAAGAAGGAAGCAGACAGTGAGTTTTTCAGTACTATGGAAGTTAGAGATATGTGAGGAGGTGTGATATAGAAATTTTTAGTTCTCTGCTATTGGAGTCAACACACTTCATGAAGAAATACATGAAACTTTCTTTATGAAGTGCTTCCTTCTCATCATCAGCACACTCAGTACCCCATTATGAAGAAATTATACTTAATCTTGAAGGCTGAAGATTTCAAGTTCACTTGTTTAATTTTATTAAGTACCTACAAATATCCCGTTTTTTTAAATCTATACTAAGGTTTTTAATTACTGCCTGCTTAAGACTCCCATTCAAAGAAGTTTTCTATTAAAAGAAGGGAAAAAATGAGTTGATAATTTCTGCTTATCTGTGAGTTTCTTCTGGACAACAAGCACCACTGTGTTGCTGGCAAACACCTGACCTGCAGATTACTTCCTATATTTCTAGGTAAAGTGGATGAAGAGAGACCATTTCACCTACTGCAAAGAATGTCAGGTACAAACATTTTGTAATTTTTTTCCTCTTGCAATTAGCAATTTCACTTTGTGCTTTCATACTGCCAGCTACATCCACAGGCAGTGGATGTAGCTGGCAGTATTTATTTCCATCACTGACCTCTATCCAGAATATTTTGATTTCAGTGCTCTCTGTGGGAATCTGATCCTATCCCTTCCTCCCTGCTCTCCCTACTTCCTCCTGCGTCGCTTTCTCACATCCTCTTCCAAGCCTACAGTGCAGGATCATGCCAACTGCTACTCAGTCATGATCTTGTACAAACAACTTATATAAAATCAAGAACAAATAGATCAAATCTGCAGCATAGGACCAACAATGTGCTCTCAAGGGAATGGCTGTTCTCCTGGTCTTGTTTTTCACTGATCTCCTGACGGCTGTGCCACACCTGAAAGAAGGAACTTGTGTGGGCTGACAGGTGAGAAGAACAGGATATTCTAGATCTTGGAGATTCTCCTTCTCCATGACTACAGCCACAGGCATCTTTCCCACTCATTGAAATGAAAGCAATGAAAACCTGCTCCTTTTAGATTCCTCAGAATCAAGCTCTAGAGAATGAGAGTCTCATATGCAGATTTATCTTTCCCTCCAACAAAATAAAGCAGTTCAAAGTCCTTGCTGTCAAAAGTTCCTTTTGTTCTCTCTCTTTCTCAGGTTATTCTGTATCAAAAGTATATTCCTGTATACACTTAAAAGGAGATATTGCACGAGGGAATGCATTACCCACTGCTCACACTTAATAAGCATTTTTGCATAGGTTTCATGTTCAGATTTCAGGGATTTTTGTCGAGCAATTTAACGTAGGTACAAACTCCTTAAAGTGTCCGCTGGGGACATCTGTCTTCCCAATTTCATCATTTCAAGTGAACATAATGCCCGTGTCCCCAGGTAAAAGTCATGATGCAATTCCATCAGACAGTTGCTGTACTTTGCGCAGTGTGGGTGTGAGAGCTAATTTTGTCCTTAGATTCAGAGGCTTCATTAACAGTCTTAACACATTCACTGCAGCTTTCTAAATCCTTTCAGGCTTTAACACTTAGGCTACTGAAAAAAAAAAAAATTAAAAATGGAAGTTCATATACAGAAAATGTTATTTCTCTTACCCAAAGAAAGTAGATCTTTTAGATGACGCTAAATGCCACATTACAGCACATCATTTCACTGAAATGAAATTTGTGGGAAATAAATCATAGCTAGTAAAGGCTGTAAATCACTACTTTGAGCAATCTATCCTAATATAAAATATGTGAAACTCTGAATTGAGATGCATGGAGAAATAGAATGAAAATTATGTGTCTATTTTATGAAGGCATATGAAATCAACATAATGCATATTCCACCACTTTGCTGTTATGCCTTTATATTCTAAGGACTTCATCATGTTACAGTATATTGACTACAAAATTCAATAATTAAAGTATGATGGAAAAAAACCCACACTTTTTTTTTCCTTCGACAGGTATTTTCTTCTAGTTTTAATGTTTCATACAGTATGGGAAAATTCTAGTCATTTTCTTAAAAAAAAAAAATTAAGAAAAAAAATCCTGAAACTCTCCACAATATTTTTTTCAATATAGGTCACCCACAGGATGAGAAAAAAAGACAAATTAGTCCTTTTTGTGGTGCACAAAAAGCTTCCACACGCAAAACATATTCTAATCAATTGATACATGCTGCATAAGAGAACCTGTCTCAATTATATTTTATTCCTTAAAAACTGTCCATGATATCAAATTATAATACAGATAACTAAGTTTTTACATATTGCTGTTTTAGAGATAGGAAAATTAAAATTCTGCATCAAAATAATACAGAATCCAGTTATATTTCAAATTAATGTAAAAAATTACAGCTATATTTACAACTTCAGTAAAAAAAGGAAGCTTTACCGTTATCCCAATATTATTTGCTGATTCATTTCTATTCCTTTTCATGCTCACTAATCTTAACCCAAAGGCTGCTTCTTTTTTGATTCTGACTTTATGACTGAAGTAATACAAGAAATTTTAAATTATGGATGAACTCCAGTGGAGTTAGCCTTGCTCCACATAAAATGACTTCCAACAGTTGCAAAACACAACTTGGTTTCTAGCTGCAACGAGTGATGATTGGTGTAGGAGTCATTTGTGCAAATTCTGCTTTCCACAAGCAGGGATTTATCTGTATGGGTGTCTCCCAACAGCAACACCTTCTGTTTTCAGTCTGAGACTTTTTATAGAACAAATGGACCCAAACTGGCTGAAGAACCAAGGTTAACTGGACTACACTACACAAGCATTTTCTAGGTGTTCCCGCATTACTCCTTGGGAGCAGCAGCAAAATCCAAAAGCAATTAAAGATCAAACTTCTGCCAGAATCCAAAGGCCCTTTCTTATAGTGAATCACTCCTCTCTTAGGCTTGATTTATCAAGGTACTAAAAAAGGAAAAACTTGTCCCTCATGAAAACTACAGATATTTTGGGGATGAGCAAAATACTTAGTGAATCCAAAGCTGAAGCAAAAACAAAAAAAAAACAAGGCAAAAAGACTGGCAAATTCAGATTCGTTTTTTGTTAAATGAGCAAAACTATGAGACAGAAGAGAGAAAGAACACATGAGAGACATTCATTTTTCTAGACCACAGGAACAAAACCTGTCTGGAGTGAAACTTGCACAGGAGAAAGAAAAAGGCTTCATTTCTGTTCTAGTCTTAAGAATTTCTGAATCACTAAGTTCTCATTACATATTTCCCTTTATATTAAAAGATTATCTATGCTGACTTCTGTCCTGCAAAGTTGGAATTAATACTTCCCCCGACTCCCTGAGAACCAAGTAGCTGGAAGCACCTGTCATATGTGATCTGACAGTTTTGGAGGTGCACCTCTAGTTCATGTGCAGGGGGGTTTGATTTCACTGATGGCAAATGTAACTCAGGAAACAGGTTCTCATATTCTCTTAATCAGCTAAAATGGTCTAAATGTTATTTTTGCCTGCATCTCAGGTTTTCTTTTGTCCCATTTTCTTGTCCCCCTCTCTAGACAAGTGATAATTTGCTTTGGATGAAGCCTATTATATCCATATAACATGATTTTTGTTTGAGAAACTAATCTTTGCTTAGAGAGATTACTATTTTAGTGTAAGTAATGTAAAAAAAAATCCTTGAATGGATCTTACACATATTTTTCCACATTCACTGAATGCAAGTTACTTTGATTAACATTAAAATTTAATTTGAAACTGCATTCTATATTTCTAATTTTAGTATTTTTAGGTATTCCAGTCTCTAAAAACACTGTATCGATTACTGAGAAAACATTCTAAAACAAAGAACTTCTCTTTCTGGGATGAATTACTGCAGTCTAGGTAAGGTACATATGACTATGAATGTATGAGTCACCTTTGGTGACTCTTCTCTCACTCATTAAGGAAAAGGAAAAAATTAAGACAAGATGATAGTTCTCACATTAACAAAACAGAGAACATGAACAACAGATACACTGCCACTTCTGGAAAAGCTGTCTGTACTAAAAGTGACTCTCTGCTTTATATTATTGAATGACAGTATTTTAAGGTTCTTTTGAAGTTCTGAGAAACATTTTTAACACTGCTTCTTGTGGCAGTCTACAAACATTTTTAAACCTTTCCCTGTCTCTGCAAAAGGGAAGGATAAGCTCCAATAAGAAAAGCAAACTGTCAGTAGTTTATTTCAAAAGGGTTTTACTGCACTAAAACACCTTTTGGGAAAAGAATTAATCTCAAGGCTAGGAGCTACATTGTGTTTTGGTAACTTTTTACCAGAAGCTTAGTAAAACACAACAAGTGAATGGCCAAGTGACAGGTTTGCAGTGGGAGTTTTTAGTCCTCCACAAGGAAGGACGGTGGCCTATCAGTAAATGTAGCGCAGTAAATTCACCTGGTTTGCTCCAACTTGCAGACAAAGAGAAGGGGAAAAGCAAAGTCACAATAGAGGCTTAAGCTTTGTTGTACAATAGGAACAGATTTCAGCTACTGAAAAGGCACTTATTTCTAGTCCCAAAGCGTTTGGAGAAAAGAAACACTGTTTAAGTAAGTGTGTTCAGAGGTGTTTTTCCCCATAAAGGACAGCTTTAGTCTGAGGTGGTGGATTGAGGAGTCAGAGTACAGGAAGGCACAAGTCCACAGGTGTTGATACCAAACTGACTGACAGAACTCACAAAGGCTTGAGTCTGACTCAGCAAAGGCTGCTATCCCTTAAGAACTGCAGGATAAACACAGGATTAACTCAACAAAACTCACACTGACTTGGCATTGGTAAACGTGGACCCATGTGGTCATCTGGATGGCTTGGCACACACTTCGACCACCGGCTGGCTGGTGAGAGACTCCCCAGTCTTATTGATGTGGACATCATTCCTAAGGAGCTTCAATCAATCTGGACAACTTCCTACCCTTTGCCTTCCTCTTCTGGCAGAAGATAAAGCATGTTTAGCAGCTCTTCTCACAAGTGTTGATTCTTTGCCAAAGGTTCGGTGGTATTGAGGGCAAAAGGAACATTGCATTCTGTTAGTTGTTGTGAAAAGCCATCTTCACTTGAAAGCCTTTCCAGCAAGAGGGCAATGAGCATGGCTGTATTCCCACTGAACTCTCCCGATAAAAAGTGCAAGACACTCTGGGAAGTGCTGTGTAATCATAGAATATTAGAGGATGAAATTCCACTGCAGTGGATCACTACATATGAAGACATATGTTATACTGGGTCATCTCTTAAAAGACAGGTTTAGCTCCCTCAGTGTTTGCAGTAACTGGTGTCAAGCACTGCCATGAATAACAATAAAGAAAATAATACATAATCTATCAACATTCATAGTAACTAAAGAGAGCAGCCTCCAGAGATTTATCTTCTAGCAATTTCAGCTCATCAGAAAAAACAAGAGTAGGAAATGTCTTTAAAAGGATTCATGATATTTGGGATAATCGAATAAGACTAAACATCAAAGTTAAAACAAATATGAAGATTCAACTTACAGGGTCAAGATGCTTAAAGAAATATATCTATAATCACTGTAAAGAAAAATGACAGAATAACAAGTCAGAGTAAGACTTTCCTAAGAGTAAATAAAGGTTTTGTAGAAAAATGAAAGCAGGAAATAATATTGGCCCCGAGACAGGGGTGTCCCTCCTGGCTGCCAGGGCACTGCTGACTCCCCAGGACCTTTGCACTGCTTTCCAGCCTCTCATTCCCCAGGGTATTCACACATCCAGGGTTGTCCCATCTCAGGTGCAGAACCCAGCACTTGCCTTGTTAAACTTCATCAGGCTTGTGACTGCCCAGCCACGTGTAATTTGTCTCTTTGCAGGGCAATCCTGTCCTCTAGGGAGTCAGCAGCTCCTCCCAGTTCAGTATTATCAGCAAAGCTTCTTACAATGCCTTTGAGTCCTGTGTTCAAGCTGTTTATGAAGATGTTGAAGAGCACAGGGCTGTGGATGGAGTCCTGTGGAACCCCACTGGTGGCTGATCACCAGTCTGATGTCACCCCAGCCACTGTAACTCTTTGTGCCCTACCCATGAGCCAACTGCTATCCGGCTGGGGAATGGACATTTTTTCTAGAAGGATCCTGTGACAGACAGTACCAACACCAAAAAGTGACCTAATATTGGAAAACAGACCAGAAATTCTAGCATTAAATGACAAGTGTGGCCTGGCCAGCAGAGCAATACACAGGGATCAGCTTTGCAGGCAGTTCTGACAGGGAAACTGAAGGCCACAATCTCCTACACCCTCCCTTCAAAGAGGAAGAATGCAGGACTGGCTTTGGTCATCTAACCAAAATTCATTCACCTGTTTACTAAATACAGACCTGACAGAAATGCATCTCACCCTACCTGGGTAAATGGCAATGAGAGGGAGACTCCCCACCATTAGGTTGAAAAGTAATCCCTATGTCAACCCTGAGACAACAGAGCAGACCATCCCTGCCCTTAACTTCAAACCCGACCTCTCAACTCAAACTGAAAAAGACCAAAATTAAACGAAGTGAAAGTAAAGATGAACATATATTCAAGAAGTTAGATAAAGTTAATAATTTTGGTGTAGCTTCACTAATGATTATTTAGAGGAGGATGAACAGCCAGGAAAGCAAAACTGAACCTAGGCAAGAGAAAATAAATAAATCTCCAGTAATATCAAGAGGGTTTTTTTATAATTAACTACAAGAAAATTCTCACTTTTCTATTGGTATTAAAATTTGAGGAATAAGAGAACTCAATTTGAGTAGCTCTCTAACTAGGCAAGAACAATATATGAGGGAAAACAGCATTTAAAAAGTAAATTAAAGACGACAAGAAACAAAAACATGCCAATTTATCCTTCAAATACTACACAGCTCCAGTCGGTGAAATGACTTCTAAACTCCACTCATTGATTGCAAATTCAAGTTATCATCTGACATCTGATTATATGTAACCAGTGTAGCACTGGTTGCAGCTATCAGCACATGGCAGTGACCCTTGGACATTCCCACACTGATGGAGATTAGTCTTTGAATTGGTATTCACTCCTGTTATTAAAAAAAAAAAAAAATAAACAAAACCTCCTATGATAGCATAACTTTTATTTCTTTGCAGCTACCCTTCACATTGCCAAATACTCAGGTAAAATGAAAACTTGTTCAGAGCAGTTAGAAACTAAAACTTATTGAAATGACTGACATTTAAAATGCCATAGTAAAGATGGCAGCACACTATTAGTGGTTACTTCAAAATACCATCAACTAGTGAACAGTTCTTGTGAAGAATAAAAAAAACCACTTGTCATATTATCTTAGGCATAAAACCAACCTAGTATTCAAACACAGCCTAAATTAATCAGAGGGCTGGAGCTGCTCTCCTCTGAAGACAAGATGAGGGAGTTGGGGCTGCTCAGCCTGGAGAAGAGATGTTCCAGGGACGCCTCCAAGCACCTTCCATTATCTCAAAGGACCTACAAGAGAGTTTAGGGAGGGAATTTTTGCAATATATGTATTGACAAGACAAGGAGAAAGGGCTTTAAACTGAAAGAGAGTAGATTTGGATTAAATATTAGGAAGGAATGCTTT
The DNA here is from genome assembly GCA_035584835.1 of Tangara arthus. Taxonomy (NCBI): domain Eukaryota; kingdom Metazoa; phylum Chordata; class Aves; order Passeriformes; family Thraupidae; genus Tangara; species Tangara arthus. Next base: position 6,540,422 of record JAWMQZ010000001.1, read on the forward strand.
ACTGTGAGGGTGGTAAGGTTCTGAAGAAGTTGCAGCTGCCCCATTCCTGGGAATGTTCAAGGTCAGATTGGATGGGGCTTGGAGCAATCTGGTCTAGTGGAAGGTGTCCTTGCTCATGGCAGGTGAGTGAAAACAAGATGACCTTTAAGGTCCCTTCCAAGGCAAACCATTCTGTGATTCTTTGATCTGTCCTTAACCACACCAGAGTCTTTTGACCCTTCTGTTCTTCAGTTTTCTATATTGGTTGTGTAATCCCTCTCCAGCACAGAATTTGAATTGTTCAAATAAGCATCTGTCAAACCTCTAGAAATGGTTTGATGTGAGTAGATGTGCCACAGTATTTCACTAAGCAGCAGTTTTTAAAAGTATTACTAGAAATTCAATGAACCAAATACTCATAACCTTTACTGCTAATCATGGTTTTCAAGATTTTGCTAATCAAAATATTGTACTTATAAAATTTATAATTTCAAACCACAGCCTACAAGGTAGAAGATCAGGAGGAATGAAGGCTTATACAATGGGAATGGATAGTAACACAAACAGAGAAATGAGTGGTTTCAGACCCTGCTAACAATAACTGCTGTAATAACTGAGGTTGTGTGTGACCACCCACTCGCCATTGCCACCTGTGTATCACAAACATTATTTCCATCAGAAATCATCTCAGAGGCCTCAAGCTTGAGACTACTTTTTGCCATGAAAACACACTATCTTATCAAATCTCTCATAACAGAAATTCAACCTGTATGCTGGTAATGATTTTTTTTTAAAAAGATGGTTCCAGCACTGCTTACAAAAAGAGACAACTCCTTAAATTGCCTTTTTAAACAAAACTAAGTAATTTATACCAGAGAAAGAGCTAAGATGTGTGGGGTTTACACTTCAACTTCAGAGTCTGGCCATTTTTCTTAGCATCTTGGTTTGATCTGTTTATTCACCCTTTTTTTTTTTTTCTCTCTGCACAATAAGACAAAGCTTCCCAATGCTATAAATGAACAAAAACAAGAAAAAATCCCATTCCTAAAAAGACTTTCTACCTTAAGTTTTCACGTGAGCACAACAATGAATGGAGCATTTGGCACATCAAGTTAAATAAGTTCTACTCAGCCCTTGTGTTGCCTTCTCCACACCAAGACTGCAAACAAATCAGCAAGGACTCCACAGGACTGGCCAAGGGATAACCCACAACATCCCAACCTGAATGAGCGAAGGAACATCAGAAAAATTACATATTGTCTTATATGAGGACTAAAGAGTGACATAATTTCTGCTCAGAAAGATTCTGCAGATGACATACTGATAAAAAAAATCTGGTTTCAGATCTTTAAAGGTAAAAATACATGCTCTGAAAAAAATTCAGGACTCAGCTTTGAAAGTTGCTCAATCAAAATTACTAATTGCTGGATAAAAGATCAATGCATAGGAGTCCTAAGGGCATAAATAAGGACACTAAAAATATTATGTATAAATACTTGATCTGCAAACTGCTGAAGCACCTGCTGCAGAAAGTATGGAATGAATGCACCATCTAACAACATAAGTTTCTGGATGTTAATGTATTTTTACATTAATCAAGATCCCACTAGAGATGCTCATTGCAGTACCAGTATTAGTTACACAGAAGAATTATCTTTCCAATCTGAATTAATTTGACACTGTAAGTATATGGAATATAGACAAAATGTGTCTTGAACAGAGAAATAAATGAATTGCATCACCTCTGCTCTGGTTTCCTGTGACACATGCTTTTGCACACCAAGTTTGTCCTAGTTATAACATTTTCTTTTTATCAGTACATTACATAATGACACAACTAAAATCAATCATTGTTCTCTCTCTGTTGCCACAGACAGAGAGATGAATCTGCCACAGCTTGAATTGCTATTACAATGTACTTAGAGTAAATTATCTACTCAGGAATGACAGAAATCCTGCCAATTAAACAAAGTTATTCTGACCTCTTAAATGTCATCAGACTATTGTTAGAATCATTGGCACACTGGATTTGAGATTTAGAAAACTTAACCATGTGTTCTGCCCCTGGAACACCTTGGTATACAGCTTGATTCTTCATAAATCCAAGTTGTTCCAAAAGGCAAAGATCAGACTGCAAACTGCATGGACTTGCTATAGGATACTTAACTTCTAGTCATTAGCATTTTGGTCACTCACAGTGTCCCACTAAACCATTACCACTGTCAGGATGGGTTTTGCTTCTGGGCAGCATTTCTCTCAAAACACAGCTTTTTCAAATTCTGAACATCCTCTTTGTGCTACTATTAAACCATTTTGCAATAGCAATATTTCTGAACAAAGCACTCTTATCGTTGGGTAACCCACATTGCTGGGGGTTAGATGACCTTGGTGGTGCTGCAACATTTGTAATTCTCCAGCACAATCAACTATTTCATGATAATGTCTTTTGTCAGAGAATATTGTAAAGCAATGAGAACTGGATTTTTTTTTTCCTTGTGAAAGAAAAGATCTGCTTTGACTGGTATACAGAGATGTTCATACATGGGTCACTGACTGACAAGGGAATTGTAAATTACTCGGTAATAAAAAAAATAGTAGACATTTATATAGCATTGTACCTCACACACAATGACCTCCAGGCTCATTATAATAATTATTATTTGTCAAAAAATAAATTGCAGTGCCCATCATGTCTTTCAACAGTTTTTATTTTAAAATAAGCCATTAAGGAAATAATAGATTTCAAATAGTCTCAATCAGTTAGCCTAGCATATTACAGCAGGTGTACAAACCACTCTGTAAATAAAATACAGATAACAAATTAAAAAAAACAAACTATAAGAGATTAAGTGCCATAAATTAAAATTTTGAGCAGGAAACCTGTGTTTCAAACTTCAAAAATTATTAGCAGGGAGGAAAACTGTTGCACGCTAAAAAGCATTACCTCATGCTTTTAAACTTTTCCTCAGAATCCCATACACAGCCACAGCAATGAAATGACAATGAAACAGAAATCACAGGAGTGAAACAACAATCCCCCCAAAATTTGAATCAGCATGACAAATATATAGAAGAATGAAAGAAAAAAAAAAGCTGAACTTCTCATGTGTAAACATTTCCTGCATTAAACAATATTATTCCATAGAATTTGGAAAACATCTAGAACTGAGAGCACTTGAGCACTGACCTGGACTAGATAAAGAATTCCTGTGCCAGCTTTTGCTCTTACTCTTATTGACAGGAGTGTCTACAAGATTAAATTCCCTAAGGATTTTGGCAACTCCCTGACCATGGAAAAAAAGACAGACTAAACTGAAAGGGACATTCAGAAGTTATCTGGTGCAAAGCCACACACAGCAGGAGTGACTGCAGTCATGTCAGGAAGTTAGAGGGCTGTGTCTTGAAATAAACCCAAGTGCAATGTCCTTTCCTACAAACAGCTGTTTCTAGCCTTCAGAGCATCAAGCACTCACATTAAAAATGGAAATTAAAAGAAGAAATATTTCAATTGAAGCTAATATTTTATAACATCCAATCTAAAAATCTTCAGTGCAATAAAATCAATCATCTCACAAGTAGGGCATGATAGCAATCAAAACTAAGACATCCCAGTAAACATGTCACAATAAACTGCAATGAAAGAATATGATACATAAAAAGTGATAGATGACTGTAGTGGGGAAACCACAATTTTTCAAAGCATTGCTATAGTTAAAAGACAGTAATCTGAGAATAATAATGACTAATTAGCAATATCTGCAGTACATTTCATGTTTAACTGGCACTGCTTGAGGAGGGTTAAGTCCTAAACCTTTAATATATCTTACACCATTGAAGATGATCGAGGGTCTTACACATAAAATATCACAGTCAGGAGCATAAATAAAATATATAAGGAATCACCTTTATATGTTCTAAAGACATGTTTTACTTTAGGTTACCAAAAATACTTATATAGCCTTACAGTTATTTAGGCAGTAGACACAATACATATATTTATATATATATTTGCACATGTGTACACTCAGATGCACAAACAGCACACGATGTTAAGTTTTCCTTCAAATACTGCATGAAGAAACCTAAAAACCCCTGTAGTTTAGATTTATTTTCTTGCTGTAAATTTTGAAATTTCACACACCATGAAAAAATTATGAGAAATAATCATAAGTTTCTCACGTGATACTTCATCCAAAGTAAAAATCAAGCATATAGGTTAATAAAATTAAAAGGAAAACCTCAGACACAAAGTCAATGGAATTCAGAAGTCTGGCTTTTCCTCTAAGGATGCTGCCTAACAGAGAAAAGGCAGTATTGACTCTTCTCTCCAGCCCCATACCACTTAGACCCATGTAAATCAAGCCACTTGTGTAAAACAAAAATATCTAGCAGCCAATTTCTAAAGCATAGCACAGGAAAAATATCCAGCTACTAAAACCCTAAATTGCTTCAAAAATCTACTGGGCTGCTCTAGCACCAGCTGAACAAGGGTTACCTCCCTCCAGAGACCACAAAAGAGAGGATGACTCAATAACAAAGGCTGAACTTCAACTGAATCAAAATCTCTTCATCTACAGATACAACTCTGAATGTTTAATTTCTAGGAGAGACCCATTTAAACATATTTTTAACTTTAAAAGTTGCTAGTCTTAAATTTAGATTCTACTTTTTCCACAACAACATGTTTCCATATGAACAGAAGGGGAAAAACATCCCCCATAATCAAGTTTTCAATGTCATCAGGTCTGTCTCGATTGTGACAAAGTCAGCTTTCCCTCAGCATAAACTGAAAACTAAAAAGACTTCTTAATTTAATGATTGATTTTGTGGTACATTCAGAGAAGGTAGAATTCAGTCCACAAGGCAACAAAATTCATACTGATCAAAGATTTCTCAGGTTGTCTGTAAATATTATAGTAAAACGTAACATCAAATTCAAACAGAGAAAAACATACAATTGATTCAAGGAATACAACAGGAATCAAAATGCCTTTGCATGCAAGCAGTTAAATGAGTTTCACCTGGGTTTCCTCCAACCCAAGTGAAATATGCAGAAATACAAGCTATGTATCAAATCAGCTGGTCAGAAACAGAAAATAAATCAGCAAAGAAAAAGACTGGCAAAGACTCAGAAGTGAGCTAACACAGAAACATAGAAAACTAAAAAAAGTAAAACCCCTGTTATCAGAGCAAAGAGGTTACTCAACATTGAAACATATTGTTTTTAAACTTTCAAGATAAAAATAAAGAAGGCAAAGATTAGGCAAAGAGATGCTCTCTTTTAACACTTACATGTGATGACAGAGAACATATTTACAAATTATATTGTGTATTAGTTTTTACTGATCCATGATAGGTTTATAATATGCCACTTCATAATCAGAACAGTGTCGTTTCTCTTGTGACTAAAATTTCTGCAAACACAGTTCAATTAGAAAAGGGTTGCAATAAGTTTACATTACCCTTAAACTCAATTTTGTATCAGTAATATGCAGTTAAATGCATCTCACCACAAAGTCACTCATGCATCAGCCTTGCTCTGAACCTACATGAAAAAACTATTCCTTTTAAATCCACACATGAATGACAGCCTGCTTATTTAACTGTAGAAATCAAAGGATGATCATAGCACTTTCCTCTCCAATGGCGCCTATAAAAGATCAGCATGCCTTAGGTTCTCTTGTGGGGTGAGCTATTCAGGCTTAGAACAGACTTCTGAATGCATCATTCTAAGTAAAACAATTTAACCAAGTCTTACTTACTCCCTTCTTAAAATGCTATTTTTGGAATGAATTGCCATTGAACAGAATTCTATTCCACTATCCAAACCCTTCAGTCCATCCGAGCTCCCCAAACCTGCTCTTGAGCCCTGAAATGGAGTTTCTTTATCACCTTGGTTCTGCTCACAAACCAGACTGGACATGCATCCAAAGTAGTTTTCTTTCAATGATTTTATTTAATGCATTTCCCAAATATTTCATTTTCCTTACTTATTCTGCCTTGAAAGCACTTGTTTATATTTCTAGAAATATCTCTGTCCTCATTCATCAATATATTTCTCCTTTCCTACTCATCCCCCAGGGTCAACCTTAAATATCTTCAAATAGATCTCTTGCAGGTATTATATAACACCAAAATATTTTTCATGCACTTTCTTTGTTTTGTTTTTAATAGGATAGAGCAAATTCTTAAAATACCTTTCAAAACCACAGCATTAATATACTTCTAGAAGGCACTTATTGGTTCTATGTAAACGCATAGTAACAAAAATAAGATGTTGCTCAGCACTGAAACACAAAGGGAGCGATAAAATTGATGTGAATCACTTGAATTAGATGCATCAATAGTTTAATAACACTGACAGCCTACAGCTATTTGTACTTCTTCAGTGAATACTTTAACAGTGAGAAGTACCAGGATGCACTGTGTTTTCATCCTAAGTTGCCTAAACTAACAACAAATAAAATTCATGCCAGGTCTGGGAAGTCGAGTAAGCAGCCAGAGTGTGCCAAAATTGCATTATTGCTTCAGTTGCAAACTAGCACAAATATCTGTTTCCTATGCCATGGGACTAGAAATTAATAAAATCCCTTCTAATGACACCATTTCATTACAAAAGCCCACCAATGCTTCTGTGTTCTAGTTAAAAAGTGCAAAGGGAAAAGAAGGAAGACAAAGACAGAAAATATCTGGGAGAAGAAAGAAAATTGAAGTTACTGCTTCCAAATTAATACATGGCTACTTTAATATTTATGTAAGGCACCTGAAGGACTCAAACACCAAATTCTCTTCAGAGTTAAATCCTGGTTCAGTAAAAACTTAATCTTTTATCATTCTGTATTAATACTACTATTTATAAACACACAATTATATGCTAAATGTTCAAATTAAAATCTTCAATTTATGTGATGAAAAAATGCACCAAAGATAACTCATGACAGCAGAAAGACAGAGGGATCTTATTCATAAACATGAAAGATTTAAAAAAAGCCCTGTCAATTTAGCAGTAACCTCTGGGATTCTAAAATTGTGGAGGAAAGGTAAGCCAAAAAAAATAATCATTGTGACAGATATAACTTCTATTTCCAATGGTAGTTTTTTTTCTTTTCTGAAAGTATGTTTTGATTTTAAGAGTTGGCACAAGTTTTGATTTAAAGAGTACTTACAGCTAGCTGATTAAATATTTGTGGTACTCAGCACTAAAAAGAAAAATATAAATGCATAATGAATGAATTAATATATCTGTTTTGCTGATTCTATTAAAATGTCACATTAATTTTATCAGGTCAAATTCTTGGAGTAAGAAATGCACCCATAACTGTCTTGCACAGAATGGGAGGGCTGTAACCATCAGGATCAACCCTAATCCAAACACCTGGAAAAGAGGAAGATTTTCTTGTCTGAAAAGATCCCAGGCTTTATCATCTTGCAAGAGGTTGGGTCAGCAGCACCCTGACACAACCATTCTTTCAAACTCTTGGGTTTATACTGGAGAGGAGCAAAGTCCTCACTTCTCTTTCCACTGTCCGTCTTTCTCTCCAAAGAATAAAAAATATTTGAAGGCAGAATGATCCATTAGAAACCAGATAAGTCTCTTCCAGCTGTCCTTGCCACAAGTCCAACATAGCTACATTTAAATATGAAAATGGCAAATTCTGCTACCACTTCTTCAGCTATCACTGAACAAGACAACAAGGGTGAGGCTAAAGCCCCTAATCTATTCTCTAACCAAAATAACCAAGAAATCATCTTTCAGAACTAAAACTCAAAGAGCCCTCCAACCCAAAAAAAAAGAAAATCCCCAAAATCACTTTATACCCACAAAATACACAGGTCCATGAGGGACTTTAGAAGTTTTCTTGATAGCTGAATCTTCAGTAAATACAAAAGGAAACTACTGAGCAATTATATAGAGCATAAGGTGCAATTAAGCATTTATTGGCATTTAATTGTTATTAATTGTGCCACTTTCTGTAGTAAATCACCAATTACACCCAATATGCTGAGCTTAATTGCTGTACATAAAACCCACGTGTGTTTGCACATATACACACGAATAACACACACATTTTCACAAACCCAGCTATTACATCTCATTGTTCCTTATTAACATGGAAATCAAAACCACTATTAGAAGATAATTTCCAATTCCATTTATTGGAAAGTGAAAGATACACTTCCAATAGGGTATTTATAGAAAGGAATTGATACCTTCATAATGAGATTATTATTTTGCCCTCCTCCCTTCCACTGTTTGTGTTTTTAAAAGGAAATACAGTCCTTCTGAAGACCGTGGAACTGACATCCATCATTCCTGTACACCAAAACTCTTGATCCTCAGCAGAGCTAGAGCTTGAGAAACCACAGAAATCCTCTCAGACAACAGCTCCAAACTGCCCCAGCAATGTCCTGGAATGCTGGATTGTCCTTGACCTCTTGCAGAGCCTGCTGAAACCAATGCCAATTACTGTCAGTTCTGTTGGTTTACTCTGCAGTGCAGGCACCTGTACACTCTGAAATCAAACACACCTGCAATTGCTTCCACCCAGGTCACCACACAGCCGTCAGCTGGTAACAACTGCCACTCATTACCCACTGAAAACCTGATCAGATTGACAGCACAGATATGGAAAGCCACCTTTCCCCCCTTCCTCAAATCCAGACTATCAATTCCTCACATTGAAAGGAGTCAGCCCTTTCCCTTCTTCAGAAATTTGTGTTACTACCCAAATCCATTAAAAAAACTGCCATTAAATACAAGTCTGTACTACATTAAACAAGAAACACAAAGCAATTCGCCTGCGACAAAGAATATTCTCAAGTCACTTGTTCCTCAACAACACATGAAAAGAGCATTTACATGTGCTGGGTAGGAGAAAACAGGAGGGAGGGAAGGGAGAGAGTGAACTTGTGTTCTGGCAGGTTAACAAATTCAGATGCTGGTGGAATTGAGACAGTAAAACCTCTAGTCAGGTGTCTCTTGCAATTGCACGCTGATACCAGCATTTTCTCAGTTATTTCAAGAGGGTCCTATCTCAGTCACCTTGGCCAATACAAGGCCCAAAAACACAGACCGGCAACAGCAAATTTTAGGCAATCAGTCTTTATGTAAGCTAATAAAGGAACAGTTCCAGTCCTATGAAGTATTCTGCTAGCCTAACTTCCAAATAACAATTAGGTGGAATATGCTGACACGTTCCCCCAGAAAGGGAAGTTCAACTCACGCCAAGATTGGTGGCAAGGAGCATTTGTGACAAGTCAAAAGAAGCTCAGGACTTGACAATGTGCTCTGCTGGACATCAGAGAGCTAACTTTTAATTATTTGTCAGGAAATTACTAAGCTCACATAAACAGTTTGCTTTTGATCTACTGCCCTAGGAGAGCCCAACACATCAGGACAGAAACACATCTCTTCATCCTGCTAAAAATGTTCTTCCCCATGCCACCTCCCCAGCTTCCTTAGCAAGAGTGAAACATTCAGGCTAAAGATAATTTAATCCAATAAAGATCATGGTAGGCTAGTAAAAGTCCAATAAAAGAAGATAGGGTAAATGGAAGATGAGAGTCCAATAAAACAGAATTGGTAGTTTATAAAACCCATCAAAATAAGACAAACAATCAAAAAAGAAAAAGCCAAATGACACCTTAGTTAGTGGAGGTCAGCAAATGCATTTTTCACCCAATTTCTTAGAAACTGATAAAGTTCAGAGATCTCAGAGAACAAAATGATTGTCAGAGTGGTCTTCCCTCAAATCAAACGGAGATGTTTAAGCAGTGAGAAACACTGTTAGTATTAAGTTGTTAAAACTCCTACAGAATCTATTGTTAACAACTCAGTACTCCCCTCCTCTGGGCAAAACTAAACAAAACAGAATTTAGTAAGTCTGTCTTCCTTTTCCCGTTTTCCAGATACCTATATACTTTTCCTTTATACCTATGTAAAGGATATTTTATTTCCTTTACCAATTGAGATTTAAGATTGTGACAGGTGTAATGGTCATTACAAGCAACAGACACACTATACTCAGACTATCACAACATATTATGCCTGCCAATAAAAGTCATTAAATTGATGAAGAAGCTAATATCACGACAAGAACAAAATTGTGTTACTTCTTCCCCCCATTTCTGTCTTCATTTTCCTGTTTCTGGCTCTTTTTCTTACTGTTCGCAAGTGAATTAGTTATTGAGTGGCTATTAAAAATAACAAGTCCCCCCAGTTGCACATGGAAAGTCCTCCCTTCTTGCACACTGAAAAATTTCAGGAAGTTGATTTTTTTGTATCTCAAGGACATCAAAATCAGGCCAAGTAACTCATAAAACATCTTTTTTTTAATTATACTTTACTCTTCAATATATGTTAGTACTCCAACAATACCAATTGCCATCACTGATAAAAACATTATGAAACATTCCAAGGAAGTTATTCAATGAAAACAGCTGAAATATTAAGTATTATTCCTTAATATAGTTTGCTCGTTTTAGTGGGAGATAAATACATTTTTTCATAAATTAGGCTTATATAAAGGTTAACGTGAATCTCCTGCAGAGTAACCTTTAGTGTAGAAGGGACATGCTACTAAAGCAACAGGTAAACAAGACACAAGGCTGAAATGCATGAAGGTATTTAAGAAAAAATAATTTTATAAAGCAAAAATAGTGGACTTTCCTGGGTAATATACTGGATCCCATTACTATATTTCCACTTGTTTAGTATTTCTATCACATCTTCAACAAATATTTTGTCCCATTGCCATGATTCATAAAAATGCTTAAAAGGCTACTGATTCTCAGTGCTTATTTTACACTTAAAATAATTTCTTCTCAAGAAGATTTTAGATACAGGAACTAATTAGATTTAGGCTACTAATTTCTTTCATTCCATGAACATACATACAGAGATACCCTAGCATATGACAAAATATTAATTAATGGGAATACATAAGACAGTGAAAAGCATGCTAGGAAACAGGTTTTTTACCATAATACAGCCAGCTCTGTTAAAATGAGAGATTTTAATAAAAAATTTCTTCCTTCTGATATTTTCATGTTCAAGCGATATTGTAAATACTGTTCGTTTGTAGTAGCCTGAATCTTATTAGAAACATTATATTTTTCAGTTAAAATTTAGGGAAGAAACCCTACAAGTTGAAACATGAAAGCACGAAAATTGTTGCAAAGTTGAAGAGCAAATATTGAAAATAATGCAGAAAAAAACCAGCATACAAGTGAGACAGGGCCCGATTCTGACTTGAAGAAAGGAATAAAAATAGCTGGTCCTAAAAATAGGGAAATAGACACTTTAAATTGCAACTTTTGATGGGTAACAACCGTGTAAAGTGTGCTGTCAAAATATGATTTACCCAAAGGACATGTTTTCTCAATTAATGGTAGGCTAAAGAAGACATTGATGAAACTCCTCTGACAATCCACCTCTCTCCCTTACTTCCTCCAATGTCAGATTGAAATAAACAACATAAAAGATCCATTGGTGAACATAGCAACAAATTGGATTATGGATGATTTTGCCATCTCCTACAGTTTTTTAAAAATCTTTTCATGTGTAAGAGGAGGACAATGACAGAAAAGGAAAAGAAAGATGACAAAAAACAGCTCATCTGTTTCCACTAAAAAACCCAATAGTTCAGAAGAATTACAAAACTTGAATAATTCAAATTGTATTTCACCCTTAGATTATTAACACTTGCTGATGAGAATTTCCTTTTATTTCTTTTCTTTTATAGTTTACAGCCTTCTCCATTCAGAAACAGATTTTGGTGAAAAACTCTCTTACCACTACCTGCAGTTGTGTCTCCTAATCTTGTTTCAAAGGTTCACCCTTTAGTGAAAAAAGGAAATATTTTTCATAATACTAAGGTGGTTTTCTGTTCTATTTACACACCAACTCACACATGGATTTTTTTTCTGTACAAGAATGCAACCCAAACTGATGACATCTGCACTGTGTGACTCACAGAAATTCTACGTTATTCTCAGCTACAGCAATCACCACTTCTATTGTAATGAACATTTCTGACCCCAGGCTAATAAAACCAGCGTCAATTAACAGCAACTTAATATTTTGCAAATAATGTAAGCGTGATGCAGGAACAGCAAATTCTTGAACGTGTTACAGTAACAGATGTTCTGATTGCTTTTTTCTCTGTCATTTACTTTCAGATGTTCTGACTCCAAGTCTTTGTGCTCCTATGTTCTTGTACAAAGCCTTGCAAAATCCAGTCTCCTGGACAACCCTAAACTACAAATAATGAATACTAAGGCATCATAAAAACTGAACATAAAATGCCCCAGCAGGTAACCATAATGACACTGCTTGAAGATTATAGTACACTAAAGCTTCAGAAGGTTGCATAATAAAATTGCTAAGTGATTAATTTAATATACCAATCGCTGTCACAGTGATTGCAGAGGCAAGGTACGAGCAGCTGTAGAATATGCAAATGCCTGACTGCTACAGCCAGGTGTGAAGAACTGAAGTGAATCCTGACATACCCAAATACAGAACCACTATGAACTGCTAATGCTGAAGTGTAGGCTTCTTTCGTGGCTTTGTTGCCTTGCAATAAGGTCAAAGCAGAAATATGGAGCCATATGTTTTGCACTAGAGCATTTATTCCACTACACACTAAATGGTTCACATTTTATCAGTGCTACTGCCTGCAGCTTATTCCTTTGTGTTATCACCACTGTAGTTACCGCCTGCATTAAAGTTCCACGTTAAACATTTTCCTGATGTCTCTACACCAAAGGATCAGCTCCATCTAACTACATTTTCCAAACTGGATCTCCATATTTGTTCAACTTTCTCTTTATTATGTGCAAGTTCTGACCTAAGCCTAAAGCACGAAGGCAATCAATGCTGAAGAATGGCTAGAAATGGTTTCTTTATTCCACTCCTCACTGAATAGAAAGTTTCCATTATCTCCCTCAACATCTTTACTCTATCAATTTGACAGGGGCACATGGTTCTACACTCCACTGCCCTCAGTCCAGAACTGTACACAGCTTTTCTATCTTTTTCTAATAAAAGCATGATAAATGATATTGTCTAGTGAAAACTACTTGTCTTCTCTCATAAGTGTTATCTTCCTTCTAATTGCACTATACTTTATCAAAATGCATATTAGAGTAAATATCCAGTGTCAGTTAAAACTTAGATGCACGAAATACAAAAGCTTATTTGAACAAGCAGAAAATGGAAATCATTACAGCACAATAAATGCTAAACTAGTTAAGCCAGGATGTAAGACACCTGTGATAAAATTTACACTATGATATCCTAACGTTTTTTGACAGATCACTGTACCTGAAAAATATTTGTCTTACAGAGAAGCATTATTTAAGATGCACTGCTCAAAGATAATTGGAACAAAATGGCAAATAGAAAAATGGTCACTCAAGGAAAGATTTTATCAAGCCTGGGATGGCAAGACAGCACACCGCTAACTGTGAAAGCAAAGCATAGTAAACGTCCAGGGAAGCCCTTGAAAACACAACTGCACAAAAACAGGGATCTCCTGCTTTCATCCCACTGTGGATCTGGCAGAACAGACTCACCTCTGCGGATTTGTTTGGTCCTTGCTAAAATGAGCTCTAATTTAGCTAATGGGGTCCTGCTTCTGGAGGGATCCAAGATACCAATCACGGTCTTTTGTACTTTTTCCCCTTGCCCATCCCATTACATTTCTGGCTTTAATAAAGTTGACTGTAGAGCATTGATGAGTTGTGGTATTGTCTGGTGACATGTCCTGTGAACCCTTTTAAACCTATCACCTTTCACTTGTTTGCTTGTTATGAGATCCTTGAGGACTTAAGTTTCCCAAATCAAAGTAGGTGCACACTGAAAAATTATACTTCTTTACATTCTTTAATTCACTGTAACTCACAAACTTGAATGGTACACCTCAATATTAAGAAAAATTCTGAAGAATTTCAGGAGGAGCATGGTATGACTGTAATTTCACTGAGCTGCATAAAAAAGATGAAGGTGAGGTCTTGACCAAACATTGTACTGAATAGCAAAACTGAAAATGTTTCATACTGCTGACCTCTCCCACACCACATCCCCCTATTCATCACATCCCACCCTCCTACCCTTTCTTGCTTCCCACTTCAGAAGTTCAGTCCCAAACACACAACAGCTGTAGAGGGACACAGTTGTGAGGAAAAACCAGGCAGGCAGTGATGCCAGGGCAGCGGATCGGTCTCCAGCCCCTCACTGCAAATGAGAAGCTGCTGCAGAAATTACTCCAGTCTGGACTATAGGGAAAAAAAAAAAAAAAAGGAATCGGGCATAAAAGGCGAGATATTGCCAAAGAGGGGCAATTTAAACCCAGGATTAGCACTGCAGTTATCTCAAAACTGCAGTGACAATCAAAACTATTAATGACAACAAAGGATACTTTCAGAATTCTGATACTACAGTGCTATTGCTGTGTTGCCCAGTGCTTTCTTATATGGACAATAAAACAGGCCTCTTTATATTAAATTGTCCCCTTAAATGTGAACTAAATCTATATCAAGTTCTGTTATGTCACCATAAAAGCTAAAAAAACCCAAATGAAGCATGAGCCTCTTCCTCTATGTTTTATCAAGCCATTCTACAAGTACTCTTTTTCAGACAGAAAACAGAATTTAAAACACAGTTTTTCTAGCCTTCTTCAGACATATTCTACTAAAATCCAGCTGAGAGCTTGTCTGGCCATGCTGCAGAACCCAAAGGGTCTGCGCTCTTGGAATCAAAACTGCTCTTTTGTTCCATTGAGCAGAAGATGATTTTGGCATTTTGGTTATATAAATTGATTTACCTACTAATGTTTTATTCTTGAAATACTTAATCAGCCAACAGATTCTACAAAGCAGCCACTTTCATAGCTTCAGCTTGCTACTTGGTTTACCTTTTATACAGTCTCAGATAAGGAGAAGGCAGTCATTAACAATGTAACGTTAAAAAACACCCTCCTCTGGCCTTGTTTATCTATGCTGCATACTCAATTTATTTGCTTGCCACTACTACTCAATACTGTGTGCACAACCCGTATGGTTACTTAAAGCACTCCCACAATAAATGAACTGAAAAAACTCAGAAGAGGAAAAAAAACCACAGCAAAATAAGAAACAAAGTCCACATCTGACTTACAGAACAAGGTATTCCTTATAATTTTATAACAAGAAGAAAATTAAATTCATTTTTGCTATTATAATTTTCAAAGTGTTCAATAAATCTATGTATGTCCTATATTTGCCACATCAAACAGAACTTAGATGGTAGAGTCCCTTCCTCAAAAACTAACAAGATCTAAATTGCCTTTAATTAAAAATTATAGTAACTGAGCTTGAAAATACAGTTTGGATGCAGAAAACAAAAATAAAATTGTTTGACTAATAAAACAAAAAAGTTTCACCATTAAACACTTTCTCCATGGGAAATTATTTGTTTAACAGAGCAGGTGCTTAATCATTCTCTCCTGTTTTCACCCTTGGGCTTTACTTCTGAAGCACCATAATCAAACACAAGGTTACAATGAAAAGCTGCTTCAGTGCCCCAGTGCACAGATCACATTCTCCTATTGAGCTCCCTGCCCTTTCCTACCTGTCCTTCCTCCCTCCCATCTTCAAACAAGAAGTACAGCTTGATCTTTTCCTTGATCTTTCTGTAAAAAGCAATCTATAATATTGACCTCTAAGAAGCTGCTAGCAATTAGATTTCCCGGGGGATTACCAGAGTGAGGCCAATGTTCGATGACTCAGGAATTGCAAAGTATTCCAGGGGCTATTCTGAACAAAACTCCTGCACCTGGAATAGCTGCAGAAACACCTCAGCTGAGCAAGAGTCTTCAATCTACCTCCCTCTACAGCTCCAGTTATTGCTCCCTGTCAATCCACTCTGGAACAGCCCTTAAATCCCACAAATACCCCTCAGCCACATTTTTTACTCCTTGCAAAAGCATTCTATGCCTCAAGTATGGGCACAGGGAGATGGGAAATTTTCCTTTTCTTTCCTTAATGGAAATGAGGACTGCTAACAAAAAGACCACCATGAACAGCTGGGTCTCCAAGAAGCATAAAAAGAGCTGATAAAGCCCTGCCTACTTTCTGCATACAGAAATTATTTTCATTGCTCAATAAAAACATTTTTATTCTTTAAGAAGAGGGCTCTCAGCCACTTTAGTACTGAAAAAGTCACACTCCTACTCTCTTCCTTATGAACAATTATTTATAATATAGCACATCATAGGAGCTTAAAACTACATTCAGTAGCCATCAGAGGTAAATATTTCTTGAGAAATTTCTCACTTGAAAATTATTTTCCCCACATACCCAAGCTCTGCTGTTCTTTAATAAGTTACTCTGCAAGAACAATATAATTTGGCTTTTTTCCCACCTTGGGAGGACAAGCAACTCTTGGGGCCAGATCAATTTCTGGATGAATCCTTTCATTCCATCTCAGACGTTTTTTGAGGCATTTTTCCAGACAATTTTTATCTCCCAAATACTACAACAAAACCTATTCAGGAGACAGAGTCAGCAGACCTCAGGCTGTCCTAACATCCCCTTTATTTCCACAAACTGAACCATAGGCCACTGAGGTGTATTGACCTTGACACTTAAGGACTCCCCTGATATTTAGAATCTATAAATCACCCGCCTTTGAAGTAAGTTTCTTTCAGATGATGAGTGAAACACTGGTTCAGTGTGTAGCCATCAACATACAAGTCCTCTCACAGACACAGCAAATAATGCAACTTTTAGGCCATAACAGCACCAACTTATCTAAAACTGAATGTATCCTGAAGTCACTAAGAGGTCTCAGACATATATTTGTATTTAAAAAGTTTGATTCTGGATGGAAGTGCCAAACTGCTTGATGTTTTTTGTTTTTTTTTTTTTTTTTTGGTTGGTTGTTTGGTTTTGTTATTTGTTTTTGGGGTTTTTTTTTGTTTTGTGCTGGATGTTAAATGAAGACACCTGCAAGGAACTGCAGAGCTCACTGTGCGCTGAACAAGCTCCCTGTGCATGTAGTGCATGGAAGTGCTTAAAGGAGGAAGCCACTTGGTAATTGTTTTCTCAGCTTTTTAAGTAACTGAGAAGTCCATCTACACAGTAGACAGCAATTCTTTCACGTAATAGAGTGGAATTACAACTGTGATTTTTTTTTTTCAATATTGCAGCCAGAAAAAGATGATTTTCTTTTTAAATCTTTTCAACACAGCATTGGTAAAACCATCCAACTTCCTTCTCTTTCATTTACTAAAAACAAAACAAAACCAACCTCAAAGAACATAAGTGGTGTTTTAGTGTAAGTTTAGTACACCAAATTAGGAGAGAACAAGAAAAGACTAAAGAGCCCCCTTTAAAAAAACAAACTTTGTATAATTCATTATGCATACATGTGCACCACAGACATGGTTTCATAAGTAAAAACAAAAGCAAAAAATCCACACCTTAAGATTTTTCTATCAGTGATAACGCTAAATTTGCTAATTGTCCGATTTAAGAATATTAATTTCCCTCACATTTCCAAGTCTAGTGGAATTCCTAAGTAAGAATGTCCCACAAAATTGAGATTTTTCCAGTGAGAGGAAACAGTGCAAACAGAACACAGGAGCATAGGCACATGCAAATTTATAGTAGGCATTTATACAAAATTTAAAATTGAGTCAGGTCTTGATTATATAAAGCATGTTCATGGTATTTCAAACACTGAATTATTATTAGAAAAAAACACCAATTTAAAAACAACAACAACAACAACAAGAAACCACCCAAACTAAAAACAGGGACTGAAAACCCAAACTGCTGAAAAGTCACTTGACATTACCAGTAGTATGATGCATTAGAGACTATTTAACTGAATATCTAATCCAAAACAGATTCTCAGAGCATAAGAGAATAATCTGTTTAAAGAGTTCACTATGGCATGGAAGGCATCATCCTTCTTTGACCTTATTTGTGGAGTAAATCTTCATTTAAAAGAAAAGGAAGGCAAGAGAAAGGTTTCATTTATCTCTGGGATGCCATGTGAGGTGAATGCACGATCATGTCAAAGCTGGTAGAGAAAGTCACTTTACAGGGAACTGGCATGGCTGATTTTAACCCGTGCTATTGACTTTTGCAGTTCTCAAAATTCTCAATTAGCAGTCAGAATAAAATAATGACAGATTGAATTTTTCCTATTGAAAAACCATTGAGTTTGAGGTAACAGAAAAGTGGTTGCAACAAAACCAGCATACTAGCAAAAATACTAGCAACAATCCATTATCCAAGAGTGAAAAAAATGTGACCTAAGTAGTGAGTCAAGAGAAGAAAGAGTAGGATGGGTTTTGCATACCCTGAATCTGGCACTTTGTCCCAGATGTAAACAGAAAAAAATTCCTCCAGGCTGGCACTGATGAAAACATACCTAAAATGAGGAAGAAAGAGGACCCTTTTTGCCACTCTCATCTTTCGGGATTTGAGGAAGAGCTGTTCTGTCTTTGGCACTTGTGTGCTAGTCCAGATCAAACAAACCAGAGGGGGATGCAGAGGTTTTCAAAGTACTTGAAGCTCCTATTGATTTCTGCTCCTTTCTGAAACTGATCCAGAGTTTAACACCAGCATTTCTGCCCTCTCTCAGATTCCCCTTCATTTATCTTTTCTCCTTTTTTTTTTTTCTTTTCTTTTCTTCATCTTTTCATTCCATGACTACCTTTGTGAAAAGGGTTTTGATTTAGCCAGTCAGGACTTTCTATTGCAACACTGTCATGAGTCAATGAGCAAAAAGCCCAGCAAAATCGATGACTAAGGGCATAGAAAGATGAATTTTGGCACAGTGAGCTGGGATGATTGAAAACTTGCTGCACCAGATGCTCATTACAGAGTCTGGCCACTTCAGCACAAAGTTATTTGGACTTGGTAGGAGCTGTACTCTGATTTGAGGAAGAAAAATTCAGACAGCTTGTTAATTCAGCTGCAAAGGTGCTAATCACCAGTAAGGTGGCAGACATTTTAAAGAACTACATTTAACTTCTAGAGAAACAATTAGTCTGCACCCTAAAATGGGATGAGCTTGGCAACTGTGTGCCTTGCCTTCTAGTGAGTAGTAAAAACCATGGGTTAAGCTTTGGCTACCTAAGCAAATCTGCCAATAGATGACTGCATAAACAAAAACATAATCTTCTTGTAATTTTTTACAAATTTGCCTTATTCTACTTTCAAGGAAACAATCATTGATCAGAAAAAAAAGTTTTAAGCTCATAGTGACTAACTTTTTTCCACCCAGAAAACCTTCAGAAGCAAGACTTGTCTTTCATTATAGAACAATCAAACCCAGAAAATTATCACCTCTGCCTCAAAAATGTGATGAGAAACATTTCAAGATACACTTGATTTGCCAACTGTCCCAATATTATTGTTGCAGTTGAAATAATTTTTAAAAATAGAGATATGATAGCAGTTGACATTGGACTAAGCAAGTTAATTATTAAGAATTAAAAAGTGATCTTTAGTGTTAGCCCAGTTAACATCTCAGCATTACTTAATCCATGAAATAAATGTAATATTATGCAGCTTTATTCTGTACTGAATCACTTTTCCCCTCAAATACTGACAGAATTGCTTAATGCAGGATCAAAGTCTCAATTACTTTTTCTCACTGTCTGCTGAAACTACAAAGCAGTCTAGAAAAATAAAGCCACCATGTATGGAAGAGGAGAAGGGAAAATGAAAATTTGCTAGGGAGCAATGATGAATAAATAGCAGAAAGAGCATTGTTACAAAGCATAAAAGAAGGAACTCAGAAAGCCAGGGAAGTATGTGTCAGAATTTGTACAGAGAAAATAGAATATAGACACTGGATTAAGAAGCTATAACATGTCACAAGAAAATATAATTGCAATATATAATTTTTAACTCTGCATCAAGTGCTGTCATTCCAAAGACCAAAATAAAATAGTGAATGTCTAAATGAAGAGCCAGGAAATGTCTAGAATAATTTACCTTATGAGGAGGAGTAATAATAATTGACTTCCAAAAGAACCTCCTCCAACCAGTAAGAACAATAAGTATATGAAGTATAATAATAGAAATTATTAAAAACTGGACCACATGGAGTGGCTCAGGTTTTTTGCCTGTCTGTCCCACAAAACCTCAGGAGTTCATTAGGCTGAATCCAGTTCAGTAAATACATGTGAAGCTGTGTCAATGCTTTTATTCAACCAGATTGAGCTCAAGACAATTTTCCTGAGTATATTCACAATGAGGGGGTGACATTTTATTAATAAACCATACATAATATTATCAAAAAGGGCCCTGGTTTTCATTCTGTTTAATGGACTATATTCAAGAGACCACAATCATATCTGAAACCTGTTATTACTTGCCTAAAATAGCAGTAAGTGAAATGATGCCATTCATACAGGTTATTTAGCAGGGACAAAAAAAGTCAGTAAAGCCACCTGACACACAGCAGTACAAAAAAAAAAATAACCCAAAAACCACCAAAAAACCCATGCAGGTCTGTAGCAAAAAAAAAAAAAAATTGACCTTAAACAAGTCTGTTGCACATGAGTAAAAAGCATAGGTCTCTTTCTTTTAAATACTGGATAGTGATTATCATTATTCTCTTTTCCTGGAAGTTCTGTAAACCTAAAAAGTAACTTACATAACATAAATATGCCATTAATTGGCCAATAAATTAAAGCTCATCTCACTGACTGTGGTTCAACAGTCATGCTTACTAGATACATTTTAAGTATTTAGAGCAAGACAATATCAAGCTGCCTTTTAGAAAAAATTATGTGTAAGAAATCAGGGACCTGGGTGACACAAAATTAAGTTGCTCATAGTTTTCGACTCTTAACTCATGGTTACAAGCCTGCAAAATGTAAGTAGCTGAAAATGGTATGGAAAAGTCTAAAATATTTTTAGATTAAAAATATGTAACAAGTGTTCTAATATTAAAAAGCCAAGAGATATAGAACACTCCATATACTGCATTTATAGCATAGTAGGATAGGAAGATAAACTCCATGCACAATTTCACTGCTGATGTTGGAATATGAGAATTGAATCAACCATGAATTTTTCATTAAAAATTACTATCTATTGAAGTCTAATAATTTTTAATGCTGTTATTATTTGGAAAATGTAGCAGTTTGAAAAATATTTCTCTAATTAAAACTAGATTTGGACAGTTTCTGTCCAAAAGCACACACAAAACTACTTCACACCAGCATTAACACCATGTTGCTCATGATCTTGAATTTCAGAAAACCCTGTTTTGGCTCCTGTTCTGATTGACATAGGAGGGAATTAAAATCTCAGCTATCCACATATTGCCTGGATTCCAGGTTGCCTGGAACTGCTGACTATTCTCTGAAAAACCTTTTTTATTCCTGTTGAAGCACCTGGTACTTCCTGAAAAATTATATTTGTCTCAAATTTTCCACACACAATGCAAATAAGGAAACTACTAAACTGTTTATCTGATCCATCTTCCTATGTGGCCTCACATGATTGTAGTTATACAAGAAGAGAGGAGACTGAAATTTCTGGGCAGAAATTAACTAAGTCTTTCCTCATTCCTTGCAGAAGAGATTAATTTATGTTTTCTTCCTCTAAAAAAATCCCTCAAAAACAAGCAAACAATCAAAGTCGAGTAAATAATGCATAGAAACTAAGGCATGGGAGGCAACTGAGAAGGCATAAAATGGGTTTTACTGGATAAAAGCTAAAACAGAATAGAAAGGGCCTGGAGTGAGGAACGTGAGCAAAAAGCTCACTCACCATCACTGAACAGGCACATAACAATAACAGTCCTATCAATCAGACAGTTTGGCTTTGTATCTGTCTCCACTGCAGAAAGAAAAAGTCTGAGTACCATGAAAAAGAGCATGCAGGTAGACAGAAAGACTCTCTGTCAACCTCATTAATCAGTAGTTTTCATTCTATCCTGATAAATAGTCCAAACTGGACTAGAGTCACCTGCAAGAACAAGCAGCAACTTCAAGATACTCTGTGGCAGTTTAATTGCTCTGCTGCCTTTCCTGAGCTAACACAGGGACCAGGTTAACATCTGTCTTTTGGAAGATGTGTAACTTCTGAAACCAAAAAAACCTCAATGATATTCATTTATTTATTTCTTCAACATCAAATCAAGAGTTCTTCTATCAATACACACTTTCAGCCCCCAGTGAACACCACCTCACTTATACTCCCTTCCCTGGCTTCTTTTATCTCCTGCCCTACACTGCATTTTGCAAGCTGAAGGAAGGACAATGTATTTTATTTATATTAGAAGCCACATAGCATGTTTTCTGCACTGTAAGTAATCAAACAAAAACATAACAAGATGTTCAATTAAGCTGCAGATCATAGACAAAGTACCTCATGCCCCGTAGCAACACCTCCCATTCAGTGCACAGAAAAATGCTGCAGTCATGACAAATCTTGCTGAAGTTTCTCTTAGTAATTACCCTGTTTAATTCATGTTGTTGTTTCACGGCAGCTTTGATATGGAAAAATATTTAGAGCTGCACGTAGCTGCTCTATTCCATGTTTCCCAGGCTAGTGTGACAGCCTTCAGTCATTTACATCATGCACATGAAACCCCAAACAGAGTCAGCTTCACGAAAATAAGAAATACTACAAAAATAGCTCATCTCCATGCAGCTTAAACTTGCCACTGTTAAAGGCTGATTTGTCACCTTTCAACAGAAAGCCACAAAAGCACCTGCAAGCTGAGGTGTGTTAGTCCACACAGTGAATTACAAGTGCTACCATGTTCTATCTGGTGTATACACAAAACTCATTGAGAGAATAAACAAACAAACAAAAAATCAAAGAAAACCACGCTAAATGCACAAAGCAGCAATTTAAAGGAATCAAATCTGATTTTAAGCACTCTACAAAACCCCTCTTCTGTATATGCATGTGCTACCAAAAAACACTTAAAGAATACAACCAAAGAACAACGTTTATTTAGGGATACCCAAACAAAACTTATGTCAAAACTGTCTTTTACAGAGTATATAAAAGAGAGAAGCTTCAAACTGATTTTTGTTTCAAAGGACTTGCAGATACTATTGAATAAATAATTTGGTTTGTAATTGCTGAGATCTCAGAATTGCTCCACAAGTAGCACTAGCATACATAAAAAAATCCTACCAAATCTGAAGCGTTAGACTTCCTATTCTATAATTTCACTTTGAAGTACAATGCAGGCATTATAAAGTTGTTCACCCTAGGAACAAAAACGGGGGGGGAGGGGGAGTCTTTGTTTTAAATGCACAATGCACATTTGTTTGGAAGGGTGGGGGAAAAAAAACTCCAACCAACCAAGACACAAAAAACCATCCACAAACAAACAAAAAAATCAACAAAATGCTAGCTCCAAGAGGAAAAGAACAAGTAACAGGTCATCAAAACATTATTTCTGCAGTTACATTTCCCTTCAGTCAGAATAAAACAAGGTACAGTCATGGTATTCAAAAACCTATTAAATTCAAATTTCGTCTCAAACTGGGGCAAATAATGAAGTATTAAAGTTACCTGCAGATGGGAAAATCCTTTATCAAGGTATATTTGAAACACACCTTATTTGTTAGACATGGTCCTGACTGCTCAAATTGTTGAGGTACTTGAGGAATTGCACAGTTTGGCTGCACCTTGATTTTGTAGCTGCAGGGGAGTCAGCAGGAACGCCATGCCTCTGGGTTTTGATAGGAAGTGCTATGGTTGCTTCTCTATCAGCTGAATTTTAAATCTGCTCACCAAAAGATTTAAGAAGATGCTCCTGTTGTCATCAGTTATTCTCATTTTCAGAAATTTTATGGTTCAATTAATACCACAAGCCAAACTTAAATGTCTAGGGGAGGAGGGAAAAAAGGAACAGTAGGGTGGAAGGATGGACATGCTGTCGTTTATAAAACCAAAGATCTAAGTAGTGTCAACTACAAGCCAATGAAGGGTTCACATCAAGCTTCATGTAAAGTAGAGAGAAATAGCAACCTGACTACAAAAACAAGTGTCAAAACTGTATTTTCTTTTTAAAATAGTACAATAAAGTGTCTCCAATACTTACAAAAGCCATTACTGCTGTAATTAGCAACAAAAGTCTACTCATAGAAACATAAAAAGACCAATTTTAGTATGTAAGCAAAGATGATGTAATTAATCAAGGTGTCAGAAGATATTCCTACAGAAAGAAACTTTTAAAGGTAGCTATTATTTTAAAATGAAACTCAGTTTATTTACAAAATTGTGCATTTGGATTACACACGGTATCCATCCATATTTAGTAGTTACTTAAAACGAAAATGGCATTGGTATTTTGCAACTGATTTGTTCCTAATACTGCTTATTAACATATATATGTTAAAGTTTCACTGTATTTTGCTTAGCTTTTCAACTTCATTAAATGCAATTCGCATTATTTCAATAGAGCATATAAGATCAATACAATCTACTCTACATTCAAGAAGTGTAAGTCACCAATATTTGGATCTATTCTTACACTATCAGAGGCTTCTCCAGTAGCTAATTAATGCTGACATAAAAACTCCAGGCTTTTCTAAGTCCTGCTTTTATGTTAGCAATTACACATAGAATAAGGAAGATTTTTGTTCCTTATTCATTTTCTTATTCCAGGACTACTATATTCAAAGCTATGTGTCTAAAAAAAATCCAACCTAGAACATAAATTAATGGCCTACATATTTCCTCTCATGAACTTCCCTTAAGTTTGTTCATGAGATCCATGCAACTGTGACTAGCTCCCAACAATAGAATTGATAAAAGAGGAGACAATAAATCACACTTTAGTTACTTCCTTTGGTAGCTTGAGATACCCAGGCAGATGGAAATTATTCAAAAACACCTTTAAAGTCTACAAATTACTGTCATCCTTGGTTCAATCCATATTCTATCAATACTGTCAATTTTGGTTCCATCCATACTCCATACATTGCAATATTAGTTAAAGAATCACTGAAAGAAAAATAAAGAAAATAATAATGAAAACTACTGAATACTTTCCTATGGGGTGAATTACTGACATTACTGACCCTCAAAATCAAGATTTACATTCAGTTCCTTGAGTTTATCACTGGCTTCTCTGTATTTCAATTGAAGCAATCAGTTTAAGATTTGATAGCATAAGTTTTACAAACACAAAGTCTTCAAATTAGAGGAAAACACTTATTGTTTCTGCAATTCATCTGAACTTTGAGGTAGTTTTAATGGTTCTTGAAAAGTTAACCTGCTACCTAAGAATATAAAACCAGACAAAATATCTCTATAACATTTCTTCCACCTATCGTAAAAGTTGTTTTCAAACATTTAAAGAAAAAGTTTAACAGCCAAGTAAGTCACGGTTGTGACAAAAAATGATAGAGCCCAAATAAGAAAGCCATAACAAAATGGCTATCTGGGATCCTGAATTTATCCCATTCACTACATTTTTAATATAAATCCTCTGCCTTGAGGATTTGAATTCATGATTGTTGAGCATTTCTGTGCTCTTTGCTCTACTCACGCATCCCTCTATACACATGACATGCATCACATGGGACTACTCAGCATTTTTTAATTAAACTTTAAGTTTCCCAGTTTTAAACCCCCCCTCAAAAGTCTCATTTCCTAGAAGCATGCTCTTTTTATGTTTCCTGAATATCATCGTACAGGTATGACTGAATAAACTCTATTCAGTTTGGAACACATGTCAGGCTTCCTAGAGAATCTGGAACCTTGTCTGAGGCTTATTTTAAACACTTCCTTCCTTCTTCCATCAATTAAACCAACTGGGCATTGGACAAATTAAGCATCCACGCTGGTAACACACTTTCAGACAAAAAAGAACCACTAAATTAGCATGAAAAAATTCAAGTCTCACAAACAAAGCATCTAAATAAACATGATTTGAAGTCAGAACTATTTTCACCAATGTGAATTCAGAACTTTTTTTTTTACCAATTTGCAACGCTTAAGTGTATTTTTTCTACAACTATGTTTCTATTAATTGTAATTTCTGCCAGATATAACAGACATTTCCAGTGAAAACTGCTGGCCCTGGAGTTGCTGGTAATGTTGTACAATGCAATCCAGTAGGGCTGGGATTACAGTACAAGTCTTCACTGCCAGTTTTTCCCATCATACACTCAGTTGTTGATAAGAAGTAAATCCAGCATAGGCAAGCCACTTTGGTTAAAAGTCTTCCAGAAAAAAAAAAATGAAACTTCCAATTATAACAAATAGAAATTATGCAACTCCCAGTGAAGAAATATACAAGTTTAATATTAATCTACAAAAATTTTTTTTCCTAATAACTTTTGCAGAGGAAATATAACTCCAAAGCATAATGCTAAACATTAATTAAACTCAAAATACATCACATTTATTCATAAGTTTTGCAGCCACAAGCCCAAAATAGTTATCTAAATCTGTGAAATAATTTTCTGAATTAGTTTCTATGACTGTGAATCTTTCATGGAACACTTGTTCCTACACAAATCATTTTCACAACTACAATTCTAAAAGTTTGCAAGCCTGCCCTACACACATATTTTAAACAACAGGACACTACAGTCAGACAACTCCATGAAACTGAGTACCCAATCCAAGCCAAGCTTCCCCATATAAAATATATATTTTCAAATCTTCTGCACATTTTTATGGAATGTTAATGTAGCAGCCAGTTGTGGCACACATCAATAAGGATTAAAATGCCATTGCAGGAGTTATTATAAATTATTCATTTTCGCTTGTGTGCTCATTAAAAAAAAAGAACCAACAAAATAATAAATGGTATCTTTCTTACTTACCCACCACATACTACAAAAAAGCAATGAGCATTGTTGGCAAGCAGGAATTCTGTTAACCTCCAGTTACTCACCTAGGAAAAAGAAGAGAAAAGGATAAGCACACTTGGTGGAAGGAAGAACACGACAGACTTAATTTGGAAAGTACATTAGTTCCACGTTCATGAGATTTTTGAATTAAAATATCTTTGGAATTCAAGTTTAAAGGATGGAGATGGAAATGTTTCACAGCAAAGTGGTTCACAAAACAACAATTTGGTACAAGTCACATTGGTGTAAAATCCAAGCAGCTCATTCAGCTGGAGCACTGACACGATTCTGCTCTGGTACAACAGGAGGAGTGCCAAAAACTTTGAAAAACAAAATGGATAAAGATTGAGTTCAGAATACACTGCCTAAAGCAACATTTTAACAGAACACGGTTACAAAGGTAATTAATTTTTGTGACTACCATATTCACTTGCAATGTTTTCAGTGAAGCTGGTGGAAGATCCGAAGTTTTGCCTGATAAAATTGCGACAACTTTTCTGAACTGGCACATTTACATATTTTAGTGTGTTCTCTCTTTAGCAGAACACACTGTGCTTTAGGTAATGCCAAATGAGTTTTAACTATCAAATGTTCTTCCAGAGATTTAATGAATTCAGCATTTATTAATGAGTAGCATCAATGGAAAGCAATTATGAATATCAGAATAAAAGTTTTCTTCATCAGTGCATACACATAAGCTCCATATGCTAAAAAAGGTCTAGGATCTCAAATGTTTACAATACATAGAAAAAAATAAACAGCAAAACCTTTACCAAGAACATTAATATCTTCCTATAGTATGCTACACAAAATTACATTAGTTCAGGAAAGGCTGTGCCTTCAAATTTGGGAGATTTGCCGATGAACTAAACTTCAAAGGATGTAACAAATTGGAAGTTGCTAGAAACTGAGCATATCTGAAAAATGTACCTACATCACATTAGTAGAATGCGTAGCCATAACCATAGGCAACCTAAAATGTAGCTCCTCAGAAATGTCACTCACAAGGCCCCAAAGCATCCCAGCTGCCCACTCAGGGGACACTAGTGACACACTTCCACATTTCAGTGCATCTCACAAATCTCACTTTAGCACCCAGACTGCTGAAGGCAAAGTGAAATGCAAAGCCGTCCAGACCAAGTAGGATTACTTGGTGCTTTGCATAATCCACAAGAATTTCCAGTGGTGTGGAGAGGACTCTTAAAACTGGTCCTGTTATACCCCTGCCATCCTTCATTGTACAAACACAGTTCTCTTGCAGAAATTCTTCTGCAAAAAAACTTGCCAATATTATGAATAGAAGCTTAGACTGTCTTACTGTGGATAACCTAACAAAATTTTATATCACAGCAGCTCTTAGATGCCACTGCAGGTTCTTACACACCCAAGGTTTAGGAAAAGTAGTTTTCTTTTTATGTTTTTCTAGAGTGTAATTGCTGAGTGGAATAGTGTAGTAAACATACGAAAAAAGTACATGGCATGTTTCATGACAGAAATTTTAAGTTCTCCTGCAGGGCAATAGATAATCTTTAATGAGGTTCATAATGATGCATCTCAAGATCTAAGTACATAAGTTAGGTCTAGAGTGAGATCAGGTCCACACCATTCCACTGTTTAATAAAAGACTGCTGAAAAAATGCATGGCTAAAAGTCCAAGAGAGAATCATGGAAACATTATGGTTGCAAAAAAAGCTCCAAAATCATCAAGTCCAGCCTTCAACTGAATAGCACCATGGCCACTAAACCATAGCATGAATTGCTGTATCCACTCATTTTTTGAACACTTCACAGGATGGTGACTCCACCACCTCCCTCAGCAGCCTGTTGCAACGCTTCACCACTCTTGCAGTGAAGGAATTTTGCCAAATATCCAACCTAAAACTCGCCTGGCACAACTTCAAGCAATTATTAAGCAAATTTTGAAAATGCAGGGAATAAAGTCCTGAGTATCTCATTTTAACAGGTAATAATCCAGTTGAGCACAAAACTTGGCCCTGTTCACACATAGAGGATTAATTTCCGCTGACGGCTGTGGAACTTCTGGATGTATCAGGTAACTAAACTGGCATAAACCATCTATTTACTCCTTATAACTTGTTTAATACTATGTGTAAAAAGTCCTTCAAATGCTGTCAGCTCCTGCATAATTGTGGACTCCTCCAGTTGATATTCCAAAGCAGCAATATTTGTTATCTAAGTTTGCAAGGATAACGCTTATCTAACTTCAGAGCATGAAAAACTCAGGGCAGTTGTATAAAGCATTAGTGAGACAAAGCTTTTTCCTAAACAAGCAATAGAAAAATAATGAAAATAGTATTTAAAATATTTATTCACCATTACCACATGGTTCAATATTATATGTCAAATTTCTATTATGAAACCAAACCATGAAAAGTGCTCTACATCCAGTTTCCATAAGGGCAAAGGAAAAGTCACTCATGAGCAAAGAAAGGGTTTGTGAGGTTCTAATATATGCTACATTTCTTTTGTTGATACAATATCATTAAGAGGAGATACTATCTTATTGTTTTAAATAAAAATCACTCTTGTAATCAACTGCTATCCAGTAATTTAATTTAGAGACGAAAACCCCTCTAACTTCTTCCATAAAGTCCTTCAAATTACATCAGTGCTGCAGTGAAAAATTTTCTAAGCAACTGCATTTTCCAACGTTATGCTTTTGTGATTTCCCAGTGTCAGACTATTAATGTGACAGCAAATTGTAGTCATTAGTCAAAAATAGTGAATAAAATGGTTTACATGCTTAAAGTGACCTTGAGACTGTCTTGTACAATATTGATAGCCAAAACAATTGCTGTTTCATGATTGCTCCTGACTAAATCAAATCATACTTCAATTTAAAAATTGAACTACACTTCAAATTTAACTTTTTTTAAAATTCTGTACTCATTTTTAACTTTACAATGTATGTGGGACTATATATGAAATCTGAACTTAAGTGTAGCCAGAGAGAAATATTTAGAAAATTTAAAGATCATCAAGAAAATTTACCATGCTACTGCTGTGCATACACAGCAATTGCATTGCTATAGTATGGGATAATTATACATTAAAATTTTAACTGTCCACACAATTTTTAATTGGAATACTATATAAAAGCCTTGTAATTCCAAAAGCACTTCTCGTAAAGAAAAAATTCCAGAGAGCTGGTTCAACTTCAGTCTTAATCAAAATTGCAATTCATTGTGTGGCTTAGTGTGATGGGGAAGGAAAGGGGACACAATATGACACAAACCACTAATTTTATTTCTTTTCTTCTGCAGCAAGTAGGAAAACAGGCAAATGATTAAAAAAATTTGATAGCACAAAACTGTGGCTGTGCTACTTTTCAGAGAGGAGAGGTTTACATTACTTCTCTGAAAAGTTTTGGGGTTTTTTTGGACTATTTAGCGGTTCTCTTTGTGTTCCTGTATGTAAGTAAATACTACTTGTCTAATTTCACTGAAGGAAGAGACACATATCTACAGTTAATCTTAATTCCATAATGATAAATTCCACTCCCAGAGAGCTAAATTTAGCTTACAAATGAAAGGATACTTAAGCTAAATACATCTATTTCCTTAAAAGGAAATTAAAATCATTTTTTAAAGGTCACTCACTATTAGTAACCGTTGAGCATTTAAAAGAAACAGCAAAGAAACATATATTTAATTCTAATGACACAGTTCCTTTAAGTTTTACATGACTACTTTTATCTAAAAGTAAATGTATGCAGTATTTAAGAGCAACACTTCAAGTTTTGATCTTAAAAAAAAAAAAAAACAAAAAAACCCACATAATCTTAAAGTATAGGATTTTAGGGTTTTTTTTCTTCTAAACATGTTCTAGCTACACTGTCTTGCTCAAAAGCCAGGTCATATAAGCCAAGGATTCACACTATGAGTAAAACCAGAGCATGTCAGAGCAAGGCAGACAACACTCCCTCTCTGCTGTAACTTAGGTCAAAACCAGACAGTTTTTTGTTTGTTTTTTTTTTTACAGGTACCAATCTGTAAACTTAAAGTTCACATAAAGTATAGAGGCAGATATAGAAGTCATTAAAGCACTTGGGTACCTTCTGTAAACATCTGCTCAGTGCAAAAGACAGAAAAGTTACCTACTCAACAGATGATGCAATCTAAGCGAAAATTCAAACAGAAAATACTCCATGTAATGTGGTCTTCAATTGTAGAAAAATCTAGAATTTAGGTTGAGGTGTGCACCTAAAGCCAGAATTCAGCTGTCTATACATGAAAAATGATGTGACAGTTGCATATTAATGGCAGAGGTTAATTCCCAAAAACTTTCTAGTCAATTAGATATTTAAGAAATCATTTAACTAATTGAAGTAAGTTCTTTATAAGACTGCAAAAAATTGTTAAGAGGTACATTTCTTTTCTAATTATCTTTGTACAGACTCTCCAAACTTCCAGCACAATTAAGCTTAATGAAAACTTTAATGATTTAAAGACAAATGAACATCATTTTAGTTGTCCTAGATAACATATATCCTTCACAAAAGGCTGAGCAGTGACATTCTTCACACAACTTCCACACACTAATGCTCTTCTAAAATGGATAATATCTCTTGGCATGTAATCTTGGGTCAGGCATAATTTAACTATTGATTTCATCTGCTTGTAATACTAATTTTTATGGCAACAAGTAGCAAGGATGGGGTTATTTCATTAACTGTTTTCTATCAAACACTAAACACAGAATTTTGAGTAAACAACAGATATTTGCTGTTACAGATGTAGCGCTTTTTCCACTCGTGCAAGAAACCTGGTAAAGATCCACAGCAGAACTGCTGTCATGTTTTATGGGATATTCAGAATCCATGGAATACAGCACCAGTAGGAATGACAGACCACTGTCCTGAGAAGCAGGAAACCCCCCTCAAGGAGGGTTGAGGTGTATGAGAGGAACTGAAAGCCTGGCATGTTGTGGGCCATGACAAATGAGCTGCATTTTGGTGATCTGCTTGTAACACAAGAAGCTGGTGGTTAATGACAGAACCAAAAAATGCAAATTCATTACTTTGCTAACTCATTCTGTGGAAAGCTCATCTAGGTTTTACAAGGTGGTAGGACAAATCAACACACATCCAAAATAAAAAGCTCTAACTTCACTCTAGTTAAAACCCATTCCAAGTTGAAAGTTTTGCATTTGAGCTACATTAACTCACTTTCTAAGCACAAAAACTCCTTCCAAGAATTGCTTAAAAGCAATCAGAACTATTTAGAAGTACAATTTCGTGAATAATTAGCTCCTTGTATTTTGCATAGTAATCTTCAGAGATACAAGGCTATTTTTGTGCTGTCTTTTCCAAGCACAATGTGCTTCTTTCATCAATATGGATATGAGTGTACTAGAAAGCAATTGCAATTATCAAAAGATGAAATATATGATGAAATTAAAGTATTGATCAAAGCTCTGACATTTTGGTAAAAATCTATTTGGAAACACACTCTACAATATAAAAACAAAAAAGAGCTCATGTATATTCAGACACAGCCAGATGAACACACACATCAGCTACAGAGGAATTCTTTAAAACATACCACATCTGATACTTGAAAGATCACTGTATCACTGAATAAAACCTTTAGTCTAGTGACAACCACAGTGAGAGCAGCATCACACCAAAACACACACAGAGATTCAACAGGTTTTGCTCTCTGAAAGTTGACAGCATTTAAAGTCAAAGATTAAAAAGGAGCCCAGGTTTCCTTCCTAAGTTTAGTATTTACCATACAACATTTCAAATCAAGACACAAAAATAAAACACGTTGAAGTTTATGGGAGGTGGCTCTTGAAGTACCATCTTCACAGGTTTATTTTTTGACACATCTCTAAGTAAAACAACGAACCTCCTGAAGTAATCCTCAGCTAACTGGAGGCCTGACACATATGATAACTAAACAAGCTTACCTGAGCTGAGCTGTGTCTAGTCATCATTAAAAATTACAACAGATAAATAGTTTGCAGACAATTTATTAGACCTTTTTTACTTGCTGCCAATCAAAACTAAGGGCAGTATGTTAAGATGAGATGCTGGAATATTGCATCATGCTGTGATCACATATTCACCCATCATTACCTAAAAGGTACTTTTTTTACAAATTTGTAAGCAATTAAGCATTTATAAGGTATTCTTCATTTCATTACAGACCTTACAAGCCTCTTATCTTTTCAATACCAAGATCAAAAAAAAAAAAAGAAAGAAATTGAGTTTAAAAATAAATTTGGAAGAGGATTCTTACCATCACCCCCCTGCAACAAGAGGTGGTATGATAATCTTCCAGACAGCAATAAAGCCTTCCTCATTTTTTCTCAGACTCCCATTGGGCTCAAAGATGGGCATTATAAAGTAATACAATGAGGAGCAGATTCACCTGCAACCACCACCACTGCTCCAACATCTGCCTTTTTCTGGCTCCATGACAGCACATACACTGGACCTGCACAACTGCATCTCCTGTCAGATTCCTGAGGCTTTCTTAACTTTCCAACAATGATCAATTTATCCCACTGGTAACAGGCCAAAGAGGGAATAACAAAAGGGGTTTTACATATTTAAAGTGTTCTGTACATAAATATTTTTTTAGGAGTGATGTGTCAACTCTAAGTATAGATTCCTATTTTTGCCTATTGATTTTCACAGCGCTTTAAGCTTCAGTAAGATGAGTGAGATTGCTGAGATAAAACAATGGGAAACAAAGTCATATTTACAAATTTATGTCAGATTCCCAGGCTCCCCAGGAAAGTGGGCACAGCACCAAGCCTGACAGAGTGCCAGAATCCCTTGAACAATACTCTGGGGCACATAATGTGATTCTTGGGGATGGTGCTGCGCAGGGCCAGGAGTTGGACTCGATGATCCTTGGGGGTCCCTTCCAACTCTGGATATTCTGTGATGCTGGGATATTTTTTAAGCATTGTTGGCAAGTTAAAAAAGGGTATTTCTTCATTCAGCTCTAGAGATCCACAAAAAAAAAAACATCCATAGCACATACAAGTTACCCAATTGATTGATATATTAATTTGAAAAGGGCAATATTTTAAAAACCTTGCTGTTGCTTCTGAATCACAGAGTTCCACAAATTCTCTTAATTACATGGGGAGAAAAAGGGAAATTTATTTTTCACCACATTAAACAGCATTTCATTAGTAGAAAGATATTCACTAATGCCTAGGAATGTCACTTTTAAGTAATAAGTTATGTGCTTGGTGTTAGAACTTCTAGCACCTGGCAAAATTTCCAGCTGAGAAGGCCTAACAATTTAAAAATAACTGAATCAAAAGCTTATTTTTAATTTCAAACAAAATAATCACCTGTATTTAGCATTACACATATTTAGACAAGCTGCCTGTCTGTTCCCAACCATCTCTTTGCCTCTGTCATCTCCAACTTGTCATTTTTCAACTCAAATATGCAGATTTTTCTTTTTTCCCTTGGGTGACTTGTCATTGAAACTGTCAAAAACTAATTATTTATGTATAGCTATTTATTATTAATCCAGTAAAATCTTCACAGACATCACACTGCTCCTGTTTGCTCATGTCATCCTGCTGCCAGCCCTGGGTTTCACTGCTGTTGGTTTGATGCCTTTTTACACAGATCAGTCCCAATTTCCTTGTTGACCATTTCCACAGCACAGCAGGCCCAGATAGGCTGCCTGCTCTTCTGTTTGTGTTTGGTTCTCTTTTTATAAAGTTCACACCCTTTCAAACATTTCCATGCAAGACCACAACAGCTATAAAAAAACCCAAATTAAATACATGTTTTATTCAGAGATATAGCTTTGACAGATAAATATTTTGATTTTTTTTCCCCAGTAATGGGAAAAACTTAAATTTTGAGGTCCCTTCTTTCAAATGGTTTCACACAGGAACATTTCAATTATGCATGAAATCTTGAAAAGACATGACTAAATGGGTCCAACATAACTTTAAAAGAAGATAAAACAAGCAAAAAAAAACCCCAAAAAAACCTACCTTTCTGCTGAATTAATTTTCTATTTTGTGTACATTTTGGTGAGTCAGCTAGTAAAAAAAGGTCGTTCCCTATATGTGAAAGTGACAGGTATGCCTGTCACTTAACCTTTTACTCCTTATTCTCCAATTTAAAACATTTCTGCACCTTTCTATTGTCCAAATTCTTGATATATCTGCGACAACCCCTCCTCCTCCCTACTCCTATTGTTAAACAGTAACTGTCCGAGTTACTTTTAAAATGTTTTGAAGATCTTAATGGGTGAAATGTAAACATAAATAAAAATCGATCTTCCACAGAAGGAGAACCACCACAGATTGTACATGATGACTTGGGAATAACTCTTGCATATCCTATGAATGTTCCAAAATAAATTTGTTGCAATATATGAGTTGTGCTAACAGATTTAATTGGCAATTTTTTTTGGCTCTTCTTGGTATGTTTACAAGTCTCTATGTTCAATCTCAAGGAATTGACATTCAACAAGAGCACAGGTGGCAATAAAAATCTCCATCCAAAAAGCCCAAATAAGTGAATTCCCAGAAAAATAAACCAAAGTTATTAAAAAAAGAAAATTGCAAAATCTTCTACTCAAGAAGGAGGTTCTGTCCCCCCACTGCCTGTCACAGCTCAAACTCACCACTTACAAGCAGCATGTCTTTTTTCCTTTACTTCTCTTCACTTACATAGACATGCAATAGAAATCTAAAATTTAGTATTTTCTATTGCAAATTTAATTATTTTAACCTGGTTTGATACTACCAGCATACTTACTGCACTTTCATATAATTACTATAAAAACTCTACCTTTTTTTCCACTGCAATTGCAGTGACTATTTGGACCAAACATCTGGTTTATTCCCGGTCCTACATCTGCCTCTGAGAAAAAAGCAGCCCAGCTGATTGGTTTATTTCATTTCTGCCACAGCACATGGCCTTCAAAAATGGAACAACTCACTTGATCTGGATCCATATAACACATAGTGTGTGTGTGTGTAACATACAGTCTCCAGATTTTTAAATAAACTCTTAAAAGTCATTATTGTAGGAAAAAATAGTTTAATAATAATAATAGATAAGTTTCAAGAGTCACACAAGAGACTTGGAAAGCTTAGATTAAATCTAAACCTGCTACACTGCTTCTGGCCTTTACTCGTGGTTTGTTTATTCCTCTCAAACTTCCTTTGGGCAGGAGAAATTTTTGTAGGGTTGGGGATGGCAGCTTTTAGGCTAGAGACTTTTAGATCAATTTTTTTTTTTCTTTTTTTTTTCCAGTAGCACATACACAGGGGAAGAACTAAAAGCTTTGTGTTCATGACAAGTCCAACAAATGCTGTCCAAAAACCACACTGCATGAGCCACGTGTCCAGTTGGAAAGTCCCCTGTACTAAATCCAAACAGAAAACTTCTAAGAGCTTATTTATCACAGATAAAATGCAACTTGACATAACCTTCAAGTTTCTGCCATGCCAAACCAAGAAAAAAGGGCTGAAGTCAGTTCTGCAGGCTTCATTTTGCAATAGAAAAAAACTCATTGTGAAAGGTATCAAAAAAATAACAAAAGAGTAAGCACATTTTCTAAGCTTAAGATCCTGGGCATTTTCACATCAAAGTGCTGAAAGAAGTCACTGAAACATCCATGTGGAAAGGTTGCTTGGCAGGATGGTTGCCTCACTAAATGGCAAAATAGAGTAAAAAAAACCTAAGATGAATTTAAAACAATTACTCTGGACATATTACTCAGGCTTGAAGTATAATCAAGTGTCTGAACTCACAGCAGGCAAGTTACACCACCCTGCACATGTAAGAATGGAACAGTTGATCTCATATTCTGAAGCTACTGTTGAGCATGCAGATATTTAAATTATATGTCTATTATTCAACACAGAGCCTAGTGAACTACTAGTGAAAAAGTTCATTTTTATTGTTACTGAATGAGCTGATAGATCGCCTTCAGAATTTCATCACGTTTAATCATTTTTTTTAATGATATTCCAAGAGTTCTAGGCTGTCAGAAAAAATGTATTCAAGTGGGTCTCAGTCTTGGGGATTTTCTTGAGGGTTTCTTTTTGTTTTAGTTTGGTTTTTTGGTGCTTCTTTTTTTTTATTATTTTGGGTGGAACACAACAGGACAAAAAGTTATAGGGTCGACTCATACTGGAAACTCAGTCTAACCTAAAACATGACCATGACTTCACATTTTATCAAATATTTTCCTACATGCAAAAACCATTAAAAAAACACAAAAGGGGAAAAGTGAATCTAGGTTTTTGGGGTGAGTTTCTAAAACAATGAGAATTTTAAATACATTGGAACAGATCTTATGCTCTCAATCAGAATCAATAGAAAGCTTCTAAAATTCCTGGACTTATAAATGCCCTTTATGAAGAGTTAGTCAACAAGGAGAAAAATATTGACTGATTAAAAGAGGTTTCATTTTTTCCAACTACTGACTAAGTAAGGGCTATGGACAAGGATATTTAAGTCCACGCCTGAGAGACCACACTAAGGACCACACAAAGCACAAACCTGGAGTCAAAGAATGCACTCTGGAAAAGGAACAAAAAAGGAACCAACTGCCCACAGCTGGCCAGCACATCATCTCTGCGGTGCTCCAAGAAGCAAGTCAATATTGGGAAAACCTTGGCATTCACAGCTCCTGTAACTGAGAATTCCAAGGAAAGAGCTCCAGGATCCTTATTAGTTCTGGTAAATAGTGCCTTGCAGGTTTCCTTCATCTATATAACTACACTTTTACATCACTGATCAATCAAACAACACCTTGATAAAGACAGAAGAAAAACTTCAGCATGAGCAGTTAAACCAGGACATCAGAACCATCATTTCAGAAATTGGTTCAGGGTCCCACCTAGGCATGAAACAATGACATGACCCCACAATTAGGCAGGGAAGACCTCATCATTTAACACTCTCAAGAGACCAGACAGCCAGTAATAAAATACATTTTGTTCCTGTGGCATTTACAGGATAATATTCAGAACACAATTAGGGCAGCAATTTAAAAAATTGACTGTCCAATAGTTACCTGCATTTCATCCCAAGTCATTTATAACATTGTGCCTCCCACAAAAAAAAACCACACCTCTGTCAAGAACTGAGAATCTGTAATTTCAATAAACTCTGAATAAGAACTAAAGGAATTTTCAGACTGCAAATATATATGCATGTGTATACATATAAAAAGATACTTTAACAAAATAAAGCAAGAATGACAAGCTTCCATTCTGAAACGCCTATATAGATTCCAAAGACAGAGAAAATATACCTAAAAATCAGACAAGACAGTAATTTTGTTCAAAAAAGTCTCTAAATCAGGGTGGAATTGTGCAAGTGGAACATCTAAACACTGTTGGCTCTGCGCCAAATTCATTGAAAATTCTGACAAATTTGAAAATCTGAATTGAAAATTCCCTGACAATACACAGATGCACACAAAAAATGTAAAGAATCAACTGAATTAGTAAACATGCACGGTTCCAGGAAAACAAGCATTGATGCCAGCTTTCTATAATCCCCAACAGTTCAACCATGAAGTAAAGCAATAAATTAATCACTGCCTTTCCAATTCTTATTTCCTTCCACTATTTGAATGGAGAAGTCTTAGAACTAAAGGCCATAGGGGAAGTTTAAGACTGAATGGGTCTGAATCACTGAACACCAACAAATTAATTCAAGTGGACCAACAGAAATTCATTGCCCTTTAACTGTCAAGCCACTTCAAGTTAACAAAAAAAAACCCCATGGTTTTAAAAATATATTTTAGTCTCAATTTTGCTTTTTTAAGATACTCTATGGCTCAAAGGTAATATTATATTTTAATTTTATGAATAATGAAATCTCTGCCAAAAGAAGTCAACATTTTATGTACAAAATATGTTTAGAAATTAAAGCATATACACTTTTTCTTAATTCAATGGTATTTGAAGAAAATTAAAAGCATGGAATCAAAATATGCAGAAATATTTTTACATGTATTAGATCAAATCTACATTTCTGCTGCGGTTTTCTTAACTGCATTCCTTTAAGTCTGAATTTCAGTGGAAAATGTTCTACTCCTTCACAGGTTTTTTTTGTGTCAACAGTTACACTTTTACATATCTGAACTTAGATGCTCTTCTTAATTCTTGACAGGAACTGTAGAAATACCAAGTCCCTAAAAACTTCCCTCTACAACTCCAAGTTTGAAAGTAATTTTTCTCAGCCTGAAAAGGTAAGCTGAGTTTTTTTTTTTCCTTCACAGTATTCCAGGTATAGATTTCTAGCCCTGTCAACAGCTTCACAGATGACTTTTTTTTTTTTTTTTACTGTGTTAAAGACAGTGCACAGCAACTGCAACAGAGCAAAGCTGATGTTACACACCTTCTTTGCACCTGTGCCTTTCAGGCAAAGCACTCACCATGCTCAAGAGTTAAAATCTGTGAATATCATTATCACAGAGTCTTTATGCCATTTAGCACACAAGCATTTCATGTATTTCTGGTTAGAACTACAACAGGTGAGAACAAGCTTCAGTAAACACATTTGTTTGCCTTTAAATTAGAAGTTGAACTGCATTAACATACTGATATGCCAGAGATAATTCAAAGGCTCATCATGCCTAAAACTAAATTAATATTCCTTTAGAGTCCTGAGATTTAAGGAAAAAAAAAAAAAAAGAAACTATTCCATGATGAATTATTCCAAGTTCTACGTATTTATGTTTTACACAGGGAGGGAAAAACGTGCTACCAAAATGGTAAACCTTCAGTTCCTACAGGGGAACTGCAAGGAATAAGTACACACCAATGCTTCCAAGAGCACAGAAGTAGAACTATTTACAATAAGCAACTTTAGTAGGCAAAGTACCACTTGAAATTTTCTAAACGAAGTCAGACAATACATAACACTTCAAATCACATAAATGCTACTGATTTTGTAGGACAGTCGAGGAAAAAAGCTGAACTTGAGTTTTATCAATTCTCTGTTGTTTTTCTGCTAAATTACACAGATATTGTTACCTTAAAACAAAGACATTCATAATTCTCTACTAAGTCTGAAAAGATAAAAATATTATCCTTTTGTGTTTGGACTACTAATTAATCATGTAAAATTTCTATTTGTAACTGACCTGAAATACTTTTAAATAGTCAGTTTTACTTGTATGGGATTATTTTTTTGTTTTGTTTTGTGATTTGCTTGGGTTTTGTTTGTTTGGGTAGGCTTTTTTTTGATTGGTTACTTTTTGTTGTTGATGGGTTATGGGGTTTTCTAGATATTTAAAATCATCTCATTTAACCTTCTTCTTGCTACCGTTTCCATGTTTGTGGTACCGAAAAACAATCACATTTCCTTCTATAACAAGCTACTAGTTTAGTTGATTGGACTCAAAATTTTAGAGAAGAAAAATCCATTAACAGGTTGGGCAGAACAATTGGGTACACCAGGTCATCCATAGTTTTACCATTATAGAACCACATAATATGCTAAAGAAATGTTATTTTCTCCCAGGTTCAAATTTCTCACATATATATCTTGATAACACAATTGATTGTCTATTGCCATCAAAATCGGGCACATTGTGATAATATTTTTACTGATCAATATTTTAACAAATAACTCATTTTGTTTTTGTAGTTTTACTTGAACTACTAAAGAGGTACCAAGTTGTTGATTTGGACGACCTCTGTTTCACCAGAATTTTACGTAAAGGAAAATTCACCCTAAATTTCTTTTGTCATGGGACATGGTAACCTCTTATCTTCTCAGACAATTAGTGACACCTTCCATTCCTTCAAATTTCTGAAACATTCTATTTAATATAATCTTTATTACAAGCATGTAATGTTCTAAAATTAAAACACCCAACTCCAAGGAATCAAACAGGAGGTGAACAGATCTTTACTGTGGTGCCTGACAGTCAAGCAACACAGAATGACCATGGACACTTTCCATCTCACTGTCGTAGTTCAATTAACAGAACGTTATCAATAGTGGTAAAGCAAATCCATATAGACTGTATAAATATAACCTATTATCTAATATTTATCTTTAAGAGCCAGTTTTCTTATACTTTCTAAAAGTCAAAAGCTGTCTCATTTTTGAGATGGAGAAAAACCCTGCAGTTTTTAACAAAAAGAATTATTGAAGTTATTTTAATATCGGCTTCGTGGTTCCTGTCTATAATGTTGACATCAATAATGATGAATGAATGTCACAATTTCCACAGTGCTTACTTTCGAGAAATGGGCTATTTTGCCACCTTCCATGAGAAAAAAAAAAATATATATATATAGTTTTACACTATGAAAAACGTTTTCCTCATAACTCCTGGAGAAGTCTTGATTTGATTCAAGATCAGAGATTTGCAGCTGAAATTCCAACACAGTGAAGCAATGAATAAAAGTAAATGAGAATAATTTAAGGCCCCCTGGTTCCACAAATATTGGAAACACGGTCCTGGTGGATGTACACAGAAGACACACACAAGTCTGGTGAGCACACAAGAAAGGCAAGCCCTGAAGAATAACCTCCCACCCAGGCACCTATCACTCAAAGTGCCTTCCTCACCTCCCTCCCCTCCCCTCTTCACTCTTCTAACCCTTTCCCATACATCTCTCCAACTTCCACACAACTCTCTGTGAATCAAAAAAAGAAGCACCCAGAACTCCCAAGTCTCAGGGCTCTTCCCCTCTTCAGTTTGTCCAACTGAACAAAGTAAAAGGTATTTTGAATCAGCTTCCCAAAGTGACCTGGGACACCGCACAATGACAGCTGAACTCCGGAGATGACACCAGAAACACCCATGAGACAAGAGGTGAAGTGCTTGGGTAACAAAAGCAGCTCCTGGTAGCCCAAAGTCTTCATTTCTTTCATTTCTCTCCCAAAGTTACACAACAATCTTCTTAACAAAAATGAGTTATGAACAAGTGTTTCCAGAATGGCCCGGAATGATCAGTGATGGCAAAGTCTGAGAAGACAAAAAAAAAACCCCAAGAAACCACACAACAAAAAACCCAACCTGGCCAACAACAGCAACAAAAATCAGAATAACTTATTTTTCATTTGTTTTTATAAAACTAAACAAGTTCCGTTTTTATAAAATTAAACAGGTTTTACCAAAGCATTTTGTTGAGGCCCACTTGATTAACACTCAAAGAGATACTGAGCAGCACAGAATAAGGTATTTTCTGGAGGTTGGTTTCTGGTTTTTGCAAGGCTTTGGATTTTGTTGCCCTTCCCCTTTTTTTTTTTTTTCATTTTTTCTTTGCTTTGGTTTGCTTGTTTGGGTGGTTTGTTTTGTTTCACATCTCTTTTTTAAGAAGTTGCTATTATCTCAATTGTCTTAATTACCCTTGGTCAACTAGGGGACATGATGTTTAATTATTAGCTTGTTTACTGCCAAATTATATCCTGTTCCAATGGTGTTTCCCTATATCTATTCATCTTGGGCATAAAAAAATGCTAATATTATTTAAAAAGATAGTGATTGAAAATTTTGTATTAATTTACTATATTGCTAAACACTTTGCATTGTATTTTCTTGAAAATCATATGTAAGTGTGAATGCATATATAATGGCAGGTAACTCATTTTACAGCCTTTTTGTAAACAAGTGAGAATGTTCATTGGATACAAGACATTTTGGAGCAGTGCTTCTTTTGGAATTATATTGTAACATGATATTTGACTGAATGCTACAATTACGAACAAAACACTACACACTGAACAAACATTTTACAGTTTTCTGTGTGACACAGCTATTTATTTACAACGTTAATTTTAATGAGCGATTCTGTCATGGAAAATAAACATGTTTTCATGGTTCAATAAATGAGTCTGTTGATTAACCAAATCTGACAGATTTTAACCTCTAATGTTTTAATCCTCTGCCTCTATCCACAAAGCAACTTCTGCAAAGCTAAATATTTAAATTTGAAAGAATCATTTTTGTTTGTATCATCTAGAAAAAACCTTTGCGGAACACCTTTTGCAAATTATAACACATTAAAAATTTATAAAACAAATTTGAAAACATATATTCCAACTGCTAGTTTATATAATTTAACTGAATTAATTTTGTATTTTCTTTTTAAACAGGAAGACATTATACATTCCAGTTACCAACTACAAAAAACCACAACACACTATCTCCAGAAATGCAGGGATATTAAAAACACCTACAAAGTCTTATCAGTGATAAGTGAGAATTTGTATGCATACCGAAATGCAGTCACGTAATTCCTTCATTCTGATAAGCCTATTAAATTTTCTCTCTTTTTCCAGTTTTCAACTTAAGAGACCAAAAAAAACAACAAATTTGTCTATAGCATAGCAGATCACATCTGCTACCAGTAGTAGGTATGCAATCACTGGGATTTTCATTATATTGAAAATGCCAAATAAACTTCATCAACCTAAGTACAGGTTTGATTTGTTAGAAAATAACCACTATCATAAGGGCTGAAGATAAAATCTTAAGCCCACTGAAAGTGGGAAGATAATTTACCACTTTGAAGAGCTTTAAAAATCAGTTAAATATTCTAATCCTTTAATTTATTACTCCTTCCATTTTAAGAACATGGCTACAAGTTTTATTTTACTCTTGTGAATGTTGCTGAGTTGCCTAAGTGCCCTTCTACAACAAGGTAAATACATTTTTAAATTACTTACAATGAAAACAAGTTTTGGTCTTTACATGGAGAGTTTCTCTCAGAGCTGCAGGAATTCAAAAACTCATACTTCTATTTTCTTACCATCATCATAGTAACCCAAGCTAACAAAGCAGATGCTAAAACATTTCAAAAAGCACTCCACCTGCTTATTCTTAACACCTTACTCCTAGCCTTAAAATGTTCCTGTATTCTATTAAGTTTTTTCTGATCACTTAGAAGGGCAAATGTTATTGAGATTTTCATATTTTAGGTTTTATAAACATGCTTATATCACCAAAATTAAAAATAAAAGGAACAAAGCAAAGATATTCTTCTATATTGAGGAAGAGGCTTCTCAGGAAATGTAAAAGCTACATAAAAATAAATAAATAATTTTTAAAATACATAAAATGGAAAAAATTAGTGATTACAGACCCCCATGTCAATACTTGAAATTCCCACTCAGGAAGGGAGTTTGATGCTGCTGACAGCTGTGTTCCGTACCATCACTCAACACCAAGGCTGTGTTTACGCTGAAGGGATCTGGTTTTTTTTTTTTTATTAGCACTTGAGGAAGTGAAGGGGGTTCATAGATAACATGGTGACCTTTCAACTGAGAAAATATTTTGTAGAGCTGAATTCATGAAGAGAAAGATGCAGAAACAATTACGAAAACTAAGATTCATAGAGCAGTTAATCTTACGCTATGTTATATAAACCTCCAACTGTACATCAGTCAACTAAACAAGCGCAGAAACCAAACACCTTTCTTCACCCAGCACACAATTTTTTGAGGCAAACTTATTGCAAATTATTGTTTTCTCTGCTAACTAAATGAAATTTTCAATTTTTCTTTTTACTGCAGCATGTTTTAGAACTTTAAAACCGACTGAAGATTTATCTCGTACAAGAAAAACAACTGACTTTAAGGCTCATTAAGCAATACTTTGAAGACTGACAGTCCTGCTCACCAGGTTACAGCTGAAGGATGCTGTTCATATACTATTTTGCCGTGGGAGTTTAATAACTTTTCTTGAGCTTTCTTGACTTTCCTGCACAGAAAATTCAAGCAGCACAGTCCAACAAAACCTGTGAATGTATAATAATGGGCAGATTTTGCTTTTGAATAGCTACCAATCTATACTAAGTGGTCAAAGTATGGGTGAAGTGGGAATTCAGAGCAACACTTATTCTTCTTAAGTAGCATAATTTCCTCTACAAGGAACAGACTGAAAACCAATCTCCACATTCTCAATCATGCCTTGACAGGTGCCCAAAGAAGAAATAAGCTAAAACACAGAGTTCTTTTGTGACAGAGGGCTCTGAATTATCCCCACTTAAAACAACTTGCTGTTCAGTTACACACATGTAATTGCTATGAATACTCATTAAGTAGATGTCTGTGTTAATTTCTATAACAGCTTTCTGAGTTTGTGTTTGGGCAACAGTAGTATTCTGAATCTGGAAGCTCACAATAATTGCTGAATTTGTGAATAGGCACT
The DNA here is from genome assembly GCA_035584835.1 of Tangara arthus. Classification (NCBI taxonomy): domain Eukaryota; kingdom Metazoa; phylum Chordata; class Aves; order Passeriformes; family Thraupidae; genus Tangara; species Tangara arthus. The sequence continues at coordinate 6,585,399 of JAWMQZ010000001.1, forward strand.
TGTAAATTTAAGCCAGTTACCTGAGATTTTATTTCTATCATAGCTATTATTTTGTGATTTAAATTTCTTTGTTTCTCTTTTCCATGTACTTGATAGTTGCATGCTACTGTTACACCCTTCTCAGGTGCCCCTCTTCCAGGTCATAGTGCACACCAGTATGCTTAATCTCACCTGAAATGGAAACCTTTCCAAAATTAACATCTTCGTTATCCTGCTGTGCACAACTTCCCTATTTTTAATTTATGACTTTCCAAGATAGTGTTGCTCATGAATTTCCAATGACATACTGATCTTTCCTACCTTGTTCTTGATTCCATTTCCTTTCTGAAATTCAGTAAGAGGAGCTAACATTGATGATTTTGGACAACTATTTATAATGTCTCCATAAGAGTGCTTTTTGTTTCCCTCAAGAAATAACAGTAGCTAATTTAGAGACTGTGATTACTACAGTATCTTATTATCAAGTTTACTTGAACATGATTTTTATACCTCTTTCTTAAATATGTTATCCTAGAGATGCTGCCACCCTTGCTGATGGACTGAACCTTGGCCAGCAGTGGGTCCATCTTGGAGACACCTCTAAAATCAGGCTTAAGGGTTGCATGACTCAAAAAAAATCCCATTGAGCAAGTGTGAGTTGTTTCTACATTTGTAATATAATATTTTAAGATGGCCATAGTGTGATAGTTTCGCAGTTTTCCCAGTAGTTTAACTTCATTATTAGATTAAAAATGATAAACTGCCAAACCAAGCAATTTTTCTTTTGAGTTCTGAGTCATGTCCGTTCTTTTCACGATTCTGCCTTAAGGCTTCACTACATACCCAAGGTCCCAACACTAACAGAATTTAGTTTATCACACAATGAAACAGTTTTCCCCTTCACCTTCAGAGCTGTGGCATTCAGAGAAAAAACCTCCAGTTAAAACATCAAAGCAGTTCTGCCTGTAATTGACCACTCCCTTGAAGTTTACAATTCACACACAGTTTGAAAGTTTATGCCTCCGGAAGAGAGAGAAAAGCCCCTTTCCAAGGCCACAGCCAGAGTCCCATTTTGGGATCTCTGGCACATACAGGTTACCTCCCACCCAAAGCACTGCCTAAATTACCCCCTGCTAAGTGACACAAACACATCTTGGTCTTTTATTTAAACATTGGAGGATATTTAATAGAGGAATGGATATAAGCAATCTTACTTTGCTATTTTGCATGAAACCAAGCCTTAAAATCCAGGCTGAAACAAACAGCTTCATATTTGTGAGTTCCCTTCAGAACTAAGGGTTCCTCAGGTAAATCTCAAGAATGAGAATTAGAAAGAGTTTGGAATGCCTCTGATATGAGGTCAACTCCTAGAAAATTAAGAATCTCAAAATGAGGAGAAATATAATCTGAAACATAAAGAAAACATTAATTAAGAAGTAGCAAGGAAAAGCATCCAAAATCAATTCAAGGAAAATTAAACAAAGAGAGATGGAAATTCAATGTTTACACTAGTGTGCAGTGGAAGTGCTCTAGAATGATTAAAAAAATCTAGTCCCCAAAGCAAGCTGCTTTTAAGTGAGCAAAGTGTTACACAAATGTACAACAGATTTTGAGAGTGCCTGACAGAGAGCATTGAAAAAACACATTTGACTCAAATAATAAACCCATGTAATACAAGAAAAAGTGAAGACTGAATAAACATTATGGTTCCACTTCTGCAGTAACCTCCATGCAAGCAGCCACCTGCCACAGTTCTGATGTCAATTCTGCTCCCCAGTGGCTCATGGTTCTAACAGAAGAATGGAGGCCACATTTGGCATTATTAAACCCTCGTCCAAAAATAATCTTTTTTTCTTTATCATTAGGGCACATGGAATACAAAAAAGCCACTAAATCAAACAGGGACAACACTAACACATCACACCTACATCCATAATTTTAATGACTTGTTCACATGAGAGGGCTTTGTTTAAAAAAAAAAAACAAACCAAAAAGCCTACCACACAGCATGCAATTCCAAATTCTTGAAATTATAGGGAACCAAGTATTAGACTTTCAAAAAGAATAGTACAGCAAACTATAAGTTATGAAAACCACAACATTAAAAGTTATTATTAAAGAGGCTGGTTTCAAAAAAAAAAAAAAGAAATCACTGTATACAACAGTATATTGTTATGCTCCCATTATATTTGAGGTACTGTACACAACAACAAGTATAAGTGCACTCAACTACTGTTCCTGTCTGGTGTGGATTTGGCTGTGCTCCTACTGAACACCTGAAAAGGTTTTCAAAAGACACTGAAAGGAAATAAAGTCAAATAGGATGTACTGTTCTACAAACAAAACAGTTACACAGCTTCTCAAACAAAGCCTGTTTAAATCAGGAATCCTCTTATATTCAGGTAAAATACTGCTAATAAATTCAAACCACATATCTGCAAGTGGTTCAATTTAGTCATTGCCTTGAACACCACACTGGCAGACAATAGCATGGATGCAGTTTAACTTAAATAAAGTACCACATGGAAGCATCAATCAATAAACAGCCTACTGCTAATCCATCCCAGCAAGAGCTCTTTCAATCCTGTTCTGCAGCTCCTGGGCTCCACTTTGATGGAGGAACTAACAGGTCTGCTTTAATAGATCCAAAATTAATCTGACAGGGAAGGGAACACAAAAAGGGGCTGTTGCCTTCATAATACCCATAAAAAGGTGTGGTCTCATGCACTGGTTTTGGCTGGGGTAGAGTTAGATTTCTTCCCAGGGGCTGGTATGGGGCTGTGTTTTGCTTTTGGGCTGAACAAGGGTAGATAATATAGAGATGGGTTTTGCTGTTGCTGTGCAGAGCTTGCACAAGGCCAAGGCCTTTTCTGATTTTCATCCTGCCACACTGGCAGAGAGGCTGGGGGTGCTTGGGAGGAGACAGAGCCAGGACAGGTGATCCAAAGGGATATTCCAGACCTTGTGACATCATGCTCAGTATATAAACTGGGGACAGGAGGAGGAAGTAGGGGACATTTGGAGGGATGCCATTTGTCTGCCCAAGTCTCCCTTATGTGGGAGATAGAGCCCTGCTCCCCTGGAGGTGGCTGAACACCTGCCCAACCATGGCCAGTGGGGAATCAATTCTTTGTTTTGTTCTGCTGGTGTGTAAAGCTATGTCTCTCCCCATTAAACTGCCTTTACCTCAACCCATGAGTTTTCCAGCTTTTACCCTTCAGATTCCCTCCCTGACCCCACTGGTGGGGGAGTGAGCAAGTGGCTGCCTGGGGTGAAACCACACCACCTCTATGAAAACAAACCACCCAAAAGGAGGAAGTGTCATGTACTGTAAGAATACTGCAGTTTGGAGTTATGAAGAGCAGTCTTCCCCCACTGGTTAGTTTACTGCACCTATAAGTAAAAGCTCACAGGGTTCCAAGGTTTTTCCAAGATTTTCACAAATAAAAGTCTCAAAATAGGAGAAGGAAAGAGGGACAAGTAATTTCACTTCCCAACACTTGAACTTGAACCATGCCTACTGTAAAATCCCAGATTGGTGCCCCCCAGTCTTATCCAGTAGGATTGTAAAGAAAGAAGTTTAGAAAGCCGCCTACTGAATCAATAGCAGGTTTGGTTTGTTTCAGAGACTTCTGTCCCAAATTTTCCTGTAAGGCCTGAGATGTCTTAGTATTCAAAATGACAGAACATGCAGCCAGATGCTGAAAAGCTTTCTGTATATCATTAAAGACAAAAGAATTGAAGTTCATTCTCAAAGTTCTGCTACGAATTCATTGTTACCTATGAAATCCTCTCTTGGATCAAGTCAATAGCTTAGCTAACCCAGTTCTGTCAGCAGAAAAAGCACATCAACTTAACCTCCACCCAGGGTTCCTGTCTTTTATACTCAACTCCTCACCTGGAAGTGTTCAAAAACCGAGTAACCACAGCACTTCAGAACATGGCTTAATGTGCATGGTGTTGCCACAAGCTGGACTAGATCTCTGGGGTCTTTTCCAAACCCGATGATTCTGCGGTGTACTACAGGTATATCCCCCCTGCCTGGGCCTCTTGGTATCCCTCTGTGCCAATTGCCCATGAATTCATCTGATCATTTTTTGAACATACTGGTACCACTTCCCACAAACATCCTGTGGCAGTAACTTCCAGAAGGGAAAAAAAAAAACAGTGTAAATACAAATACCTTTTTTTTTTTCCTATCTGTTTTACACATCTCTGTTCATTTCATCACACATCCCCAGTACTGACATTATTTCCCAATCAGTTCTGCATTTGCCTTACCACTTAAACGATTTAAAAAAAAAACACTAAAACTTTAGTCCTATCCCTCACGCACTTCAGACTAAAATGTTGAGGCTCCTCTCTTCACTGACAGCTATCCCACACCCTTGATAATATTACCAGCTTCTCCCCATTTTCTCTAATTTCACCATCTCTTTCTTGAAATTAAGACGACACAACTTCGCATTGTGCTCAAGAGGATTTGGCATGATTTTTTAAAAATATTCCTAAAAAAAAATATGCCCTACATTTTCTTTTAAGAAAAAAAAAACCAATGAAAACCAACAAAACCCCCCACCACTTTCCAAAGGGTAATCTAACTTGACTCCTGTTGTCATTGATCGTCACTGATAATTGGGACAAAAGAATCAGAATTCATATGAACCATATGAAAGAAGAGAAGGTTACTTTGGCTAGACTGCTTTCTTCCTTCTAATTCCTAGTAGGTTCTACAGTTTGGGAGAAAGGAAACTACCATTCTTAAAAAAAAAAAAGATAAGATTAATTTTCTCATTAACAAAAGTAAAAGAAATATTAAATATAACTCCTCTAAAAGCATGTAAACTTGAGAAAATCCTAATACTGCCAGTTATTTCAGTTCTACCAAGAAAGCTCAAACCAAGATATTGCATGCAAACTATTTTAAAATTTCAGAACACATCCTGCACAATAAAATCCTAAAATTTGGTCTTTTTAACAACTTGTCACTTTCTGATGTATGATAAAGATGCAGTTGTGTAATCACTTACATTTTCGACTTACTATGAGATTTAAAAGTATAAATCTTGTGCTTTCTGCAGTAAGCAGTATTTGAAGTTGTATTATATACCACTACAAGTGTTCCCTTATAAAGTTTCATAGCAAATGGCTTTCTGTGTTTATTGTATGGCCTAAAAAGACAATCAAGTAGATTGCATGGGGACAGAATCAACATTACTGAGCCAAAACAGGTAATAAAGAAGACGGTCATTGCACTGGTTGTCTGCCAATACAATTGCTTTTTATCAGGCAAGAATATACAGTAACATATCAGTTGTCTTTTTTTATTCTTATTTCATTAAAAAAAAAGGGTTTTCCAATCAAAACTGTGTATACATAAATTGTTTAGGCCCAAAGAACTTCACAGTTGCATTGAAGCAACTCAGCAAAGACAATAGAAACAGTGACCAAAAGGTCCTGACTAACCCACCAAAAAAAAATAAAAAAAAAAAATCTAAAACTATTTCATCAAGGTTTTTCTTACCCTGAAAAACATAGCGAGATGTGGTTATGATTTTCATTAATATGAACAAACTCATCAAAGGCCAAGATGAAATAATTGCCTTCAATATTGGTATTTCATGTAGCTGCATAAAATTTTGTCTATGGAAGTGGTGGACAATACACAGCTTATGCCAAGTGAGTATTGTAATCCATTTAAAAAACTGAAACTACTCACTGCTCTAAATTAATCATATGCTACAGACATTAAAAATATATTTACTTCTCATTCTTATAACTACTATAACTAAATTGCATTTTTATGGTGCTTGAAATCACAAAAGTCCATAGAATATTTGACAAGCACGTGTTTTAAGACATATTTTAAGTATTACTGTCCTGCAGGTGATAAAAGGCAGCAATCACGCCTTAACAGATGGGAAACCAAAAAAGATCAAGTGGCTTTTTCCTAGTCATAGAGACCAAATTGTCCTCATTTACAACATATCAAATCAGAGTGACTTTACTAGATCAAAGCAAATCATCTTAACATATCTGGGCTAGCTATTTTTTTTTTTTTACCTCTTGCTATTAAATTCACAACAAATGAAGAGAATCGACCATAAAAGAGATTCAGTAAAAACTTAATATAGACATAAAAGCCATTAGAAAATTAAAATTAAAAAAAAAAAAATCTCTTGTTTTTTCACTTTGGCCAGTTTGGTAGATTTTTGGGAACTTGGGACTTTTGGGGAAAGAAATGCTATACCAGTAGTTTATGCATGCATAACTTCTGCTGCCTTCAAACAGAGAATGTGTACCCACTTGAGTTTGTGGTAATGAGACCTAACAAAAATAAATTCCTGCCTGTCACAGCTACAATATTAGAGCAAAACAGATTCATTCAACAGCACAACAATGTAATGATAATACTGCTGTGTGTTTTTTTTTAATAGCATGAGCTCACCATGATCTACAACGTAACTTTGAAGTTTCCGGATCACAGTTTGAAGAAATCAGGAAAAAAACCCAAACAGATCAGACCTCAACACTTGGCTGCAAAATTGATCAATGCTTGAGATTTTTGTTCTCTTCTCCCAAGTAAAAAAAATCAACAGAAATTCATATTCTATATCATAGCTGACTATGAAAACACTTAAGCATAAAATTGAGAACATATCCTTGAAGACTGCCATGAAGTCAATAAAGACCACCATTTCTCCTATAAATTTGACTGATTTATATTAATACAAACATGATGTAATTAGAGAGCAAACTGAATACACTGTTCTCTTTAAAGCTCCCCATGCTATTCATGCTTATGCTCTGTGCCTCTCACTGCCACATATTTATAAAAAGTGAGACTCTCTGAAGAGTACCCAAAACATAAGATGGTCACTGTCACAAAGACTTTGCAACTTCTCCAGAGGTACTCCACACTTCCACCCAAGTGTAAAGCACAAAACATCAAGCTGAGCAATCAAATTGAAGTAATTCAGCCTCCTCTGGATTTGAACCATGTATTTCCACTCAAAAAACCAACAACAACTTCTATTAACTCATCCACCTCAACACACTTCATTCCCACCAGCTTCCACACCATCCTCGTCTGTCCCACCACTTACATTCACATCCTGAACTGCAGCACATGCCTGCCACAGTTAACTCAAAAACACAGATGTGCCGAATCATGGAGAATCATGGATGTAATTAGCCAGCAACAAATACAGCCAACAACTATGATCTCTGCTAAAACTGAGAGGAGTATTTATTTTCTCTCAAATTTATGCCAGTTGACAAGGTGACCAAAGAAACCAAGCAAGGCATGAAAGGGAAAGGACTCAAATGGCTGAGCTGCATAAACTTAACTTCCAGAGTCATTGGCAGATAAGAGTAAAGAAAGAACAAAACCCAACAGAACTAATGGATCTTTTTAGATTTGTTTTACAAGTAACAGAAATCTCATCAGGAAAACTAGTCTCTGACAAATTCATCTTAACAAAGACTGATCAAAACAAGAATCCCCCCAGAAAATTAAAAATGTCTGTATTATGGAAGTCCAAGTATTATTCTTCCATTTAGTATTACTGCTTGTTTACTGAATTTGTCTTTATGAGCTGCAATCTGACCACAAGCATTTAATGATAAGACCCTCAGAAAAGTCTCACACACATATGGATTAAAAAAAAAAATTGCAACAATCTGTACCCATGTAAGCAAAATCCACACAACCAAAACCAAAAATCAACTAAAACCCCAAAAACTGCAAGTAAGCACCGTCAGGAAATTCTACCCCCTCCATCTTCTGGCAAAATATAATTTATAGTTACTTTGCATTAAGGCAGATGCCTTTAAAAGAAAAAAGGGGGAAAAAAAGCCTGTCACTGTATGAAAATCTCCATTTCAGGAAGCTAGGACTCAATTCCCAGCACAAACTCAGATATAATTCAACACTAGATCAGTTTCTCAAATGTAGTTTATAGCATTATGACTAAGGGGTAGTTGAATTGATTTTCAATTCAAGCCAGAAATCAAGTTAACCTCCACCTCCCAGCAGACAAGTACATTCTAGTAAAGTAGGAGAAAAATATCTATAGGCTTCTGTAGTCAACAGAAAACCCAGTTGCTAATGTAGCAAAAGAAAAAAAGAAATCACTGTAAAAGTACAATCTTCCTTCCAAAGATTCTGCAAAAACCACATTTTCCAGGATGAGAGTGTGCTTTCCCCAGTGATGAGGATCTAGCTACGATATATTTGCCACTTTCAGACATAATAATGTAGTAATAATAAAAATAATAAATATATATATAATACTGCAACTTAGGTAAAGCAGAAACAATATGTTTACTCGTGTTTTCTCACAGTCCAACCACCTCCATCCTCGATGGGTCACCTGAACAGAACCACAACACATAAATCTGACCACTCAGGCAGTGCAATGTCCTCAGCAGCATCACCAACAAGGCCACAAATGTGTCGCACCCTGACTACAATTCAATGCCCCTGCTCAATTTTGCACTAGGACTCAGGTAACAAACAATTTAAAGCATGAAAACCAAACCACACAATACATTAGCACTTTCTACACATTCAATATAATTGTGTAAGTGTAAGTGTAGCTAATAATAATGTAATGATAATGTAAGTGTAGCTGTGGAACACATAAAATAAGTAAAAGCTAATAAATTAAAAGGATTTACTTGCAAAATACATCTAAAACTGTCATTTTGATATTGCTTATCCTAGGTAGCAAAATATCCAGTACAAACTTTTTCTCCTCTACCGGCACATCTCTTAGGAAGATCAGCATTGGCAGTGAATAGGAATTTCAATTAAAAGTCCAATTTACTTAAGAAATGTGACAATCACACTGAAAACTTGTATGTATTTCTGTATAAAATTATATACACAGAATAAACGCTCTCAAAGTTGATAATGACTGGACAGAGTATGAAAACCATTTGAAAGCCAGGCTATTCAAAATATTAAGGTTCAGAAAAATCCAAAAGTATTACTAGGCTTTCCAATATATTATTACTATTCCTGTTATTTACTTACGGGTTTTACTTCTCTTGAGAAAATAAAAGTCAGACTGTGGCTGAATCACTTAACATCTCCCATGTTGGAAGGTTAAACCTCAGCTCAGAATCAAGGTTTTCACATAGAAAAAGAAAAAAAAAAAGTCAGCTAGGAAAAGGACTTGGATTATCAGTAAAACATCTGCAGAATTAGCTGAATGTTTCATGCTAAACAGCATGCTCTGTTTAGCATAAAAGCATGCTCTCAAAAATTGACTTTCTGAACAGAAAAATAAAGCAATCTAAGAGACTGAGACTAATGCACTCTCTTCTTCAGGGAACCTACAACCACAGACCCCAACTTTAAAACAATTGCTGTCTATTAAAAGCTTCCTAAGTTGCCTGATTCAATCTAAATAAACTCAGAAATAAATGTAATCCCTACTTATAAATCATCAACTGATCAAAAACAATTTTTAGTATTTGATAGCAATTATATCTTAAGAGATTGTCCATGAATGAACAAGACTAAATAAATGAACAAAACACTGAGTGTAAATGTTTTAAAGTAATGTTCCAGGAAGGATTTTGTAAAATTCTGCTTCAGAGTGGGAAAATTGGTTAATTTTTGAGAAAACACAGTAAAGCACCACTTCTTTTATATGTACTTAGATAAATTTCTTTTCAATGGTGCATTTTCTTCCTGAAATGAGTATAATCTCTACTGAAATCAAAGACAGTTTATTGAAAGAACAGGACTGTAATGTTGCTTATGACATAAGAAATAAAGATATCTCCCAGGGCAAAACAATATTTTTGACCTTTACCTATCTTTTGAGATTGATAAAAAGCTACAAATACAGCATCACTGTGTTCTTGGTAAGGATGCAGCTTGCCTTTTTCTAGGTAAACATTTCCATTTATTAAAGTTAGGACAAATTAGAGAAGAACATAAACATCATTCATCACTTTAATACTACTATCCTCACCCATAGTATAAACTCTAGAAATCCAAACACAGAACACGTCAAATTACCATGAACCCTCTCCAGAAACCAACACATCAAAAAGCTGATACAGAACTGAATCACATTAAAGACTCTGTGTTAATTTATGGTACATTTCAATGCTTGAAACATATTTCAACTTTTGGGATTTGAGACTTTCTTTGATAGGGTTTAGTAAAGGTTTGATAATTACTCAAAACAATTGACATTTTAGGGAAACAATTAGGGAAATAAGCCTCAACCAGCCTATTTTTTTCCTTAAGTAAGACTAAAAGACAATCAGCACTAGTTTATCAACATTATCTGAAGTTATTTTTTTGCTTATAGAGTACCTACAGCAAAGTCACAAGGAAGTCAGTACTTGTGGGCACTTTAATTTCTTTGCATTTGTATCTGATTGCTGTTACATAGGCTGAAGTCACATACACAGAATATGTATGAGTAGTTGTCTTATCTTAATGCTACAAAGTATAATGACAGTTACCCAAAATTGTGTCCTGTGTTTAAGCACATAAACATTAATGAAACCTGACTGGAATGGGCAGATAACAGAGCATTCAGAGTGTTACCTGATGGTTTATTTCCCATTAATGTATTCCGTTAGGAATCTTGGCAAATGATGTCAACACAGAAGAAAAGAAACACACAGAGAAAACCCCAAGATATATTCTGCAGCTCCACTCTACCAACTGAAGTTTGACCTGGTATGAAAAGTTCTAAGCATTTTTCTTCACTGTTGCCTAAAGATATGTTCTACTATGAACAACCTTGTCTTGAAACAAGAGGGAGGAATCCTTGGTCTTACCTCGATTTTTTTTTTATTTTGTCTTTTTTTGCTATTTCCACAGCAAGGATACAAAACTTGTTCCTCCTATTTGCATATACACCTATATCATTAAGTGCATCACCAGCACTGCACAATTTCTGCACATTCCTCGGGGATTATACAAATTTGGAAAATCTGTTTTACTGCTTTTGTTGACAGTACAACTCCATGCAAAAGTACACAAACATAGAACTGATTGTTTCTGTGTCAATTCTCCAGTCAGCTTTGCAGGAGATCTCCTTACATTAATCCCTTAAAAGCTGCTTAGGCAAAAAAAGCACTTGCTCACCTCGAGTTGTTTTAGACAAACAAACACAAACTCTAACTCTGTGGAATTCTCTACAAGCAGCCTGATTGTCATCCATTGAAACTCGTGCTGTGACAAGAAAATTTCAGTTCAACATTGCAAGTCAGGTCCTTTAAAAGATGGAGCTGATGTCTCTTGTGAGCCATAAGAATTGTTGTTCCTTTTTAAATTATGCTCAGCAGCAACATGGAAATGTGGCAGAAGCAGGATGCCATCTCAGCCTCCCACCTTTCTAGCTACAAGTGTCTGATAACAGTTTCAACTACCTCATTTTCATCTCTGTGTGATACAACTTACAGGACTTAAAAACAGTAAGAGAAAGTTATACACTTTTTCATCAAAAAAGTATTTTTATCAAAATTGGTTTGGTTCAAGTACAGCTTGAAAACATTTTCTATCTAAGTTTCAAAACACTTGACTAGTGTTTCTTACTTTTGCTAAAACTTTACTTTTCTGGTTTTCTGTTTGAATTTTCATGTATTTCAGTCTATAATGATTTGATTTTTTTCAAAATTAAATAGGAATGATTCAACATCAATTAGTCAAAAAGACTTCAATACACCCAAAACTAAGTTATTGGTGTATTATTTCCATGGTAAACAAAATTTTTCCTCTGAATTTGAGTGACAACTAAAAAAACAGGATTTCCTATGGAACAGATATTATTTTCCAACTCATTTTTCCAGAAACAACCAGCCAAAGAGAAAATAGTGAGTTCCTTCTCTGCCCTCTTAAATCTGCTCCCCAGCCATTCATTCCTATCATCCAAATGTCATTTCTGACTGTGTTCTTTAGATTCTCTGAGCCTCTCAAGAGCATCCACGTTTTACAAACTGCTTTTGTATCTGTGGCAACACTCTTCTGAGATCCCTGCAGCTGAAGTGCCCCATCATAACCTTTTGTTTCCCCATCCTTAGTTAAGTGTGCAAGACAACAATTTTGCCGTCTTATGAAAGTTACGTAAAATCATTTTGGCTATAGCTGAAAGACTTCATGGTAAAGGACCCAATCACCTGTACTTGACCTAAAAAAAACAAAAACAAAGGCAAACCAACAACTGAAACAAGCAACCCCTGAAAGAAACAACCTAAACAAAACAAACAAAAGACAACCCAAAACTACTAACAAATAAAACACTACAACATAAAACAGAGTATATTAAAGCTACAGCATGAAAGTTGACACTTCCATGTGTAAACACATAATTTTACAGGTATAATTCCATGTGTAAACACATAATTTTACAGGTATAATTCCAGGCAGCAACAAGCCCCTGTCCTGCTCTTCCTTTGAAGAGCAGGAAAAACACTGATTTACATTAAAGGGTGCCAAACAAACATACACACAACAACTAAACCCTAAATAACATCTACTCCAGGATTTCCCTCTGTTCTTGGGAAGCAACCATGGTTCAGTTGTCACAGCTACATAACACAACAGTTCTGCTCAAGGTAAGTGAAGAAGTGGACGTGGGTTCACAGAGCAAACAAATCCCTTTGCACGGGAGCAGCAGCTCTGTCACATGCTGGAAGGAAACAAAAAGGGGTTGAGTATCCCCAAACACACTAACAGTACAATGTTTTTAGGTCTTTTTGACTGACAATTATTTTGAGGTGCTATGATTATTTTGAGAATGTTTGTGTGACTCTTCTGAGTTCAGAACCATGAAGATGGTAGCACTAAACCCACAACAGATCTCATTTCAGGAGGCTTCCTTGCCAAAACATCCACATTTAATACTTATTCTAATCAGTAGCGCACTCTTCAGTCTCACTGAGGGCTCTGAATTTGTTTTATGTACATTTACATTTGATATAAGGTATTTTTATAATTTGAAGTCAAGAAAGGACCACCAGATCTGTCCGCTCCGAACTCCTGCAGGTGACAGGAAATAGTTTCACATGGAGAATGTCAATCCAGGCCAAAATGATGGAAGGAACAACAAAAAAAAAAAAAAAAAAAAAAAAAAAGATAATTGGCCAATTATACCTTTATCACAGTCCAATCACACAGCAGAGCAAGGTTCCATCATGCACCCCTCAGTCTGAGAGCCCAATGGCCACATGGCAGCCCATCCATTTTTCTCTTGCTCATTCTGTTTCCTTCTCTTTTCCCACCCTACTTTTAACCAACCTAAAGGTAAAATTTCTTTTGACTGGCTTTTGCTCATGCTATGTAACCTGCTACTTCGATTTTCTGCCTGGACAGAAAACCTGATACTTCATATTTAACTAGTTAACAGCTAGATCCACCCTGGGGTGCCAGGCAAGAAAAGGCCTTCCCAAGCCTGAACAGCTCTGAGTGATGGCACTCAACAGCCCTGGCTCCACAAGTCACTGTTCTTTGCAGGTTTGAGCTCTGAAAAGCAAGCCTACCACTCACACTTAGAGAAAAAACTTTGCACCTTTTCACCTGTGCTTAAAAACACCATCTCTGTCTGATCTCAGCATGCATTGCCTCTTTTCATCCCTCCTTTCAAAGCACTGACAGCACAGAAATGTACACATCTTCCATTTAATGTATGGGGGGGGGGGTTCTTTCCCGGTATTTTGAGCTCATCTCTAGTAATAAATTTGAATTTATATGCATTAAATTAAGAAAGGGCATATAGTGTCCAGGAGAGGAGCTTGCTGTTCATTAGCCTGACACTTTGGTCAAGTCACTTAATCTCCCCCTTGTCTCAAAATTTGTGACTATTTTGATAATTGTTTATAAACAGTTTAAGACTCTCAGCAAGCCTGAAAAAAAAAATGAAACATGGTTTTATTATTGAAAAAAGGGATGCTGATAAATGACCATCATATTCAAAATTAAAACAGATCTGATAATGAAAGCATAGTATTGCTTAACTAATCTGATTTTCTCTGGTCTGAAATAACTACGTCAATGAGTGAGAAGAAACAGCTGCAACACAACATTCCTTTTACATGTGCTTGTGCTGTTTACTTAATATTGAATTTATGGGGGGATGGAAGAGATCAATTTGAGAGCATTGCTTTCCAGACAAAAAGTAATAAATATGGTGAGAAAGGAAGGGGATTGACCTATGCTCAGTTTAAAAAAAACCCTCAAACAACCCTCAGGTTGTTGCCCCAAATCCAAGAGCTACCACTGCAAATTCCTGCAAAGCAGGCATGTACAAGAGCTGACTTGGAAAATGTTGGTTTAGGTTATCAGACTGGAGCCATGCACTCAGTGGAGCTCAAGGCAAGCCTAGGTCTGCTTCTTCTGACCTGAACACTTCAGGCTGGCTCAGTGAAAGGCAGGAGGGCAAATTAAATCACCATCTGTACTAACACACACGTGTTAATGGATATCAAATTAATTTGAAGGAAAAATGAACTAAGCCTTAAATGAAGGAAGAAGTAACCAGTTTCTTCTTTCCCCACTTTTAAAAATCTACCCCACTTTTAAACATCATGGGATGGGGGAAAAAACCCCAAAATTAGGAGGCACATTCCTTTCCTTCCAGCAGCCTATGAATGGTTTACAACTGTGATTTACAACTGAGGTAAGAAACAGTTTTCTCCTATTTTATTCTAAACTTATACCCGCTGTTTCTTAATCTGATACCACGTATTTGGTACAAATGTTCCATAAAGTGTGTGCTGAATGAGGAAACTGTGCTGCCCATGTTTTTCAGCATATCAGAACTAACCTCTGTCTTCAACTTCTTACTTGTAGAAAAAAAACAAAGCAAAGTTTTCCAATCATTAGTTCATTATCAAAACAATGCACAGCATGGAAAATACACAGGGCTATGGTCCCACAGTAAAGGCACAGAACCAGGACTTGACACCAGGTCTGCTAAACTACTGCTGCAATCTTAGGTTTTCCCCATCTATTCTTAAACATCTGATCCTATAAAAAGAAAGAAATAATTTGCCAATATGACTGTCTTGCAAATGAACTAATTAACGTTGACAAATCCTCTCCATGAAAATAAAAGTCACAGAATTTAATTAAGCATGATTTCAAACTCCTTCACATGTTTATTCACACATTTACTACAGTGCTTCTGAGGTCTTTTGCAGCTTCTCAAAACTTAAATACTGAAAGACTAAGTATTTTCAAGTGAAAACGTGTGTGATTGATAATACATAAAAAATACAAGCATTAAACTAGTATTAGTAATTTTAACAGAGTAATAGTTCTCAAAAACTGCTAATTTTAGTCCACATCTAAAATACTCAAGTTAAAGAATGCACTTGATTACTTCATTATTGAAACAGAAATGTAAGACCTCAGAATGTACTAAATTTTGAAAGTTGAAAAGACAAAAATAAAGGTTGGGAAGAGATAGAAGCAAGGACAGTCTAACTCTGCTAGGAAATTACTTTAAAACTGCTAGGCTCACTTTTCAGCAGGATAAAGAGACAGGACAGTGTCTCTATTTCTTTATTTCTCCATGCTCATCGTAATGTCTAGTTTGGCCAGAAGAGACAATCTAGGGCTTACAGACCACACAGAATTGGAAAAAAAATGAATTAAAATTCAAACTAAAATTTAAAAAAACTCAAACAAGAAACCAACAGAAAACATCAAGCAAAAACTGCAACACCTCCCCCCAAAAAAAAAAGCCAACAACAGCAAAACACCCCCAACACACTATCATCAAAAACCAAGCAAACTACAAAAATATACTAAATTGAGATTTCCTTAGACTTGCTTTCTTTAGAATGAGCTTCAGATTTTCTTACTCAAAAATTTTTAAGCTGTTTTTCTACTTCTTGAATCAAAGCTGTCTACACAACACATAGGAATCCCTTCGATACCTAAAGTGTTGGTTGAGTCCACTATAGAAAGTTCATTTACCTTGCATATCTTGCTAAAAATTAAAACAAAAACAATTAAGAACTTATTAAATACATTAGACTTCTGCATATTTCAGGGAATAGAAAATGAAATTAGACTGTTTTCACTGTTCTAGTACCCTAATTTATGGAGTAAGAAGTTCAAAATATGTTTAGCACAGAAAACTTTACAGTGTAATTGAGCGACTCAGGATTCATGCTGAGCACTGGATATATCTTAGCAGCCACTATCACACATTTCACACAGTAATAAAAAAGGTTCTTCATCAGGCACCAAAGTGAGGGAGGAATATTCTTACACATGGTCACATTTGTGGGCATTTACAATACTACGTAGTCCCTGAATGAAGCAATTTGCATACATTTACTCAGGTAGATATTATGGCCAATCACTACCAGCAGAAGCAACTGATGATGTCTTCTCCCAATTAATTTTTATTACAAATTCTCATGGGATTATAAAACCCAATATTCACAAAAGCTTCTCAACAGGAGACAGAATTTCCATTTACTAGCCCTAATCTCTGTTTAGAGCTGGTCTTCACTACAGCCTTGTGCACTTTTCTGCCTCATCTACCTAAGACTGATCTTCAGACTTAATTAGATCACCCCAAATCACATTGTGCTGGTGTAGAACCACATACACCGAGTCCATGAAAACCCCCCATCCTCTGTTACTTTCTTCCCTCTCCTCCCTTTTTAAAAAATACTAACCTTTAAACACTCCCTACATCTCACAGCAGACCACATCTGAAGCTTCTCAGGAAAATACAAGTATGTTTAAGCAGGGTGTTATAACAAATTTTTAGAGTATATTCAACAATTAAAAGGGTTTTTTTTATTTAGACTGGGTCATTCTCCCATCTCTTCAAGACTGGGACATTACCCTTGCACTAATTTCCTTCCAATGAACTACAGCTCATTAGAGAAGCAAGAACTAAACTTGAAGTGTGTCTTTACAAAGGAAAAAAAAAAAAAAGAAAAAAAAACCCCACCAAACAAAAACCCTTCACATTTAAAAAAAGTACTAACAAAATTACACTCCCAAACCAAGACAAAATAAAAACTCACAAAAAAAACCACCTTACTCATTTACTCAGGTTTGTTTTTTGTTTTGGGTTTTTTATTTACTTTTTCTTTTTTGTCATTTCTGTTGAAGCCTTTGTGATAATAATTACCTTGGATTTCAGTGTAATGTGTGGAACATTTTTTGTACAAGTTTTTTTAAGTCATCTGGGTACATTCCCCACACTTATCTCACTGGTAATTCCAACTCACACATCATGGTCAATGAAAGTCCAACTAAGAATCAGGAACCTGAAATGCTCTGGTAGTACCCATACCCAGCATATGTGTTGGGCAGAAAAACTGAGTTACTTTCAGTTTGGATGTAGAAATTCCTTGACTATTATGTCCATTTTGCTGTATATTGTCTGCAGAATTCATTGCAAAAGTTACCATATACAGAAGCACAGGACTACATAAAAATTCAGATTAATTCTTTATGAAACAGATAGTTATAGTTGCCAGAATCTGAAAATTGTTTACATTTGCTGCAGACCAAGAAGAAATTTAAAATCTCTTCACCTGAACATAGAGTGTAAAGCCATTCAACAAGATTTTTTTGTACACATGGGTAACAATTTATTTTTTTGAATCCACAAAACCAAAGCAATGCTTATAAAAACCAGCTTGAGAGATGTTCCTGAAGTACTGTAAGTTCTTTGTCTGGTTATATTTTTATGTAACTAAATAATATCAGCTTGAGGTCTGTACAAGGAGTAACCTAGAAAATCCTGTTTCCCTGAAGAAGTCACTGTTCTGCACAAGGCAGGGAACATTTGTGGGAGGCTGAGAACCAAGGAAGCCACGTACTTGACAATTTAGAACTTCAGCTGAGGCATGACAGAAGATAAAATTTAACAGAGCTTCAGAAAAGCAGCTCTTTCCCAGGAAGAAGGTAGCAAGGACCATTTTTTGTAGCAATGGTGCATTCTGGACCATTTTTCTGGTCATTTTTTGCACACCAGCTTTTAAGATATTTCTCCAAGACAAAAAGCAGATAGCATTTAATTTTTATGCCTGGTTTCCTCCCAGTGCTCTCAGGCAATCTCATCATAACTGCATTGAGCTTAGTGTTTTTTGGTTTTTTGTTTTTTCACTCCAAGCACTTCAATTTACTTCCATTTTTAAAGGCATTTCTTTCAGAAGAGCTTCCTGCTGAAGCAACATCTGTTCTGAAGCACAACAGCAGCTGACAACCTTACCAAAATACAGCCTACAGGGTCTGTACTTGCTCTGCCTTTGTTACAACAAGCCTCACAACTGTTCTTAAAGACAGGTCAATGGCAATATGGACACAAGAAATACATCTCTGAAGAAGAGACGTGAGTGTATGTAAGATAACATGCTAAGAGGTGATTTGGAGTAAAAACCAGTAATTTAGGAGGAGGAAGACTATGCCAAACTAACACAGCCTTATTTTCAGCCTGTTTTCCCTGTAATACTTTAATTCCCATGGAAAGCCAACCAGAAATGCAGGACAGAGGACACAAGTTAGAGTAAGTATTTGCATTAAAGGAAACAAGAGGTCTGAGCTCAGAATCTCCTATAACACATATACCAGATAAAAATACACGAGTAGCCCTCACTAAATTAGCAAAATATCTCAGTTGCTTCAGAATCAGAATTTTCTTTCAAATGGGTTTCTTGACAGGACTCGTTCTGCATCTGGTTATCACATAATCACATCCAGGCTCACACGAGACAATTCTGACCTGAAAATGCCATGACAAAGGCAGTGCCCCAGGTAACCAGCTGCCTCCATGGGGCAGTAAATACAGACCAATGCCGTGCTGACATGATGTGAGCATCTTCTACACAGGACTTGTGCTCCATGGGAATGGTTTGCAGGCTACAAACCATGGTCTAGATCCCTCCAAGCTGATCTAAAAGCAAGCCAATACAAAATGCAACTA
Organism: Tangara arthus; assembly: GCA_035584835.1. Lineage (NCBI taxonomy): Eukaryota > Metazoa > Chordata > Aves > Passeriformes > Thraupidae > Tangara > Tangara arthus. The sequence goes on from JAWMQZ010000001.1 coordinate 6,604,310, forward strand.
AACAGTGCAAAAATACAACTTACAAAGCGAGTTTCACAAAGGCAGTGCTACCCAGCAGTTTTGTGTTCTAACCTCCTCTTTTAAGGCACAGTGGAGAGACAGGTCAAAGGAAAAAATAAAACAGCTGACTGTGCAAAAGTGCCAGGACCTTGCAGACAAACAAGCTTTGTTGGCTAATAATACACACTTCATACTCCAGAGAGAATTGCTACCTATGCAGAATCCTTGAGATTCAAGATCAGCCTAGGAGAAACCCAAACAGTGTCAGCAACAGCACGTGCAGGAATGCAAAGGTCACATCACACTGTTAACTGTGAAAAACACACGTGGAAAGGGGAGCTGAAAAATCAAACAGCATTGAATTTGTGTATGCCAGAGACCTCTCAAGGAATCCAAACCAAAGAAAAGTAATGCAGTCACAGCATGTGAGTCACCAGCCCAAAAACCCTGCCAAAAAACCATTAAAAAACCACTAAAAATTTCAAATCTCACTAATCATATTAGCATAGCCATTAGAGGTTGTCAATGGGTAATTAAATATATTTGCAGGTTTTGCAGCCGTAAGTGCAAAGAACAGGCATTTATCCAGGTAACCAAATGTTCACAGGAGGAGGCATCAGCTTTTTCATAGAAATATCTTTCAGTAAAGCTGTTTCATAGAGCCAGTTAGCAGCAGCCACTCTTTCTCACCACTTGTGTGCTTTGCCATGAGTCCTTGAATCTTTTGCCATCTTCTAGAGAAATAAAAAGCTACTTGGGTAGGCGACTTGCTTAAAAAAAAAACAAAAACAAACAAACAAACAAAAACAAAAACAAAAAAAACCAAAAAACCAAAACAAAACAAAAAAAACAACAACAAAAAAAAAACACCTGTTTAGATGAGAAAAGAACCCAAACAGTGAATACAGTATTTTCCATGTTTACAGAATGATACCTCAGTTCTTAAAATTAAACAAGATTAACATACAAAAAATAAAAGCATAGTCATCATGTTATTTTTCTACAGTTTTCTTTAAACTAGTGTGTATCAACTATGAAAAGCACTAAAATGTTAGTGTTTCTGTTTATTGTAAAACACCGTATCTACTGTTCTCAAGGAAACAGATTAGATCTTCTTTCTATATGCACATAATCTCTCCTGGGACTCTGGCTTTGCTTAAATGTGCATCTTTCTTTTCTCTAAAAATATTTTGTGGTTGACTAACAGAAGCTGTTTTTATTGTGGCAATCAGAATATAGTCTTACTACAATGTTATGATCAGCATTTTGGTGTAATCTAGAGCTTAATGTCTTGCATAATTGCTTTAAACTCTCACTGAAGTATCCATTTGAGATGCGTCAGTGTTTCTGCTTCATAGCAGATCTGACCAAAGAAAGTTAGTTTGAAGCTCTTAACACCATATAATAAGCTGAAAATATTTTACATATAGAGAAGGATTTATTCACAGACCAAAGTTTATTTTAAATATTTATTCAGTCAATGGCACACACCTAGAAGGGTAAGAATGATGCCAGGAACTTGAAATACAGAAATCATGTCAAACTTCAGCAAATTACTACAAAAAACAAGACTCAACAGAACCATTGCTGAAAAGCTTTTCCTTTTTGCCTTTGAGTGCAAAATGCTTAACTCATTATTGAATGACACAAAAAGAGTAATACTTATTTCAACGTGAGACAAGAAATAATCAATTACTGATAGGCTGCATACAGTTCTCAGTAATAGCAAAAACAGCAAGGCAATATTGAAAATAGAAATTCTTTGACTAAATAAAACTATTTCATCATCAAATTAATAACTTAAATTCAATGCTACTTTGCCTCTAAAAATATGAAGGAAAAAGAAACAAGAGTACAAGAAGTCTAGGAAAATGTAATTGGGTCCATAGTATCAGAAAGGATTTGCTGAAAAATAGCCATGCATAAAAAGTAAAACAGCTTAGAGAGACTAATAAAAGAAAAAAATTTCCACTTGTAGATTGTAGTGGGACTTAATACAGATTCTGATCATATGTGTTGATCTAGTGTGGGCATAAAATTCTACACTTCTGCCCTAAAATAAGTTTTGTCTGTAGGCATCTTAGACTTATTCACTTTCTATTTTAAACCAAAAGCACAGAAAACAGAATCTTTATTTGTTATCTGCTCTCAGTGAGAGTCTTCCATTTTCAAGGATGCCTTTTGTCAGGCAAAAAACCTGCAATTAAGGATATTTAGATTCCAAAAAAAAGACAGCTTGAGGAGAAAGTGACCATAAGCTATATTAACACTCTGCAAGCGGTTCTGATTGAAAAAAAAACAAAACCACAGTTCAATAATGGCATTTTTTGTCATTTTAAGTCAAATACAATGACACTACTGCTGATAAATATACTGTGCAAAAGGTAAGAAAGGAAACTAAGCAAGCATGAGTCATTTTGAGACATGTCAGCATGTTTGTCCATCCCCTTCTGTTTTTCAAGGTAATCCATGGCTGATAACAATGCTGTTCTCAGTCTATGAGTTAGATAATAACAGTGTTAATTGGAATGAAAAAGTTTTTCAGCTGGACCTCCCAGTCCAACTGCCTGACCAGTTTAGAGTGACCAAACATTAACACACATTATTCAGGGCATTTTCCAAATGCCTCAAACACAGACAGGGCAGTGACCACCAGTGTTTGGTCCATGGAATTCAAATTTAGACAGCCACATTCTTATATGTGGCTTGGAATATTATCTTAGCTTTTTTCATCACAGGGAAGAAGGCCAACTTGATGGTTCTCTAGCTATTTATGTATATAGATAAAAGTAAATAAATAAATAATAATAAAAGAGTGGGAAAATAATTACACTATGTAGGATACTTCACCCAGTCTCCCAAAACCATTAAATAAAGGACTCTGAATGAATTTAGCAATTCAATGAACTAAAACACAAAAACACATGTATAACATTGATAACATGTGCGCATCTATATTCTTGCTCTTCTCAAAAACTTGAAATAATATCCATTTAAAAAACTTAAGCTCTTAGCAATAATTTAAATTCTTCCTATCAAATTAATTCTTATATCTTCATCTTCTTCAATTGTCTTTCAATTATGCAGCATTTTCATCATTAGATAACACAAGCTTGCACAACTCTAAATAGCAAAATCTGAGAGTCTGAGTTGACAAGGGCCCTTGCTTTCCTTCAAAGCCTAATTTTCTCTTTACACCTGCTATCACCTATTTAATATATTGATATATTTTCATAATAGCCCACGGTCCCTACAGCAGCAGAATTGCTGTCAGTTTAAGTTTATCATACTCATCATTTTAAAAACCCATCTTTGGCAATAGATTCCTCCTGCCTTCCTTTAAAGGATGGAAAAGGAAACAAAGCTTTTACTCTCCTATGGCTTGCACTGCATTTGAGGACTAAATTTTTTGCAGACATTTAAGTAAGTTATTTGCCAATGAAACTCAGTTTTGCAACTGAGCTTAGCATTTAGCATTTGTTTTCTTTGTGAATGAAAGCTAATTCCCAAAAAATCATAAACTATAAGTGTCAATAACCAAAAATGCTGCTTAATTCAATGATTAAAATATCTTAAAGTAAGCACTTGAAGAATGTTTAAAAACTCCAAAGAACAAAAAGAAAAAGAAAAACCCCTTGTTCCTTCATTGTAAGCTAAATTATGAATTTTATGTATAAGATACAGAATATTACATAACAATAATTACTGGAATGACTAAATGATGACTACTGCTTCATCATCATTGCAGAAAATAGAGTTATCTAAATGTTACAGTCAAATTAATTTCAAGTGTAATCAGCAAACCACTGCAAATATCCAATTATCGGCAAGAAAGAATTTAACCACAGACAAATTCAATCTCCAAATAAATATGAAACACCAAACTTATCAACTTTGAAACTTGATCCATTTCATTTTCTCTTTCAAAAATAAAATCGCTTACGAAAGTGGTTGGTCTGTAACATGTTTTTTTACCATGCCTTTATGAAAAATATTTAAATATTAATACCAGCTAAACTCTAATTTCCCTGATCTTTTTTCCACAAACATCATTAACAGTTAATGATGTTAATAACAACACCAATGTGATTAAAAAAAAAAAATGTGCAGACTTGCATAAAAAGCTTTACCACAATGTGGCACTGATATATTACTTTGCCACATAAAACTAAGAGGAAGAAAAAAATGTATTAATCACAAATCAGAGGACATCAAACATATATTCATTTACACACATTATAGCTGTTTGAGAGCCCTAGTATTGAAGGTCAACAGAATAGAAAAAGAAAAAAAAAACTCAAAAAAGAAGAAAAAAAACCAAAACAAAAAATCCCAAACCATAACATAAACAAAAAAAGAACAGCAAAAACCACAAAGTAGAAAGAGAACTTGGAGCAAAACTGAACTGCAAATACACCTGTACCAGAGGAATCACTCTGCCTAAGTGAACTGAGATCATACGAGACCTCAGTTACCCAGAGTGCAGCTGATAAATACAGCCATTTCACCATAGACCTCTTCCCCACAGGCTTCTCATCTCTTAAAATTTACTTTTCCTAGGAGTTGTTTTTCCTTTCCCTCATCTTGGCAAACTGACAGTGTTTCAGTGAGTTTTTAAGCAACAACACACAGAATTATTACATTGGAAAAGGCACTGCCACGTCCAGCACCACACCACATTCCCAAGCTGGGTGTCTCAGTGCCACAATTAATAATAACCAGGCTTTGCATTTCTGCTCTTTGACAGAAGTGAGGTGATGGTCAAACACCTTAGTTTCAAGCACTGTTTGGGTATTATTCCATACCCAGTATTTTGGTGCTTCCAAGTATTTTATTTCTTCCAATAATTTGGAAGAAAAAAAAAAGGTATTTTGATTACTTACATCCCCATGTCTCCCTTTACCCTTTGTTTACTTTCCTGCTGTCTCATAAATTGAATTTAAAAAATTATTAACAACTCCAAATTCTATCATCCTGCCTGAAGTCCCCTTGGATTAAGTTCAGTGGAAGGAACAGCCTTCAGCAAACTATTTCCTTGGCAGTCTGAGGCTTAGATTCTCCTGGCACTTACTGATATTAATCATGATGGCTGATCTTTTGGACCCTTCTGTTACCCATCCTTTACTAAAAAAAGCCTCTTCCATCTCTCTGAGCTTTTATAGATGGGGCTGGTTGATCACATCAATCGATTACCCTATTAAAACATTTCTCAAAACTGCCTCTAGCTATAGACAACTGATGTTCTTGCCCTCCCAGGCACACAATTAAACACAAAGCTCAAACGTAAATTTCAAATTAGATCAGATATATTGATCAAAGAAGCATCAGGTTTCTCTGAAATGTATCTCAAGGCATCACGGATTAAAGAAAGACTTTTGAATTTTAGAGCAAGTAACAGACCAGAATGCACCTAGGAAAGTCCAGAACCCAAAAAGCAACATGGATAAAAACACTGACATTACTCAGAACCTAAATTATTTGTCTTTTAGTTTTTTTGTACAGAAACCAAACCAGTGTTAGAGAATGCATATCCAGATTTGCATGTGTTAATACACATGTTGATGTATAAAAAACAATGAGTCACTCATATCTGATATCAATATATGCATTTTCAAATTTATCTACAAAAACAATGATAATTTAATTTGCCACATTTTAGGGGAATAACCCCATACTATCTCCATGAGGACTGCTTTGATGTTGATAGTTCACTCCACAGGTGTACCCTCCAAAGTTACTAAACAAAAACATCCTCTCCCTTCTGGTGAGCAAGACAATTTGAAATGGTGAGAAGAGTCTTTAATACAAATACTCTTTTTAGCAACAGTAAAACTGGATCATATTTTTTTCCCCCTGGGTATTATTATCCAGGCTGACAGAAAACTATAAAGTGTTAACAAGTGCTCCATTGAAATAAAAATTAACTTGGTCAGTTCTGTTAGTGGTGAAATATCATTCCAATGTAATAGATCTTTGTTAGCACAGTATGAGGCAGAACTACAGCAATACAGCAGGCTTTATTTCAAGGTGTTTTTTTGGTTTAACAGCCATTCTTGAGTTAGAAGGAAAAATAGCCAAGTATATATTCATTTTCAATGAAAGCAAACTTATCTGATAATAAATGACCCATTAGTTTGCTCATAATTCTGTCAGAGTTATTACAGTTTTTAGGTTCTGAATGACTGTAATTTACTATAATTGGTTTGCAGGACAAGAGATAAATTTGACTTGCTCAATTGCAGATTCACTAAAATAATTTTGAATGCTGAAATTATTTCAGAGCATAACAGTCATGACAAAAATGTAACAAAACCAAAGAATTTTAATAGAAGAAATGTTAGTTTCATTTTTAAAAGCAGATTGATTACTGAAAATTACCAGCCTGCCTCAAAGTTGATTCTAATATGATATAAATTTTGTTTTGCACATAAATCTTCCCAGAATCAATCTTTACACTGATGTTTAGAAAGAAGAGGTGGCTGAGAAGAGATACAACCTCATAGTTCAACACATGCTACATGGATATGAGGCTGAGCACTTAACCTCCCTCAAGTACCTGTGTAGTAAAATGTTAACACAATACAGGAGAGCCAGAAAGCTGAAGTTTGCGTGGGAACTTAAAACATCTTTTTTTTCCTGTTAGATTTCAACATTTATCTGATTTTCTAACAGCTCAGAGGCTTTCTAAATGTTGAAATTGTAAATAGTTTACTCGTATGAATTGTTGGTCCTAATGCAAACTATGAAATGGAAAGCAACGTGACAACAATGGTGGAGCAGAGATTATGAATAATTTCAGCAATCTTTTCTTAAATTTCATCTTACAACTATAGGAAAAGGAAAAACCAATCTTAGTTTGCAGCTAATCTGATATTTAAAGTGCAAAATGTTGTATGTCTTCACTACCTTGACCTCCCTTTCTGTTTACTTGCTACTCAAAAAGGAGAAGCAGTACAGTGTCTATGTTTACCTTCTTTTCAGAATCACAAAGCACTTCAGTCTCATATTTTGTGCTCTTATTTTTCCTAAAACATCACAAATCAAAATGCTATAGTGCATTTAAGTACAGTAGTAATTTTTTCAGGAAAAACAGTGATTGTTATGGACTTCACTGGTTATTAGATGCTCACTCCTGTGAAGGGTTTTAAATGACTTATGTTGATATCAGAAACCTTTAGCCAAGGAAATCAAATGTTCTGAGTGGCAAATTCAGTCTTTCACAGGTGGTAAAGAAACAAGGCTAAACTAAATTCCAGATAAAAAATAAGAGTCTTGCTTCCAATTTGTTACTGTGGTCAAGTCAAACTCTAAAGATCCAGTCCTGCCACATTAGGATCTGGTTCACAGTGGATAAGGCTTAGATCAGAATCCACAGTGATATCCTGAATAGGATGGGTAAAAGAAAAATAAATGACAAATATATTTTTATGGCTGTTAATTTCAGCTGGAGCTAAAAGCCATTGGTAAGCCTTAAATCTCATTTTTCCCCTACTTGTACTCAAAATCTGAACCAGCCAAAGATGCATCTTAACTGAGAGTTTGTTCTTCCAGCAGCTGAGCTGGAAATATACTTCAGACTAAAAAGATAGCAAATTACCTCTGTAGAATAAATAACTATGACCTTTCAGACTGAAAAAGACATGACAGAATTCCGAGTTAAAGACTATATAAATAATCAACTTGCTTTCTCCCCATAAATATCTTGGGTTTGGAAAATGGTACACCTTCAGATGAGGCATCCTCCGATAGCTACAAAATGCAAAGCACTTGTTCTCTGGGAGAGCCTTGTAGAAAAATTAAAATACAAACCTAAAATACAAACCTAAAATACATGGAAAATATTCCTAAAATACTGAAGAAAATTACACATATCACTTTCCATCTCCCCAGGAACTGCATCAGAGTGTTGTGCTAATGAGGATGAAGGTGTTTGAAAACTCCAGATGGAAGTGCTTGTGCAGGCACAGGAGCTGATGCCCCATGCCACCAACTTCACAGGGGACCTGCAGGTACACAGCGTGGTTATCACGGCCAGAGCTTCCAGTTAATTTCAACTGAAATGGACTAACTGTGCTTAAAAAAGCTAAACTACAAGCAACTCCTGAAAATGCTCTTATACAGACAATTTTTCCAGCAAAGGCACCAAGTTTGAGCTTAGCCATGATTGCTGTGCATGTATTTGACAGGGCGTGCAAACATACTCCTGTTTGTGGGGGGAAAAGAGGGAAATCCTGGCAAAAGTAAAGCTCCTTCCTTAAAATAAGCTCCATTTCACAAAATACCACAACCCCTTCCTTTATTCCATTAATTTTCCTCAAACTTTTAACAAAGAGCAGGTTAGCACCAACTCTGTTGAAACCAGTTTGTCAATAAAGAGTGGTATTATCACTTTGAAACAAGGCCAGTGATTCAGAAGACAATTTGAGAAAAAGTAAAAATCATTAAAAAAAAAAAAAGCCTAAAACAAGGTAAAAGGTTAGCTTTGATTTTTTCACACTTTGAAATATCAGATTGTAAGTGCTGTAAGTGCTCTTCATTTAATTAGATTAAAACTGCATAGAACTGGTTAACAACTTAACTAAAGGTCATCCTCAAGAATTCTAAGCCCCCTAATAATTGAGCAGTGGACTCCATGTAAATATTTTTAAATTTTTGTTCTGTTTTATTGCTTTTATTCTCCATGTGTTATTATCTGTCTATTGTGCTATTGTTCCAACTTGGTTAAAAATAGTTGAGAATTTTATATAAAGCAAATAATTTAAAGGAAAATTTGCAAGTAAAACTTCTCTAGTTTTTCACCTTCAAGTGGAGGGTTATTTACTTCTTCTCTAAATGATATCAAAAAGGAAATGATATAGTACTATTAAAAAGTATCCATTCTGTTAATGTTCCTTTACAATAATGGCATATCATCAAGCCCAACTACCTATCATCAAAATTTTACTTTTTAAGCTCAAATGGAGAGAAAAAGTTCTTAAAAAGGCTTACACCTCCGTGTGTTATATATAACACATTAATTGTTAAAAATAGATGACTTTTGCATAAGAAAACCTTGAAAGTTCAGACCATAAAGTAGATGAACCTTAGAATTCTCCTCATCCTTAAATGCATTTCTATAAATCATTTATTGAAAAATAACTGTGTCTCTCTGAATTAAGCACTTGTGTTTATCCATCTTCAATATATCTCAGCACTCTAGAAACATTTCATTTATTTATTATTTTTACCAAAATTTCCCATTAAGTAAAGGTTGATGTAGATATAATTTTCTTCAAAGACTTGGAAAATAAAACATCACAGTTAATATTGGAGAAGATGTTTACAGTGGTCCATTAAATTTCTGTAACCTCACAACCACCAATAATCCCCCACACACAAACACTGCAGAGAACCTATTTTCTGTGTTCATCGCAAACCTCTTCCTGGAATTAATTTTTTTTTTTTAAATTATGAACACTCAACATGCATTGGTACAAATGTGCCAGCATTTCTAAAAATTTGCCAGAAAAAAGGCCTTGGTAAAGGACATTTCAGGGAAATCTAACAACTGCTTGGTTAGTTACCAGGTACTTTTCCACACACTGTTTAAAATATAATTTACAAAAAGTGGGAAAAAATCCCACTCTGACTAGTTTAAATGCAATTTCACAACATGCAACATTTACAGTCCACTCTTATTTTGCCTTCCTTCTCATGCTGGGATGCCAGCCCAGCCATAGCTCGATTCAATTCAGCCAGGATGAGACATGGATGGTGAGGAAGGGTATTGTGTTTCCATTTAGCATGGCATGACTTCGTGCCAGGGTAACAAGTGTCCTCCAGCCAGAAAGCCCCAGAGTGATGGGATTCATGCTGGAGAACCCAGGCTCCAGACTGCCAGTGTTTTGGTTCTAGAATTAGAGCCTAGGAATGGTGCTGGGCAGCCCTGTGCCCTTCTAAACCTAAAATTTTGGCACAAAAGCACAGTTGCTACAAAATGCCAAAGGGATATCAAGAAATCTATTTTTAGTACATAAACACAAGTGTTTTTATCATGCAAATGCAACTCATACCTACATCTGCTGTTACTGACAAGAAGAGTCATTCTATCCTCCATTTAGCTTTCATGTCACTCTCTTGTAGACATCCTTATTTCACAAGGAGTACAAAAGTACCAAATACCCTCTACTATTGAATAAACTGGGTAGTGAACAGGTGTATTTTCTCATTTCCTTTTACTGGATTTAGATGAAAAACAGCTCAAGGACAAACCAGCCTAGAACAGGATGGGGTACACTCTCAAGTTTCCTTCAAAACTGATAGGAGGAAAAAAAGAACAAAAGTAGCCACAGTTCTGATTTAGAAATCTCTGAAGCCCCCTTCCCTCTTGAAGTAGGATATGGCTTCATCAGCATCCCACAAGTTTAAGATGGTGATCCCTGGCACAACACAGCACCATCTGTAGCTGTGAGTTCAAAGAATTTTCTTCCTTCAGATATCCAGCAAGGTAACTGAAGTGTGTGGTGGTGTGTCAGGAAAGCCACTCCAAGACACCTTCCATGGAAGTGACAAGATATTAAAGTCACTTTTATGAGCAATGCTTGGGAGACATAGGAAAAATTGGTTTACAAAGAATAGGGAGCTAAATAAGCTTCAGAAATGGAAGCCATGACAAAAGTGATTTGGAAAGATTTACGTTCGAAGACCATTATTTTTCCTCTCCCTAATTCATCTGTTTCATTCACTACATGACTTTATTCCTACACCAGGCTACACCAGAAACCCTAGAGACAACAGCTTCATTAACTGTACAGCTCTCATTCTCCAAATACCACCCATTAAACTGAGTAAGAATCCAATGAAAGACCATGTGCGAACATGTAATTAAAGATAATTATAATACATACTCACAGGGAGAATGGGGGGTAAATTAAAATTGAAGAAGTCACACGAATGCTGACAGTCCTGACTGACAAAAGATTATAACCTGCAGCAGCTGTGCGAACCAGCAAGAGAGAAATGGAGCACATGTTTGCTGTTAGTGGATTTCATGGCTACTTGCCAACACCTGGTCAAGTCTGACACAGGAATTCTGGATTTGCTTCCAGATTCTTCAAGCAGCTCAAGACCTTTTGCATCTGCCTCTCCTAATGAAGATTATCACTCCCAAACAATAACGTTGTTCAATTCCTAGTGGCTTACTCCCTTCTGTATTTTGTTCCCTACTTCCCACTTCAGCTGAGCACAACAAGTCCATTTCCTCACCCAAATCAGAGCACCCCACCACCTAACCTGACTTCAAACATCAATCCAGTCCAACAGCTTCCTCTCCTCAACATAGAGCTCATAGATGGCTGAATTTCTTTACAAATGACTGTGACATCTTTCAGGGATGCTAATAACATTTAAGCATTCAGATCAAGTAAAAAGCCAACCCCCAAACACAAGAGAATGCAGGAAAATAAAACTCAGCTCCTACCATGCTTACTGTTCATAATTCACATCACCATCTCTTAGGAAACAAATGAGAAAAAAAAAGATAAATACTTAGTTGTTTTGTTGTTCTGTTTTTTTTTAACTTTACCTGAAAGCCTAATGGCACAACAGAGATAAAATTACAATCTCAGTTCCCATAACTACACTAAGCATCCTTATTAATGCACATGATTACAGAAGGTCTTCCCCTACATTCAGTGGCAGCTGCTGCTTTCTTTATAACTTCACTTACCTGTGGCAGTAGAGTTCATAAAAAACAGACCAGGTTCCTACTATGATGCTTACTGATTTAACACATCTCCAAGAAAGAAAAAAAAAAAAAACCTTAAAAAAACAAAAAAGAGACTGTGCCTGAGGAGAAGCAAACAGAATATCAGGCAGAGGTTTCAGTGCAATTTCACAGAAGCTGAATAAAGATGTAATGACTTGAAACTAGTCAAAGACTGTTTTTTCCTGGAGTCACTAGAAAAGGATTTTACTTATCTGCAAGTGAGAGTGGTGCTGTGAAGCAGCTGGCTTATGTTGATGGAGAGCTGCTCACACACCTGAAGAACAGTCAGGGAAAAAGTTTATAAGTGCAAACAACCAGGAAATGGAGCTGGCTCAGTATAAAGGACAAAGAGAAACGTTGAAATTGAGCAGGAACAACCAGGAAAAATAACCTCAGGGACTTTAACAAACAAAAGGGAATATGTTTTATCTGACAACACAGGCAGAGACCCATGTGATAAATAGTTTGGAAATTACCATCTTGACAATTCTAATCCCAGTTTGTTTTTCAGTTCAACCAGAAGCAAGTTTATAGATAGCAATAAACCAAAATACACACAAATGATCTAGAAAAAGATGCAAAAACAAATGCTGCTACTACTTTGAACAGTAAGTACAACAGGCAAACGAAGATTTGCAAATTCTCTTAATGAGACCTTGCGACTCCCAGTGAAACAGCACATGAATTTCAGTACCAGTCATTATACACACAGCAAAAATCCTAAACTTCATGCTTGCACTTTTGGAGGCTAAATTGACTATTTCCATTCAGGAATGAGGTTCCTATATAATGCTAGATAATGCTATTAAAAAAAAAAAATCAAGCCCTTTTTTTTGTTTTGTTTTCTTTTCTTCCCAATAAATTAAATGTTAGTGATTATCAGAAAAAAAAAAAAAAAGACAAAGAAAAGAGAGGTTATCATTGGACTATAGTCCAGACCCCATTTGTCAGCATCTTGACTACTGTGTTAAGTTCTGATCACCTCACCTACAAGGATACAGGGGGAAAAAACATTGGGAAAAAACTCCATGAGCAACAACAAAGACAAAATCAGGCAGCAGCAGCAGCTAATTTATTCAAAAGCCATGACTACAACTCTCCATAGTCACCCGTGGCACAGAGAGCAGTTAAGTATCACTGTACACTGTAATATGTTAGCCAACACTTATCAAAATGAATTTGTAATTTAAAACAGAGGGAAGCAGTTTGCTTGCAATGGGAGATAAACCCTGCAAAAAACATAGGTGAAAGCTCAATATTACACTAGGGGCTAGGCAAGTTAATGGAATAACAACGAAATGAGAATAGCCTATTATGTAAACCCCCACATCTGGCTCTAGAAATTTATGAAATTAGGATAGGGATATTAAGGGCAGTGTCATAAATACTTGGGCTACTGTGTTCACTGCTGGAAACAGGAGAATGATATATGGTCCTTAAGCCTGATTTAGTCCAGACATGTTCTTCTGTATCTGAGTTACAAAGTTTTCTGTACTTTGGTAGTTAGGAGCACAAAGCAGGATGAAAAATTTAAGCTGTAAATCAGTATCAGCTCCTGTCTGAAGTGAAATGCAGACTGATGTGCCACTTCAGCAACAAACTGCCCTACATGAGGTAAAAAAATCAAAAAGGTAAACAATTTTCAGCTTCTGTGGTTTGCTAGTATTTACAAACCACCAAGCAAAAGCACCCTTGTGCACCTCGTGCTTTCTTAGTCCTTGTCAACAAACAGAACAATTTGTCCTAATCAAAAAAAAAGCCCACACAATTTTCTGACCAAAGAGCTTTTTCTGATCTATCTGAAAAACCCTATAACTCTTCTTGAACCATATGAAAACAGAGTTTGTCAGTTTGCTTGCCTTCTGTTTTAGAGGCTCTTTTTTTGAAGTGAGTACAGAATTACTCCAAAACACATTGTTGATTGAAAGGAAAGCCCAGCAACCTTTCTTCCCTGAAGACTTATGTCATCCTGACTACTTCTGGCCTGTTCTATAGGTTCTCTGGAAAAAACAGAATGTAGAACATTCCTATGACAATGTAATATCTCTTCAGGTCAAAATCATATTTAACAAGTCCTACTTTCCCATCTTCCAAATAAAATTAGGTCATCTGAATTTTTCTTCTCTAGGTAGATGTGGAAGGACTGTGCTGGCTTGATAAAATTCTTGATAAAGTTCTGGGATGAGTTGCTGAAAGAAAATTGCAGGTTGAATTGAATCTTTGCATTGCTGCTTCCTTTTTTCCTGTATTTTTTTGTAACTTGGCAACACAGTTGGAACTAAAGACACCCTCTGTTAAAGTTTCTTACTATTAGCTCAATATAAGAGAAGAAAAAGCTTATGGACACCCCAAAAAAGTGGGAGAAATGAATAATAGCATTTTTTGACAACTCCATAACATATTCCTAATTTAGATGGTATTGTGACCATACCAATTCAGAAAAAAAGGGATACCTAAGAATTCCATAATCTTTAAATTTAGAAACTACTTCCAGTTCTTAATGCTTCACTGTATCCATACAGATACTACTTCTCCTAGTGGATAAGCAAAACCCAATATTTTTATATCATACCTTAACATTTGAAAACTGAGAAATAAGAAAAAGACTGCACTGCTTCATTTCACCCAGCAAACCTCACACACTACACGTTCTCACATGTTAACCCTGTTATTTGCCTCAATTGCTACCTGCTGGGAAGTTTCCTTTGTTTCAGTCAGCTGAGACAGTCTCTCATTAGGCTCATTTCTTTCACAGCAAAACATCTGCAATCTTGGCAATTGTTCCAGACATTTTCTGTAGGTGCAGTGCTACAGTAACTTTTTTCAATGAGCATTCCCTAGCAGTCACTAATTACATCAAATGAGCACTCCTTTCTTTCTGCTTAGAATTTCTTGACGTAATTCAAGATCTAATATCAAGCAGTATGGTTAATTTATGAAGAGTCCCCACCCAGTATCTTAGCCATGATATTTTTATTATGATCTAATCATGAACACAAGAAAAGGAAGAGTATGACTTCTTTCACACTTTTTCCACCTGAGACAAACAAGTTCATTACTCCAACTTTGGCTTTAAGCCTTAAGCACACCACAGATCACTTTTGCTGTGCAACAATCACATTGTTTGTTATATGTAAAGAATCTTCAAATTTTTTGCTAACCAGACTCGGTCAACATTCATCTTTTTAGTCAATAAAACAAATAACCCATCAGGGAGGAACCTGAAGCATTATTCACTGAATTATCCAGACTGAAATTTGCCATCTACAATAATTAGTAACAAGTCTGATCAGACAGAACAGAGAGAAACTGAGAGTCTACTGTTTTCATGTGAGCATCCTTGCCAACTAACTCTATAACATTATTTAAATAGTAAATGATCTAAAATCTTCTACATAGATTTTAAGAAACCAACCTTTCCTGCGAAAGCTAACTCTATGGAATTGGACTGATTCATGTTTTTTGTCATTTTCAGTTCAGTAAAACAATGCTGAACATGCTGCTGTGAAGTTGCTCTCCAGCATGCTGCAGCCCATCATCAGAGGCTGTTTTACAGAACTACATGCTCAACACTTTCCTTGGTGTGACTCACTTCAATTTCAGATGAAGCAGCAAGTCACCAGCTGCCTCCAAGTAGCAGCCCTGTCAGTGTTCTCTGTGCTTGCCTGACAGACTGGTGCCAGCAGCACTGCTCTGATTTTCAGTGCAGCACAGTTGCACAGATTACAGAGCGTGTTATCTGATGACTAAACAAAGTTTCTCTGCACTTCTCAACTATCCTGAGTGCTTCTTGTCACCTTAACTATGGCTGCAGGCTAACAGCCAACAAAACCAGTGTCCCTGAGCTTCAAGAAGCTAATAATTATATATTAAATACTCTTTGCCAGCTCTCCTTTACAAGCTCAGTACCCACACTCACTGATCCTGTTAAGTTTTAAGGTTCAGAGTGCGATGCCACTGTCTGGGTAGACATTGGCCATTACACATTCTTTCACAAGTCTAGATCTCAGCAAGTATTTCTCACTGCATCATAAAAATCAATTCCAAATCAGCATAATACCACCCTTAACAATATTTCCCTTACACCAAAGTTCATACACAAGCCTTATATTTTGATAACTCTTTATAGCTCAAAAATCCTAGCATTTCCTCTGCTGATCCCTGTTATTTCAGTTTGCATAATTTATCCTTACTTCAGAAATTGAAGCTGCAACCTGTGCACCTGAACATCTGAAACCAACACAATTCAACACATTTTAACTCTTTATTTTCTTCCCCAACTCACACCACTGCTCCTGCCATTTGATCCCCCTGTTTCAGACCATTTTATTCCCTTTGAAAAAGATTCCTAAAAACTGCAGAAATTAATCTGCCTATTTCCTATTTTTCTTTCCTTACTAACACTTCTTTGTCCAGTGTTTGAATTGGACTTTTTCTTTTTTTTAACCATTGACTGAAAACACAACTATGGTACATAAACACCTGTGAGTATTAGTGGTTTTGGGGAATGGTCATACTATAAAATACAGATTTGGAAAGTCAAAAAACCACCATAGGAAGAAAAAAACCCAAATACTTGTAAGAATAAAAAAAAGGCCCAAACCAAAATTAAACAGATATTCCTCTTACTTTTTTATATTAGTGCAAAAACATAGTCAAGAACTAGCAAGATCTATTACTTATCAAAAGTTCCTTTATACTGAGCTACAGAGAAATTCAGATCCACCTGGGTCATGAGAGACAGGAGGCATGAAGCTTTTGAAAGGCCTGCCACAAGTTTAGTAAATCATTCTCCTAAATAATGGAGGTACAACAAGATTCAGATCCCACTCTTATATTAATTCTGTCTTGAAAGAAGTACCTTCCACAGCTGTCAAGGGATTCATTAGACAAAGTTTGATTAATTTCACATAACTAACGAGCTTAGGGCACAACACCCCAAATAATTTAAACCTATTGCGCTAACACTTTCAAGGAAGAAACAGAAATATACATTGTCACAGGTTTCAATTATGTTTTGGACTGTTTAAAGAAAAAACAGAAACACTTGGTCCTTTTCTATATCAAGGTATCTACACTTGACAGAACAGGATTTCTTCATCATACCACAAACCTTGTAAAGAGTTTTCTAACAAGAAAAAAAAATCACACAATTTTTACTTTTTTTTTTTCTAAATCTGAACTGAAACACTCTACTTTAAATTGACCTAACACCATCCAAACAAGGTATGCTCCCATAAAATAACATCTGCTTATTAAGTCACACACTGAAATTCAGTCAAATTAAGTTTTGTGGATGCAGAATGACTGAACCTGAAGGGCTACCCAATTTGTCTGAATGTCTTTCATTTTCATCATTCTCTCCTCTTCCCTCCAATGTGGATGTCTGCTGCACTGAGCTCCAGCTCTCAGGCTGCTGCTACATGCAGCAGCACAAACCATCATTTGTTATGTTCATAAATTTTCAACAGAACCCAGAATCACTCAATCCTCTCTGCCCCAGCCCATAAGTGCAGCACACAAGTTGCAAAACAAACCTCATTAAAAGAGCTGCAAGGTGAAGATTCATTTACCACACCAAAACCAAATCTACTGCTGCTTTTCTGATATGTGTAGGCTACTGGTTACATGGATACAAATGAAGACGGCATTTATTTTTTATTTTAATTTTCCTTTATTAATTAGGTAGTTTGGATTATTAGACTGTTAAAAACATTATCAGGACTAACAGTAAATTCTTGGCTCTATCTACACATGGTGAATTCCTTTTTGTCCACAACAAGAGACAGCACAATAGAAATAGGGCAAATAAATCCTTTCCAATTTCAACACGATTTAGCTCCTTTTGAAATTCATTGGGAATTGATCTTTCAGGGGAAAACCCTGTAGGTAAACATGTCAGCCATACAAAGGTGATAGTTAAGGATGTCTGCTGCTCATTGCAAGGCTTGAAACAGGATAGACAAACATGGAAAGGTTTTCACCATAGAGGAGTGGAGTTAGAAATGCTGTAGTTATGTAGAGCCAGCCTAGAGAGACAGGTGCACCTTCTGTCACAATGCCATCTCGTGACATGAAATTTAGATAAACTTGAATAGATTATATTATTATATAAATAACAAATTATATTATAGATATAGATTATACATAAATATACAATATAACTCTATTATAAAATATAAACACATGAATTTATATTACATTTCTATAATGATATATAGTATATATCATATATAAAAATCATAATATCATAATAGTACAATGTTATATAATATATAAATATTGAATAATATATTTACATTATATATAAATATAGTATATATAAATATATTAATATCCATAACATATAAATTATGTAGAAATATTATTTTGGATAGATTATATTATAATCTATTATAAATAGATTATATTAAAATATAAATAGATTATTACATATTAATATTTAAATAGATTACATTTTATTATAATTATATTTTTGTAGATTTATGAACTATATCAGACTGCCACTCATGAGTTCTCTTAACTAGAAAGCTGCAATGATATAATTTCTCTTTTTTTCTCCTTGAGTCGTAAATCTATTTTGATCTTTTTTGGATTCAAAATATATTAGAAAAAATATCCACTTAACTAAGTACTATGAGAGCAACTAAAGACATCAAATCAGATTACCAGACAACATTCAGCATCTGAGTTAGACCTGCATTCTATGAACATAACTAAGTTTCTGAACTAATTCAGAAGAAAGCAGAGCTACATTTCATGATGCTGTTTAAATTGAAAAGAAAGCAGCGTTAAATTTAAATTATATTAAAAAAATCAAAAAGAAAAAACACCACCTCAGGTCAATGAAATAAGAAATCAACTCATCATTCATGTTCTTGTGTAGTGGTATCTTTTAGACTTTTGCTTAAAAATATCCCAAAATTAGATTACATTCTGCTCAAAAAGGATGTAGCCACAAAAAGGCACAAAAAAGTGCCTTTTATCACTTGAATTTTACCACATTTCAGAAGATATTCACAGCTAAATTTAACATTCTGCTTCATCTGAAGCCAAAAGATGATTCAGAAACTGTAAGAAAATAAATGGGGCCAACCTCACCATGGTAAGCCAAATTTGCTTAACAAGCTTTTATATACACGAGGTAACACCTTAACACATATATGGTAGGAGAGAACTTAATGTTCCTCACTATCTCACTGCTTCACTTACTGATCATTCCAATAAAACCTCAAGAACTTCTTTGATAAGGAAGGAAATCACTTTAGAATGTGATAAACAGATCTGCTCGCTATAAATAGTTTGGGAATGCTGTAAACACTGTGATCAAGAGTTCAGATTAACATCAAACATCTCTTAGCAGAGGGTTACATTCCACAGCTCTAACAGGAACCAAAGTCATCAAGAGGAAAGGAAATGATCTTATTTAATTTTGCCTTAAAATAAAATTCTTTAAGGACCTACCTGGGGACCATAAAGAGCATCATGAATTGTGAAAGCCCAGAGCCTGAATGCATTCTTACAGCAGATGATGCTCCACACTACTCAAAATAAAACATCAGACACATTTGGGAGTGCTTCCCAAACAGCACACTTCCTTCTCAAATAGCAGCCTACCTGCTTCCATGGAATTCAAAATTAACAAACTTCCCATTAATTCAGTAAGGCCTGCAGAAAACCCAGCAGAGCCTCAGCTCCAAAATTATTTATCAATCTACTTGATCTCAAATTTCAAAGACCTTGGAAAATCCCAACACGTACATCTCCTCAGCAAAGCAAGATAGTACAAATACACTTTAGCAGGAAGGTCTGGCAAGCTTTATCACCAAGATAGATGCCTCAGTCATTATCCAGGATCAACCCAAAATATAAAAAATGCCCCAAAAATGCCCTCCAAAGCTTCTGTGAAAGTATGGTAATAAAGCATGACAAACTTGTGCCACAAGACAACTCTTCCAGGACAAAATTAATCAGCCAGAGGAATGTAACTAGGACTCCTGTGTAGAAGAGGAGGTTGAGTTGTAATGACTACCAGTGCCATATCAGCTTCCTTTCCAAGTAAAATATATTAACCTTTTCTTCAGGAAGTAAAATCCACATCTTGCTGTGCATTTAAGCAAAAAATATCCCAAACTCTGAAAATCCTCTCAGGTAGGCATTTCTGTCCAAGACAAGGGCTGACAGAGAAGCAATAAACATTCTAAGTAGCTACAGTTCCTACCCTTGATCAAGAAAAAAATCAAATATCAGTTTTAAGCCAATACATTAATTTTTTTAAAATGTTATTTGAAGAACTTAAAATGAAAAATTATCTTTGCCTGAAGTCCTCTAACATGGACAAAATTAGTTCTATGCTTACAGAAGTACAAGGCTGGTTCTGTTACCCAGTAAATCTGTTGCTAGCATGAAGGAAACAAGTTTTAACATCAGTGAAACCACTGAACAATGTAAAAAACCTGAAAAAAAACCCACATGCATCTAGTTCAGCTCAAGACTGGAAATGAGGCAGAATACATAGAAACCTTTACATGTGCTTTTTAGACCAAGACTAAGTATTGTTGCTTTGCATCAGATTCTTTTTTCCCCACTAGTAGTTTCTAATATGCTAACCTGTATTTTCTGCAGCACCTAGGTAGTCATTTTTACAGAAGCTGATAATTCTGTAGACACAGCTCACATGGAATTGTAAAATATTAACTTGCATTACTTCTAATTAAGTAGATTTTAGACTCAGGCAAAACCCAATTGTATTTTTCAACTACCTGAGAAGCTTTTATTGTTCCTAGTTTATATTCATTTTATCAGCATACTTTTACAAGTCACAGCAAAAAAAGAGCAACGCATCAAGTACCTTCAAAGATATAAGCTCTATCATTTCAAAAGCTGTAGCAAAATTCATTTTTAAACACCCTCAAAATTTCCAAAAAAGCAATACATTTAACACTGCCTAATGACTGAAGAAGCCTTACAAAGCCAGTGTGCATGTCAGAGCTGTTCACAAATCAGAGAGACCTTTCGCACCACGGAGCTTGTTCCCAATCCCAGCACTGACAGTCTGCCTGAACCAAACACAGCAAGACAAAGAACAACTGGCTATCTGCTTGCATATTAATGGCCAATATTCTACTTGCAGAAAGGAAACTGTGCTATTTCAATCCCAGCAGCAGATGAAGTTGCAGTGTTTTCTAGGGCTGACACTTTCAGCAGCTGCAGAACAGCACCAACACCGCAGACAGCACGGAGCACGCTGCCTGGCACTGCTGAATGTTGCTTCAGAAGCCTCATAAAACATTCCCAGATAATGACACATATTTTCTTCCCGCGAACTCAAACAGCTGGTTCACACTGACACACAGCTTTGTCAGTGCCAGGTTAAAGAAATCCTGCACAGGATCACAGGGAAACTCTGCTTTCCCCGCTCTAGTCAGGAGGAGCAAACAAAGAAAATACTACTGGATTCGCTTAAAACAGATATTGGATTTTTCAGTTTTACGACAGTCGCGCTTTACGGCCGCTTTTGCGACAGTCGCGCTTTACGGCAGTTTTACGACAGTCGCGCTTTACGGCAC
>JAWMQZ010000001.1:6626574-6692847 GCA_035584835.1 Tangara arthus
GCGCTTTACGGCAGTTTTACGACAGTCGCGCTTTACGGCACCTTTTGCGACAGCCCCGCTTTACGGCCGCTTTTGCGACAGTCACGCTTTACGGCCGCTTTGCGACAGTTGCGATTTACGGCAGCTTTGCGACAGTCGCGCTTTACGGCACAGAATTCCTTCCATCTATGCATAGCCAGTGCATGCATCAACTTATTAAGCCAAAATCGGTATGCTACACATAGTTTACAAAATAGTCTTAATGGGAACGAAAAAGCACAAGTTAGTTAGGACCAAACTGTTAAAGAACAAATTTATTGCGATTATATCTATTGAGTTCAGTTCTGTTCTTCACTCTTTAATTTAACAAGTGAAGCAAGTGCTCACAAATATTTGCAGTGAAATAAAAGCATCTGGCTATGATAAAGTGGATTTATACTAATCTCCCTATCCCTTTATAGCTTCTCTTTGCTTCACTATGTGGTAACCTACTAAGCAGCAGGTCACTAAAAAACAGGAAAAACATCTAAGCACTGATGCACATGAGTAATGAAGTCCATAGATTCCTTTCACATGCACATTAGCATTCCAGACAGAACATAGGAATCCTCAGCATGACCTGTTGTGTTTTTATAACTCTCTAAAAGAAAGCAGCCAGCATTTCAAGCCTTTCCAAAAGCTATTTGTAATGAAATACGTCAAATATCTTAGTAAATTTTCCAGCTCTGTATAAAAATTCTTCTCAACAGTGCATACAGTAAGCACATCAAAGACAACATTTAGGGGTGCAAAGGGTTTTTTTTGCTTCTTTTCTTCTCAAGGCAGAATTTTTTTTCCCATTTATGAATTTTTCCTGTCTGCAAATTAAGCCTGTGATCTAAAAGCTAAAGAATCAAAAGGCTCAGATTTTTATATCAGGCTTTCTTACAAACATCTGCTTAGAAAAAAAGGTTTTATTTATTTGACATCAATCAAGTGTTCAAAAGAAAAACAGCAACATTTGCTTTGCAAGGTGAACCAAGTGCAGAGTTTGCTAATATCATTCTGAGTTTTAGAGAGCCAGAAAGTTAAGTTGAAAAATAATAAAATTGGCCTTAAAACCTTTGGAACATTGCATCTGTTTGGAGACAGAGGAGAGCAAAGGTACTGCAGTGGCATAACTGTAGGATCAGAGTCAGATTAAGACTCTTGGCAGCTGCCAACAGAAATAAAACACCGCTTTCAACATAATAAACCAGCACATTGATATATTTCCTTAAAACCAGGATATTTTTAATTAACGTGTTCAGTCACATCTCTGTGAAAAAACAAAGAAAATTTAAATTACGGCAAAAATAAATTTGCAAACCATAGGAGATTCGGCTATTTTTGAAAGCCATTTCCTTTTCAAAAGGAAAACTGATCAAAGACAAAAATGGATATTTTTTGTGATATCTGTGTGATGATGAAGGTGATGCTCTTTAGCAACTGGATTTGGACAAGGAACTTATTTCATGTAGGCCATTAGACAGATGGCCACAACTTTCAATCGTGTCCAGCCTCATGGCAGTTCAAACTCAGGACCAAGAGGTAAAAAGCTTTGTATGCCATTAATAATCTCCAGGCCATCTGTTCTCTGTAAATGGAGACACTCTAGGACAATCCTCAACATATTTTTTATTACAATATTTATTTCAAACCTCTCCAGAAGCTATTTACCACATCAAGTTCTCTCCATTTGCCAAATATTAATTAATCTGGTTGGAATCAGCTGTGAAAACACATGAGTTGCTTTGATTGAACAAACTTTAACTGGCATGGCACCCTAGAACTGAATGGCCTTTTCCATGCCTTAGCTGAAAAAGGATGTATTGTTCAAGAGCTTCTTCAAAATTTTAAATAAAACAGCACTTACATTTCGCTGATCTCACAGATATGCTACATTAGAACACACCAATTATGAAAATGCTTTAATAGGAAAGCAATTGAAATTAAACCCTTGTGCTAAATACCCTCAAGAGCACATATGGATTTTAACTTCCTGATGAGGTGACCTCGGCCAGCTGCCAGGCACCCACCCAGCTGCTCTCATTCCCCCTTCTCACCAGTGGAGAAGATAAAATGGAAAAGCCCATGGGTTCAGATAAAGACAGAGAGATCATTTACAAATTAGTATTACAAAAAAAAAGACTGTTCCTAGGAAAATTAATTTATTACCAAATAAACTAGAGCTACACAGTGAGAAAAAAGACCAAAACTAAACACCTTCCCCTCCTCATTGCTCACCTCTGCTCCCTCATTCCTCACTCCTCTATCTCCTTGGACAGTATTTTAAGGTCTGTCCCCAGCTCCACTTTGCTGCTTCTTCGTCCTCACACTTTTCCCTTGATCCAGCATGGGACCCTCCCAATGGCTGCAGGGATGAAAATATTCCTGTGGGGACCCTCCATGGATGCAATGGGGGCATTTGCTCTGCTATGGTCCCATCCACAGCTGACAGGGAATATTTGCCCCCCAACACTTTCGCTGGGAGTTACAGAGGAATTCCTGCCTCTCCTGCTCTCCCTGTCCCTGTGTTTGTGGCTCTCAAAGCTGTTCCTCATTTTTTTCCCCTTCACCACCAGGCAGCGCTGCCCTCCCTTAATCCAGCTGTCCCCGAGGCATGACCACCGTGGTTGGGGATTTATATGAATAAAAGATATTTATTTTATTAATAAATATACAGTTCAGCTGTGCCCTAGGTTGGAGGGTCAGCTGAGACCAGCTGTGGCCAGCACAGGGCAATCCTGGCCACCCAGCATCTGCCTTGGACACCCACACCCTGTGCACTGTGGCTCAGGCTCCTACATCTGATGTCACCAGCTCCATCTTCACTTTTTCAGCATTTCTACAAAATTTAAAACTCATCCCAATAAGAATGAAGTGATATTGAAAGTTCTGTGCTGATTGTTTCCCCTTTTCCTGCTTTTCATTTCTCCCCAGGCTTCCACACAAGTTCACCGTTGGCAGCTTTTTCCACGGATAGGGACAAATTTTCAGGGTCAATGTCACCACTAAGTCTGAGGTGCAAACTGCTGTGCTATTCCCAGGTGGCAGACAGGCCAGGCTGTCCCCAGCCCTGTGGAGAGGGAGGGGACAGGCAGTGGCAGCTCCCCAAAGCACTCAGGGTCACAAGCAGGCAAAAGGATTCCAGGGCAGCTCTGACACGCACAGGCTCATCTGAACTAAATACTGCACTAGCAGAGGGTTTAACTCCACACAGCCTTTTCCTTTCTGCTGGCAGGGATCTGAAGCCCTGATAAAGAAGGCTGACAGATCCAAGTGCCATAAATCCACGGATGCTGGCAGCAAAAGCAGAGGTAGGGCTTTTAGGGAAACACAGCCACTTCCAGATCTGGACAAGTGCTGCAAAGGACTCTCCTTCCCTAGTTGTCTTTTGCCCTTCTTACTTCCTGTTATTCCTTAAAAAGTTATTTCTCAGCAATTTTAGCATGTTGAAAAATAAAACAACACTTGAAAAACTGCCAGAAGCAAATTTAAAAAATGAAAATCAAACCCCAGAACCATGCATCCAGTACAAAAAGGTTGAAAAACTGTCCACTGGGAAGTAGCTGAGAAAAGAGACACAGAGGTTTTCTTGGATTTATGTCAAAGAAAGAAAATTACCTCTCTTGTATTGTCCAATATCAAACAACTTAGGCAAAATATATCTCTGGGACTGAAATATACTTTGTTCCCAGGCCATCCAATAATACTGAAAGATAATCACCCAATAATACATCCAATTCCACTGAAAAGGCAGGAAAACTAAAAAAAATACCTTAAACTTCAAAGAACACACTTGTTTTCCCTTACTGATTTCAAGTTAATTAAGACAATGCAATTTTGCATATATATAAGAGTGGGAAAAAAAGTGATTGTAAAAAAAGTGCAAAGTGGTAGAATACTATGAAGCAAAAAAAAAAAAAACCAAAAAAACCACACACCCTAAACTTCCTTTAAAGAGTTAAAGAGAACCTGGTATAAATTTTTTCATTGAGTTTGAAAATGAAGCAGTGTGAAATATAACCATCATCTATTTGACTGCTTGTATTTTAGGTTAGAGTCTTGCTTTTCAGAAGAGGTAATACACAAGATGAATAAGTCTCAACAACTCTGTGTGAAATCCAGACAACCATTTGTCATGATTTCTTTGGGTTTTTTATTTTTTGGAATGGGCAGTATAAATTCTTGAAAAAGCTCATATAAATCACTTTTCATAATATTTTATAAATAGTAAATATTTTCCAAAATGCTGACAAACACAGAGAGCCATGGCCATGATATAAACATGAGGTCATAGTGCTTCTACACAGTCAGATGCCCTATTATGAAGCTGTCTTACCAGGCAGAAGGAATGGAGAACCAGAGCAACACTACATCCTCATTAATCCTCCTCCATAACACCACTTGATCTTCCAAGCAGCAGCTGTGGAAGCAGTAAGCCTGCTTGTGATCATCCTCTATGAGGATGGTGCAGCTTCCAGCATTCCTGTCTGGAGCTCCTCGACAACAACTGTGTTCTAATAAGCAGTGTGCACCAGATACTCTCACAGGAGACACAGTTCCTGTCCAGAGGCTGTGATAATCTTCTGCACAAAACTGGTTTTTGATGGCTTTTTTTGTGTAATTTCCAGCCCCCATCCTATTTTGTATTTCAAGATTTTATTCCATTATTGCAGTCACAGCAGTTTTTTTTTCTTGTTTTTATCCTCACAGAACTCTGGCAGAGACTCCCAGAAACCACCAAATATCCTTAGGAAAAAAAATAACACACCACCTTTCCTGATGTACATTGAGACCCAGCAATGCTACCCATACAAATGACTTCAGCAGTTTTATCAAGCTACCCCCTTTTGGAAAACAGCTGGCCAGAGGTAAGCAAACACCTGCCTGTGCTGGGTTTGCATGGCAAGGTTTTGGCAGCCAGGGGTGCTACAGGTGTGAGGAGCTGCCAGAACTTCTTCCCCCATGCGTGACAGAGCCAATGCCAGGCTCTGGGGAGTCCAAGGGGGATGCACTGGGGTCAAGGCTGAGCCAGTCAGCAATGGCAGCAACTCTGAGGCAACAGATTTGAGAAGGAGAGGGAAAATCTGCACGATTGGAGGAGGAGGGAAAAACTTCACTGCACAAACCAGCAGCGGAAGAGAGGAGTGGGAATGAGGAACAACTCTGCAGGCACCAAGGGAAGGAGGGGCAGGAGGTGCTCCAGGCACCAGAGCTGAGATTTCCCTGAAGCCCCTGGTGAGACCATGGTGAAGCAGCTGTGCCCCTGCAGCCCAGGGAGGGCACAGGGATGCAGAGATGCACCTGCAGCCCAGGGAGGGCACAGGGATGCAGAGATCCACCTGCAGCCCAGGGAGGATCCCACACCAGAGCAGACAGATGCACAAAGCAGGCAGTGTTGCCTGCTAGAACAAAAGAGACAATGGGAATAAGGTGAAATAAAGGAGGTCCAAACTGGCTACAGTGACAATCTCCCTCCTGATGATGGCAGGCAGGCAGCCCAGAAAGGCTGTGTAATCTCAGGAGACTTTCAAGCTCCTTCTGGATCGAGAGCTGAGTAACCTGGTCAGACCTTACAGCTGATGCTGCTTTGAAAGCAGGAGGATGAGTTAGAAATCTCCAAAGGAACCTTCCAATTGGAAGACTCCTATCCTGTGCTAGCATATTAGAAATTGTATGTATAAAGTATTTTCTCAATTGAATGTCATCTATCCATTAACTTGCAATACCCGAGGAGCAGGACATTTTTAGTATGACTAAATAAAGTAATTTCTTATTTACAAGTATTAAATAAACTGAAATTGCTGACTAATTGAAGGGAGTGACATCCTCTCTTTGTTAGTCTCACTAAAGTAGTGAAAATGAACAAGAAATATTGAATTGTCTCTTTATATTTCCCAATTTTAAGTGGGTTGTTTTTTGTTTTTTTTTTTTTTTTTTGAATCAAAGTATTTGCAAATAACTATGACCAGGCCAATTTAAACTTCAGAATTCCCAAATTTAAAAATCAATTAAACTTTTTTTTTTTTGGTAATTAAACAGATTACAGTAGAAACATCTGCTTCAACTGGATGTCTTCCAGAGTATTTACAACTCAAATGCAGCTGCATTGTTTAAATAAAGAAGTAGAAATAATAAAACAAACTAATAAAAAATGCCAACCAGTAATCAGAGGAGAACATGTCCAAGTCTTTACGTATGCCTGAGCAAATGAAAACCTAATTTAACTCCAAGTATTAGGTGTTGAAATACACCTTCAGCTGATACGTGAAATTCAAAGCTGCCAGCCGCCCTTACCAAAGGAAAATTTAAGTATTTCTTCATAAATCTTCAAAGGCTGAAAGAAATAAATTTATATGGTGAAATGTAAGGCATTCCCATATTTCAAAAGTGTTGACTTGGCAGGTCAGATGAGCTCTTCTGTCTCCTTTACTTTGTAACTCCACATCAACTTAGATCCATAAGGAACTGAAAGAAGGAATTCCATCCCTCCCTGTAATTCCATTTTGTTCACTCCTGCTGCTGTGCCACCTACTCTGACTGCTGGCTTCTGGACTGTGGAGGGGATCCAGACACAAAATATCCTAGCAGAATCATTAGCTTTAATCTGCAAGTTCTCAGAACCTGTGCCATCACAGAAACACTCTCTGGCCTTGCTGTTGGACCACCAACCAAAAATGCTTCTTAAAAAAAAAATCCCACTGTACTAGGAAAAAAGCTTGTGTCTGTGATTATAGTGAAAAAAAAAGGCAGCTTTATAGATAAAATAGAACATGAAAGCTTTCAAAAATGTTAACTGTGTCTTTATTTGGATGGCATTTGCTCTTCCAATTAATGCAAGACAACAAGAAACATATATTTTTTCCACATTTAAAACTTGAAGCAGATATACAAAGTAAGAAATTTTCTCACCCAGAATTTGATGCTCAGAAAATTTGGTCATACTGCTCGTACACGCAGATCTAAACCAAGCATCTTTAAATCAAAGAAACCACTGAAACAACCAGCAATGATAGTTTTAAAGACCTCCAAACAACTTTTCAAGAGAAGGGGAAGAACCATTCTGTCACAGACATCTTTTATGAAAAATCCTTTCCTTAGGATTTTTCCTCCTGAGAAGCTGAGAGGCCTGAGAGGAACAAAATGTAAACATCGATTATCTGCTGCTGTGGAATGCAACAGGTGGATCTGTGATTGGCCTCATGTGGTTGTTTCTAATTAATGGCCAATCACAGTCCAGCTGGCTCAGACTCTCTGCCCGAGACAAAAGCTTTTGTTATCATTCCTTCTTTTTCTATTCTTAGCTAGCCTTCTGATGAAATCCTTTCTTCTGTGCTTTTAGTACAGTTTTAATATAATATATATCATAAAATAATAAATCAAGCCTTCTGAAACAGGGAGTCAGATCCTTGTCTCTTCCCTCATCCTTGGACCCCTGTGAACATGGTCACACCGTTCAATTAAAATAAATCATCTCCAAAGACAGTATTTTATACCACGACAGTGACAGCCAAGAAACAATAGCTAATAAACATTAAATCCTTCATAATATAATTTGTCTTTGAAGCAAAGGCTGCCAGATTCCAACCTTTTATATTTAAAGCCCTGAGCCATGCACCAAATCCAAATACGCATCTAAATGAGCCTCCAAGAGACATACACGTCAAAATTACATGTTATCATTGTATTGCAAAAATCCCATACCTTCTAGGTGCTTTCTCATGGGCAGTTCCTCACAGCACTGACTCCATCATCTTCACAGCACAACCAACAAACTCCATCTCTCTCCTCACCCAGCTAACCCACTCTTTTGTAGCGCCCTTCTTATTGGACACAGCTGTGGCCTATTAAGGGCAGGCCTGTTCCTAATCTTCGGTGATTGGTACAGCTGCAACTCCTCAGGGGTGAGACTACCTTCTGCACTATCTTTATTTTCTTACATTCTGTCCCTCCACAATTCCATAGCTACAGTATTAGCACATTTGACAGCCTGAGATAAGTAGGAGCTGTGGCTCTTACTACTGAAACAAAGCATGAGTTGTACAAGGTTTTACTCCACATCTACTGAAATGCCCACCCATTAAAGAGAGAAGTTGAATAAACTCATAGAAACAACAAAAAAAATCAGATTAAACAGTTCATGCATCAAAAAGTTACGTAAACAAACACAGCATCACTGAGTACTGACTGAAAATACTTCATTCATTAGCTCAAATAAGGACTAAAACCTAAAGAGCTTGTAGAGAGAAAGTATTTTGCAATGTAATACAGTATTTTCAAAATCCCTAGCTCTACCGAATAATAAAAAAAGTGAGCTTGCTTGAGAAGGGATTTCTCTACAGCTGTAAGGAGGTAGAGAAGAATGTAGGTGATAGTAAAAAGGAGGCGGTGCCAGAATAAATTAAGAGAGTTCTTCACATCTTAGTGCAAGAAATCACTTACATTTTCTACTGAATTTCCCTAAATCTTCCACTTGCCTTTTATCAGAATGTCAAAGCCTAGTCTGGTGAATGACTGGGAGCAGCACCAGTTTAACTTCAGTTCCTGCTGGCAACTGAATCCTTAATAATTGGCACAGATTAATTCTGAGCAGCAGAGGTTGCAATGCAAAGAGAAGCTCTGACAACTACATGGGGAAGGAAAACAAATGAAAAGTACCCTGCTATTCTAAGTAATCCATTTTAAGTAATCCCTCTTGAAGTTTGACAGGACCACAGTTAGAAAGCAATGTGAATTGCAATAGGTGTCTAAGCACTCAAAAGCAGAACTGTTCATGTGACAGGAGCTCCTACAAGTAGAAACAGACCTCACTTAAAGGGTTTTTTTATTGTGTTTCTTTAATTGTATACTTGCTTTAATACATTCATTTTAACTTTCTATTTATTCTCAGATTGATTTACTCCATGATTTCAGGCAAACTGATTTTTTTTAAACAGTGAACTTTTTTGTAATCCATTCTTGTGGTAGTTGTGTGACACTTCTACAAAATTTGCTCTTCTGAAAAATATCAACAACAAGCCTAAAACACAAAACTTACCTCAAAAATAGCACCACTATAGGGTTACAGTAACCTGGACTGATTCATTACGTTTGAGAGCAACATAAGGAGATGGTTCAGTTCACAATAAAAGAATCTATTTTTAGCCTGCAACTGCACCAACTTCAGCCCGCACATTCAGTCAGGACTACTGTGCATTATTCACAAGAAAAATTTCTCAGAGAGTGAAACTTAGCTGCTGCCTGTGAAACCTCCCCCTGCAGGGAGCTGCTGCAAACAGAACCCAACAGGCAGCGCTCACATCCAGCTGGAGCAGCTGTGGAGCCCTGCTTGCACAGACACAGCTCTCACTCAGCACAGAGAGCAGCAGCACAGGCAGCCAGGGGAGAAGCTTGGTACCAAGACGAAGCAGCACACTGTTCCCGAATTGAAGCAGACTTAGTTCTAAGTCTCAGAGAACTCAGGCAAAACTTTTGCCAAGCTAAAAGCTAAGAAATAGAGGGAAAAGGTAAAAAGGAACCTCATCTTTCAATTACCTTCTACGGCTTCTAATTCTGCATTTATTCATTACAGAGATGTTTGTGCATCCAAGCTGCTCACCTGCATGTTTTAAACAGCAGCAACTTTTTTTTTGGAGTTGTACACTCTTTCCAGCATTTTCTGAGCATGCATCAATCATGACAGAACCCAAGCTTTTTTTTTAACTACTATAAAATATTGACTCACTATGCATTGCCAACTTTTACAACACAATTCAAACAGTCCAGCCTAGAATGGATTTTCGTAGGCAGTTATGAGCTTATTCCCTCTGACAACATTAGCTCTGCCCACTGAGCAGATGGACAATGTCAGACCAAAAGCAGCAATTCATGCTGAAACACCGGATACATCAGTTTAAAAATCCACTGCTTACAGCTGGGTTCCAGAGCAGGGAAAGTCCATCTCATCTCTGCCCACAATATACACCAGGTAATTAACTACACAACCCAGTATCACATACAGAACACAGGAATTCAATTTATGCAGTGTTGCCTGAGAGAAAAATATGTTAAGAGATACAAGTCAAAAACACCAGCGTTAAGTTTTAAGTAACTGAAATCTTTTCTGAGGTGTGTTTATGAAGAGGAAAACAGTCCTTGCCCTGCACTATCAGAAGAGGCCTGGAGGTATCCTGCAGCCTGGACCAGCACCTCTGCTCACCTGTTCTCAGTTAGGGACAGGGTTGAAGCTCTTGCTCTCACTGCTCAGCTAACAGGACCCCATGGAGAGCACATTCCTGCTTTTCCCACATCAGGTGATGCCTAGAGCCTTTTGTGTAACCACTAACCCTTCAGAGGTGCGATGCAAAGATATAAAAAAAAAAAATAATTACACCAAAAATTAAAAGAAAACACAATCATATAAACACTTAGGTTGGAAAAGAGCTCCAGGATCACCCAGCCTGGCCATTAACCTAACACTGCCAAGCACATCCATGAACCATGTCTGTAAGCATAGCATCAACAATTTTCTGCTCAATTCCAGGGACAAGGATCCCCTCACTTCCCTGGGCAGTCTGTTCCCATCTCTGACCAACGTTTCAGTGAAAAACTTTTGTAATATTCAATCTAAACCCCCTCTTAGTGCAATTTGAGGTTGTTTCCTCTTGTCCAATATCTTGTTATCTGAACAACTTAGAACACAATTGCCTGTATGTGTGAGAATATCACAAGAACCTTTTCATTTATCTACAGAAGCTACAAATACAGACAACAAAAGGAAGAAAAATGAGAGCCCAAAACTAGAAACTCTTGATAGAGGTCCTTGAAAATTATACACTTATGATACACTTTCAGTTAAATTTCCGAAAAAAATAAATTGTAACAATGCTAAGGCAAACCCAAAACGGACATAAAAGACTTCCATAAGAAAAATTTAAAGTATGGTAAGCTTCAGTGGGAAATTGGGCAAAAGAAACTAATCAAGTCACAGGACACAGAACACTCTGCCATGGCTGCTTTTTTGCAACATGCACTATACCATTGCTTTTTAAGTTAATCCTCCTTGATAATAAACAAAATAAAAAACAACCAACACCAAATTTAATGGCACTTCAGTTACTTTAAATCAATAAAACTCACCAAAGTCACTGGCAGAAAGCAGTAAGAGCTGGGCTACTCACCAAGCAAGGAGCTGTGGATGACGCCAGCACCAAAGGTGAAGAGAAAACCCTGAAGTGCCTGAACACAGCACACAGGGACACAAAGTGTTGGCCACAGGTGCCACCAACACACCCCAGGGAGCAGCAGGGGAAGGAATGAGCCAAAAACAAGCAGAGAAACCCCACTGATGCTCAGGAGTAAAGCTGGAATCCGACTCAGAGCAGGATCAGCTGCCTGGGCTGAGCTTAAATGGAGCTCAGGGGCAGAGGGTGAGGCTCCAGTGCCAGGTGATGCTGCTCAGGGCAATCAAGGGCTGCCAATGACCTTGGGGCCCAGACAGATTTATTTTTTTTTTTAGCTTATTTCACTCGCCGCTAATTAAAGTGAGTTTTGACAAAATTTGTTTAAACAGGGACCTTTCTGTCCAGCAGGGTTTAATTAATATTGAAATAAAATGCCATTTAAACACCACAACAAGCATTAAGGAGATGAACTACGAGGATTAGCACCAAAAGAGTGCTTTACATATTTTTCCTAAGTTTTATCAACAATATTCCTGTTGGGCTAATTGTCAAGGAGCAAGAGCACTTGATTAAAAAAAATAAAATAAAGCAGCTGAAAGGAAGCTCAAAAGAGTGCATCTCTGCAGATAGTACAGAGGCAAACAAACCCTTACATCTATTTTTGAGTAGATTTATAGCAACTGTTATTAAAATTGAGGTAGAAGGTATAATTTAATTTAAAGGCAGTTTTGTAAAGGGGACTGATACTTCAGAAAGCTATTGGGGTCTTGCCAAGGTGTTAAAAAGCTGTGGACAGGGGTGTATTTACACAAAAGGCTTTCAAAAATGCCCCTTGCCCAGGTGCTTTAGGGAACAAAGCTGCCACCAGGTGTAAAATCCAGCAGGAGGAAATACCTGGCTAAGGAGCAGTGCAGTAGCCCATGGTCAGTGTTCACAGCAAGGAGAAGTCACTGGTGGAGCTCTGCAAGGATTACTACTGAAAATGGAGATATTCAATTAAGTGCTCTAAGATAGTAACTGGATGGTCCATTATTAAATTATCTCAAAGAAGAGATGAATAAAAAAGCAATCAAGTTTGCTGATTAAAGTCAGCTATTGAAGATAAGATGACTGAACATGAACCAAACACCTAATTAAAGAGGAAATATCACCTGCAACACAGGTAATATCTTAATCATAATTTATTGGAGATTAGGATAATATTCCAGAGAAGTTTCACCAAAGATGTTCACCTTGCTTTTGCTTTCTTTTGCCATCTTTATTTTACTCCTTTTTAAGACTGTTGTGGGCACAACCAGTCTTACATTCCATATGGAAAATGGAATGGACCAACAGATTCTGATTAGGAATGCACATTGGCTGGAGAAGCACAAATTCCCAAGCGGCTACCCAATAAACTCAGTTAGAAATATGCATCCTGTTTTAAGGAAAAAAAAGTATTTAAAGATGAAAAAAGTGTCTTACTTTGGGCAAGGCAGGCACCTAATTGCAGTGAGACTGCTTTTGCAACATTTAGAGAATTTCTAATTGCTTGCATCACTTGGCTACTTATCCAATTCATTTAGACTCAGTTTAAACTGTATATACTAGTAGAGAGGTCACATCAGAATAATGGAGACAGCTGTTTTAGTTAGTATATTTACAAAACTGCTTCTGCTGTATTTTGTTGTGACAAATCTTGTACTGTGAAGATTTCTGCTTCTGTAGTGCTTGAGCTGTCTGATGTGCTGACAATCTCTTCTGGTCTGTAAAAAGTCGGTACATCATAAATTTTCCTGTCCAAAGTACATTTTGTCCTCCCTTGGCCACTAATACTGGATAACTGCATCACATATTTCACCTTAAGCTTGCTGGAACAGCCTGAAGCTGCTAAATTAGGATGAAAACTACTTTTTAAAAATCATATTTAGCCAGGATCAAATGAATGTCTTGATCAGTACCAGGAGCAAATAATGGATCCTCAAGGCAGTCCAAACTATATTTTTCAGTTAAAAATTTTTCAAAATCCAGCAAAGATACTCCCACAAATGCTGAAGTTGGTAGGGAACGACCCATCTAGCACAGTGTATTGCTTGCTGTACAATACATCACAGCTTGCACAATAAAATCACATTTAAAATTACCTTCCTATCTATAAAGTGGAAATGACAGTTGTTAAAAAATAATTATAAAAAAAAATCTTTAAATGATCCATGGTTTATTAAGGGAACTGCAGGTCCATGCTGCTGATCGCTACATTAGGCAAAATAGCAAGGAACACAAAGAGAGCAGAGTTAGTAAAATGTGTGGATAAATGTGATTTATATTGGAAGAGTCAACGTGGGATTTTGAAGAAAAGCCTGGAAAAATAATGCAGTTCTGTGAGGAACAACAGCACAAGGTTAATGATGTTCCATCTAAGGAATTTACAAAGATTTTCAAAGGCTTTTAAACAAAGCCAAAATCATTCATTATGGGGTTTGGGTTTGTTGTGTTTTAAAAGGAAATCAGGCAACCACCTGAGATAACAAGAAAGGCATAAGCCACAGATTGTAAATCCTCACAATTCATTTCAAAACATGTTTAAAAAGGTCAATCAGGAGCAGTCAACGTGGATTTCCAAAAAGCAAATCATGCTCGACCAACCTAATTTCCCCCTGTGACAAAGTGACTGTCTATGCAGATAAGGGAAGCACAGGGAATGCAATGTACATTGACTTCTGGAAAGCTTTTGAATGTCTGACACAGCATTCAGATTTAAAAGCTGAGGAAGCCTTCCAGCTGACAAGTAAAAACTCTGAGTTAAGTGACTCATGAGATTCATCTGGCATCACAAATAATATACACAGGCATGGAATATTCTGTCCTATTTGAACAATGCATTTATTACATTAGTTATAACATAAAAAAGCATTCTGAACTTTATACAGGTATTACAAAGAAGCAGGGTGTCTCAATGGCAAAAAGCACACACACGGCAGAAAGAAAAGCAAATAACTAGATATTAACCTGAGCATTAGAAGGCAGCACCAGAAGAGCAATCTAATTCAGGAATCAGATTAATAGTCATTATTATCTCTCTCTCTCCTGTCTAAAATCCTTCTTTTCACTTATTAGCTGGATCTAGTTCAGAAAGCTGCATGAAATGGAGGCGATTGGGTGGACCCAGACTGGTGGGTTTGTTTATTTGTTTGACATGTTTCCCAATTCTCTGGAGTTCAACAAGAACATGGTTGGTTGGTTCCATCTGACACTTCACAAGAACCAAGGAAGCATCAGGAAGAACAATGGCTATAGAGACTACATCAAATAGCAGGCAACCTGATTACCAATCTTTAATAAAGGTTAAAAACAATACAACAGGAGAGCACACTTATCAAAACAAAGTGTTTTGACAGAACCAAAATGTGTTTTCTTTTGAGAATCTGTCTCTCGGGTATTTTCCATTTTCATCTGGAATGGACAAAACAAAAACAACACTTTCCCATAGGACAAAATAAAACACAAGCTTGGCTATGTCTCTAATCAGATTTTTCAGCAATGAAGAAAAAAAGCCCTGATGTCTTCCATCTCCTACTTCTCCACCATCAAAACAAAGTTAGACAGGGATAAAGTGATACTCCCAGAAAAGAAAATATCTGCACCACTTGCCCCTCAGTCCTGCTGAAGCTCCATTTCAGGCACTTTCATTGATCCCAGTTGCCTGGACAAACTGGTGTACTGGTGTCTGATAGTCAATTCCCCGTGCCATCCTCTTCTGCTATGCTTTCATGTAAGTTAATTGTTTACACACAATATTGGCCTTTTCTGGTACTAAGCACAGTTCCTACTTTCATGGCTAAATAGAGTTATTCTAGGCTGTGCCAAGAAGTTACAGCATGCTATTCAGTAAAATTAGAACAAACAGGAAAATTTGTCATCACATAAAATGCAGCACTAATTCATTTTTCACGACTGAAAAAATGTAATTATAGAGCATTTCTAATATAAAAGACTTTATTGCATAAACTTAACACACAATTTGCAAGTTCCAACTAATTAAAAAATATTTACGAAGTGAATGGTTTTAGAATGTTGCATGAATTAAGGATATGAGAAGAGTGACAGAATTTTCATTCATACTTATTTTTAATCAGTCAACTGGGATACCAAGATATTGTTTATGAGGGTTCTGAATACATCTAGTTCAAATGGAATTACAAAATATATGTAATTCTGAAGCCACATCAGTAAGTTAGCGTAGGTCACCAATAGGAACACCTAAAAAAGACTTGATTTAACAGTCAGGTAAATTATTTCAATTGAAACATCCTGACAAATATTCATTGCTGAAAACATAAGAAGGAGAACAATAATGAAAATATCCTTGAAATAAGCCCTCTGAGTTTGGTTCAGAAGTCCACTGACTGCTTCCTTTAAATGCCTTGGCTAGAGAAAGGGTTTTTTGTAATCAGGAGCCTCATAAGGAAAGGAAGGATAATTCCAAAGGATAGGAATTTCTTCCTGTTAAAGAAAAATCATATGAGCTCTTCTTGCTCTCTCATTTAGGCAATTTCAGCTCAATGTCCTTCCATTGTGCACAAACCATGGTGGACAGCTAACCTGTAGAGAATGAAGGTATTGAACCATGAAAAATTTCACAGAAATCTCACTTAAAACTGGTTTGTAATTTTTAGGATGCCAGCACCTATTAAAACACACCCCTACAAGCAAATTTATATTCCAGTGAGTTAGTCATACTGCAACATAAGCCTGGAACATTCACTTTGGTGGTCAGAAGAAAAGACCTATATCCTTACAGCAGGCTCTATGGAAAATTAATTTGTTTTTCCCAATACACCACAGCTGTAGACTGAATTTTCAAATGCCTTTCAGAACTGCCATTATCATAATTCCCCATTTCTCTTGTTGCTTCTCTCTTTGTACAAATATTACCTGGGGTTTGCATTGAACTGAGACAACTCTTTTCCCTAGCACCACTTCATTAGGCAGGTATTAGCTTTTCCAGGAAAAAAAAAATCTGAAAAATGTACGAATTTGAGAAGACTATGAAGAACTTCTCAATTTCAAACAAAAGAAAATAGTAAAAATCTTCAATCTTGCAAAAGCCATCTTTAATTCTTTAATAGAGTCAGCTAAGTATGGTACTTCAGAGAAATGTTACTCAGCATTTACATTGCAATTATTTAAGTGTGGTATCCAAGTCAACAGGAAGGGTCCAATTTGAATAGAGCATTCAGAGAAAAGAGCAATTTAAGAGCAGAGGATGCAATTTAGAGGAAAATAGACAAGCAGGATGACAGTAAACACTTCATTTCATTCCACAGGTCTCGGAGGTTTAAGCATCTATCTTGAGAATCTAACATTGTCAAATAAGCAGGCCTAGAATTTGCCATCACTAGAAATGGAATTGAAAAAATGAGGAACCTTTTCATATTTCAAATAACCATCACAAAAAGCCAAAGGGAACAGGGTATCGCTGATCCACTACCATTTAAGTGGGAAGTATGGAATCCCAGAAGTGCAGTGGTTTAAATAATCAAAAAATGGAAAAGAAGAGAGTCACTACTCAGACAGAAGAGATTGAATCCATCCTGTCTCACCAAGGGAATATTAAGCTCTTTTAGCAAGTGAAGTAAGTTATTTTACTTCACACTCTTATCAGGATTGTAACATGGAGTAGCTAACACTTTATAACCTGCTGTTCTAGAGAGGGAACTCATGGAGCAGCATTCTCCAAGCCCTCTGCTTAAAGCACTTATCTGAGACAGGTGACACCTGCCAGGAGCCCCTGATGACTGAGGGGGAGTCTGCTCTCTGATTTGGAGTCAAAGAGATGATGAGATATGAAAGTGGTGGTCCCTTCTCTTGTACAACAGGAGATGGCTCAGAAGCTCATTTAGTGCACTCTGATTTTCCTCCATATCTAGACTCCTGGACAAGTAACTACAGATCATCCCTCAGATATTTCCTTCCTACACCAGTGTTGTTCTGCCAGTCCAAGCCTGAGTTTCCTGCCCAGAAAGAGATGGCAGCAGACTAAACCAAAAAGTACACTTAAAATTTCCTGATGACTTTCATCTGGCAGGAAAGACACTTAGGGAACCCAGACGGCCAATTTCTATAATATTATGTAGTGAAACATCAAAAGATGATGGCTGTAATCCTCCTTTACACTAACTTTTTAGAAGAGTAGCAGTAAATAGGGTTTAAAATGGTGACTTAGCACTCAGACACATTACAAAAAAAAAAGGCTGATTATGACAGCAAACTCTCAGTCTCCAAAGCCAAAATGCAAGTTGTAACACAGAAGATATAGCAAAAAAAAAAAAAAGCAAACTCCTTGCAAATTTCCATGTAAATCCTCAGTGGTTTACTTTTATAACTCAGTTGCCCTCTATCAAACTAGGAACTGTTATTGTACTCATGGTTCTTTTCTCCCTCATTAAAACAAAAATTAACTCAGTAATATCAGAGGAGGGAAACAAACAAGCAGATACTAAAGAACCAGCTTATTATCTATAAAGCCAAACTAAAAGGGAGCTGTCAGCTGGGATTTTCCCCCTCCTAACCTGTTCTCTTGGAAAGATTATCTCTTTCAGATTCTAAACTATGGATCAGTAGAAAAACTGAATGGCCAATGAAGTTGCTAAAAAAATAAAACTTAACATTCAATGAAGCAAAGCTGTTTTTTGGGGGTAGACATTAGGAATACAGAGTGTATGGGC
Organism: Tangara arthus; assembly: GCA_035584835.1. Taxonomy (NCBI): domain Eukaryota; kingdom Metazoa; phylum Chordata; class Aves; order Passeriformes; family Thraupidae; genus Tangara; species Tangara arthus. Next base: position 6,644,447 of record JAWMQZ010000001.1, read on the forward strand.
AGTAATACTCAAAGCTTCAATTTGTGCTTCCCTGTAAGAACAGGAAGAGTTTTGTGGTCTGTTACAGAACATAGGCTTTCTGTAGCTAAATCATATATTAGTTTCTTTCAGAAAATACCTATAAAATGTAATATATAAATTGTATTCCACATTGGAGAGACAGGCTAGTACCTCATTTTGCACAGCTGTAATATGCTGCGTTTCAATACCAATTCTAAACAGAGCTGCTTATTTTCTAATGGATTTCTGGAAAACGCTAAATACTATCAAAATGTCTCAAAGCTGATTAACCTTTTATGAAATCAGAAACTTCAGGGCACACGAGCTGGGGAGGTTGCCTTCCCCTGCTGGCAGTTCCTGGACATGGTGGCATCACATCAGCAATTATTTATCAGCTCGTGAGAACTGGCAGGGAAGAGCCTTTGTGTGCCCAAGTTGCTGTGTCCCTTTGCCCTGGAACAGGGAGCCTAAATGCACTTGGGAGCACAGAAATCTGAGAGTGCCTCTGCTCAAGAGCACATGAAAGCTCAGAGCTGGAGCCTGGTGTATGAAGGTTTCCAGCTCCTGGCTGAAGAACTAGGAGATTTCTAGTTTGTAGAGAACTCTGAGGAAACTGCCTTAAAAAGCCTCAAACTACTCAGCACATCAAGTTCTTCCCATCTGCTGCACATTAAAATCTGCTATTCATTAAAACACCGACTGCTATCTCCTCCAGCTTTGGGGGGCTGTGTGGGCTTTGATTTTCTGTCTTTTTAAAGGTATTTCCCATAATTTTTTTTTCTTCAAATTCTGTTGGAGTTTTTAATCCTAAAAGCAAACATGGGAAAATATTTAATCTCAAATTGGAAAACACAAAACTTAAACAAAAAAACCTTTTAAAATCAGCTATTTACAGTTTTACCAATATTTCTCATGAATTAGAAATAAAGATGCCCGTAACTAGCACTGAAGGCCTCTGATAAGACACAGTTACATAGTTTAATATCAATAACTCCTTTCATAGAAGAAAAATCCTGAGACCTTGGCCTTTTCCCCCCACCTCCCAAGATGAAGACAGGAAACTTTCTTCACCCCTTCCCTGACTGCACTCTCTGTACTCACAGCTTGGCACCTTTTTGGACCAGGACACAGAAGCCTTTCTGGCCTGGGTGGAAACACAGACAGCATGTTATCCATAAAACCTGTCTGCATCCTAAATGACTCTCCACCACGCTCTGTCCAAAAGAGATTAATGAGACAGATTTCCCCTCTGTCTGCTGCTCTGCATGTTTGTGTTCCATGCTGAAATCATGGAGAGCTTCAGGGCTGAATTAATAAAAATTGATTAAAACAAACTGGATCTCTATTCTTCTTCATTTGTGCCTGGAAAAATATGTTGATACATTACATTAAATTTCATTAGTAAAAGCCACAATTTAGGAAGTGTTAAATATCCTGATTACTATTATTTTTTTTTTTATTTGACTATTTTCTATCCTTAATCTAACATGCAGATCAACTTTTCTTTCTCTTCCTGGGAATTCTAATAATAATTACACATTTTCTTAATACTCTTAGTACTGAAAGCATAAGGAGAAGGGACTGGGGAGGAGTCTTCCGCTGGGGAGATTAAAAAAAATTTACTTTGTACATTAACTGGAACAAGCATTAAATCCAAAAACTGAAAAGATGAATTACTGAGTAAATATTATACACAAAGATAAAAATTCAGAATCTCAGAAAAGTGGGGATATAGGGAAGGCAAACTATAGTCATGTCTGTGTTTGTAGAGCAGAATTGCAGAGTTCAAGCTGAAGCAGTGCCTCGTCCCTTCCACAGCAGATTTGTGACATAAAATTTACAATGCTTTACTGCTTTCCCCAAGGATTCCCAATGCCCACAGCAATCAGAAGGTGCAGTTGGGATTTTCTTTACACCTACTTCTGACCATAAGGATTCCCAACAACTCCAGTCTTCTTGGGTCTCTGACTTGACAACCTCTAGGACAAGTATGCTGAGGTAACAGGTATTTACAGCAGTGCTTTTCTAACAAGGCACTCTTTTCCCCAAAGACATTTTGAATTTTTTCTATCAAAAATTAGCAAGCAGCATAAGCATTCTCCCTGTTCCCAGAAATAGCTTTGTCCCCTTTGTCACTTACAAATTCCTTACAGCCAAAGAGTGAAATTCAATAAATCAAGCTACAGTTGTGAAGATGAGCCCCACATTAGTGAGTACTTTGGAAACAAAATATTTTGCATAGGTTTAACAAATTTATTTATTTTTAACAAATTTTTATTTATTTTGATGTTTAACTTTGTAATGTCAGAAAAGGTTCAAAATTCTTTTCAGCATAAAAATACATATATAGTGTACTTTTTATTTCTATAAACATGTCAACACTACTCTCATATTTAATACATCCATATTAGTTTACATGGAAGAACATCTGTCCTTTAATTCCTCAGCCCAATACCCTTTCAAATAATTCCAGCTGCACAGCACTCCAATCCTATTTTTTCCAAGCTTGCTGTTAATCTTACATCCACGATGATGTTTGCTTTCTATTGCAAAATGTAAACAAATTTCTTCCCAAAATGTACTCTGATAAAGGGACTACCCAGAAGAAAAGTGATGCTAAACAAATTATAATATATATGTCACTTCAACAATAGACATGTCCAATCACTACAAACATGCAAAATCTAAAAGAGAAAAAAAACTAAACAAAAAAAAAAAAAACAAAAACCAAACAAAACTAAAATACAGTCTAACAGAAACCTGTATAGATACCCAATAAGCAGAACCTATTTGCTACCACACCAGGCATATGCAGAAATAAGAGTTCTTTCCATTAGTTTCCCAAACTAACAGCCTTGGAGATATAAACACACACTTGTCAGGAGAACCTCCCCAGTGTGAATGCCAATTCTGCAGAATGTAACTGTGTATGCACCAAAGATTAAAAAAACAGTTTTTCAGGGTCAAGAGAGATTTCAGGGCAAAAAGCTACATTTACCTCATCTGAATAAACAATAGAGAATAGAAATCCATTAACACAGCAAGAAGATCCACATTGCATCAGTTTTCAGTAGACTTGACTAATCTAGACTCCATTTCTCATAGCTGGATATTCTCCATTTTATTGAAGAAATGAATGGCACATTAGACAGAACTATATTTAGATTCTCATTGCAACAGAATGAAAAGAAAAGGTTGGTCAAACTGAAGAAATAATAACAACAAAGTAAGCAAAATTACCGCAGAATTAAGTTGCTAGGATACAGCACACTAATGTGAAATCAGATATAACAATTAAAGTAAAACTATACTTTCTGGATGTAAGAACAAAATCATGTATTAGTCTAAACCAAGTAATTAAATGGAATATTGAAAACAGAAGAAAATGGAAGTGAGCAACTCAAAATGCTACAATTCCATATCAAAAAGCTGGAAAGGTGAATTGATACACAATTACAGACACCAATTTGACAGCAGCAAGTATAGATCAGAGACCACTTCTGCACTTAACCTGTTTTGGCAAGTTGTAGTTTAAAGTTTTCTCAGTGTTGCTGTGATATCACAGAATAGTAAAAGCCAAGTATTAAAACCACAAAAAAACAACAAACCACAAAAGCAAACAAACAAAACCCCAAACAAATAATCAAATTCCTGAAAACACTAAAAGAAGAGATCTAACTACTTGGGAAGTGGGTCAAAGAAACTGGTTTGCACAAAAAACTCAAGATTACACAAAGTGTCCCTGTTAGTTTTTGTCTGCTTAAATACTACACCTGATGGGAAGAAATTCCTCAGAAGAATGAAACTAATTAAGCAACCAAAACAAACAAATAAAAAAGACCCAATGAAAATAAGGGAAGTTTTGAAATACAGAATTTGCCTCAAACTTGTAGATAAAATGAGCACATCAGCCTAAAGCAATGATTTTTCTAGACTGTACTGTCATCAGCTTGCCTTTGTATGAATAAGCAAATAGTTCTTGCCCACTTTTCATCAAATCCAGATTTACAAATCCAGCCACAATGATGAGAAATCAGTGCATATTCTAGCATGCAAGAGTAAGTCTTTGACATGTTTCTTTAGGCACCTCTGATTTCTTAGGTTATGTAAATACTGACCTCTCTGTCTCAGGCATCCAAGTTCCAGATCTGCACTACCTTAAATTTACTTATCTGTATTTTGTATTTTATTTGACCAACTGATAGCAGGTTGAAGCACTTTTTAAGGTGACTCAGAAAACCTTGAAAGCTTAAGAAAAGCCCAAAACACAAAAGCTTAATGTCCAAAAAGATCGTCTACAACCACTGGGGCCCAGCAACAAACAACTCTTAGCTTTATTGTCAAAGCTAAGAGCGTTCATATTCAATATACTGAGTACATTTATCCTTACAAATATGGAGCATATTCTTACATAAAATTACTCTGCTGTAACAGTTTTACTGTGCAAAAAAACACAGCTCTCAAAAGACGATTTGAGAGTTTTCGAACCAAGTAAGCACCGATATTAAAATTGGGCTATTTCATAAATAAAACTCTCCAGGCCTTGCATTACAGCCCAATAATGTGCTGGCACATGGAGCTGACAACAGATGCAGCAGAAGGAGCATCAACACTTTCAGCATCAAAACACCTGTCTGCAAGGCCACCATGGGGAAGGACAGGGCCTTGGAGCTGCAGCTAAATTCCACATAATCCATACAATTCCTTACATCAGGGAGTGATGGCAAAAAACTTTTGACTTCGGAAAACTTATGAAGCTGCTGAATCCTGATGCCCTGCAACTGAATAAAATATCTCAATTATTTCTATACAGGACCTTCAAGATGGTAATCATTTGCAAGGATGCCTGCATATGGCTGATTTAGAGATTCTGACAACTGACCATGGCAAGAAAGAACAGAATCTGTCACTCCTCCTTTTTTTCCAGCCACAAGTCACTCAAATTTGCTACTCCCCAATACCTGTTGTATTACAAAAGCCTCTGCAATGCTGAACACATCCAATCCTCGCACACAACATCCTCCCTGTCCAACAGCAGGCTCTGCTTCAAGCTGCCATTGAATCAGGCAGTTCTTGCAACCCAAGACAACTTGTTGGCTTGTTTATGTCCAACAGATGGGCCATAAACTTGGAGGCAGCTAAAAGAAGAAATAAAACTGGCAAAATAGATCTCATAAGCCAGGGGAAGCTGCATTCACAGAAGGATACATTAAGCTTCGCTCTGTCCCCTCCCAAATATCACCCTGATAAATGAGGGAAAAATCAGTGAAGGGAGCTTGCTCTGTCTTCTACTGTGGTATTTTTCACTTTCACCTCAATGATCTAAGACATGCAAAAAAGGAAGGAGATGGAAGTGTTAGGTTTGGGCTTTGGATGTTTTGACATTTTTTAACTTTTAAAATTGACAATTTCAGACAGGCTCCAAGGATGGATAACTAAAGAGTATTCTTAGCTCATGCAAAAGCCAGACGTGTAGATGAAAAAGGAGTTGGACAGAAATTCTTCCTGATTTTTGCAGCATGACTGTGTTTACTGCACAGTTTACAATGACATAAGGTCTCAGAATCTTATATAAATACACATTTATACAATTAATCTCTTTCTATACATACATTAATGAAACAATAATATTAGTTTATTTCATGTATTATATTCTTTCAAATTAATACAAGATGCAAATTTGAAACGTCTTTAATACTTTTTAAACTCAGTCATATTTGGCACACTGCCAAAGTCTCAATTCAACTGTACTTCTCATTTGCATTGACTTTTTTGCAATGTGTGGAACAGTCTAAGGAATACAATTCAAAATAAAGAAAAAGGAAGGACATATAAACATTTACCATTTCTAGTTAGGATATACTTCAGAAGTTAATTCACAAGTGAAACAAACTCTATGATGCTGTCAAGCTTGAAAATGGTGGCAGCTGTAAAACTGTTCTACCTAGGAAAAGAGAAAATTTAGGATGTCCTAAATTTGGAGCAAAACCATCAGTGTCCCAGAACCCTCTCCAAGTGCAAAGACACACACTCACAGGACAACAGCAGGCTGGCTGTGTCCTGAACTCCAAAGTCAGGGATTAAACTTCCAGCAAGGCTGGGGTTATCTGGTGATGTTGCTACATCATCAGAAGAGACAGAGGAGACATCATCATCTTAGTGCGTGCTCTTGCTTGAACGACTTTAATGCTGATGACAACAACAGTGTAGGAACACACAAATGGAGCAGGGTTCTAACACAGCTCTAAGCACAGTGTCTGAGTGATTTGTTCTGCTTTTCTCTAAAGAGGCCCATGGCCATTGCTTCCTCCGCCTCCTCCTTATATTCCACAGAGCCTTGTCTCCTCACCACACCCTGCTGCAGCTTCTCTTCCCTCTTGCTCTCATCCCGTCCCACTGCCATATCCTCTTTCATTTTCCTCTACTGCAGGCACCATCCTGTTTCCTCCTCCCTCCACCTTCTCTCCCACCCTTCCCAACCCCCTAAAAGCAGCTGTGCCACCCTCTTTCCCCCCAACCCCAACTGCACATGGGCAAGTGGATGATCCAAGGGACAGAGATGGGGGATCCAAGGGAGAGAGATGGGGGACCCAAGGGACAGAGATGGAGCAACCTGCTCCCTCTGGAGAGCTCTGTGTTTCTCAGAGCTGCCAGGCCCACAAAGGATGCCAGCAGGAAAAGCCCCACCGAGGCACAGGGCCAAAGCCAAGAGCTGAGCATGGCTGTGTGCTCCACCCTGAAGCAGCTTCTGGGAGCCAGGGCAGCTGAAGATGCTGACTAACAGTGCCATCCAAGCGATCTGTAATTTCCAGAGTATTTAGAGCATATCTAACAGCTTTAAGTCACCGAACAAATGCATCCTGGCAAAGCCAGAAATGATGAAAAATTTGGTCACTCTCCCAAGGAAAAATGTTTAGAAACAATGTAGGAGGATGGCAATTTTTCTGGCAACTGGCGCTGTGAAAATAAACAACGAATCAGTCTTTTAATCTGTCATCCCCAGTTTAATAATTTAAATAAGTTAAATGACTTCTCAGCTGTGCACCTGGATTTAGTAAGGTTTTAGCATGTGCACTTTGTGGTAAACTCAGCAAATAATGACAACTTTGAGCCTTTTTTAGCTATTGCTTCCTCGTCTGTTGCAAGAGTAAAGTGAATCTTTGAAACGAGTGTAGTGGAAATAGATCAGTTAGCTGATCCTATTGGTTTTTCTTTCTTCAGTAACTATGATGGAAATAAATCTTTAACCATTGTCTTGGTGCTTACTGCAAGAACTGAATTTTAAATTGACTTGTAAACAAACATGAATCTGTGTGAATACCACATGATGAGCAGATCTCATAAGGCAGTTATTCGGGTGTCTCACTTGTCTTTAGGCACCTGCAGCTTCTGATGAAACACTTCAAAAGATTTGCTGTAATAGGCTCTGCAGAGGAAGCACTTTAGGAGTATGACTAAGCAAAGCAGAAACAGAAGACTGCTCCTGAATACCTATTAAACTAAATGTTCAATAACATGCCTGCAAAATATTCTAAGAGAGTTTACATATGCATGCACACTTCATAGTTGTATGCTATAGAAGATACACAAGCACTTTAGAGTTATTTAAATTATTTGAGTCCATTACCTGCTTTCTAAACGTTACTCTTGATGAACTGTCAAGAACTTTTAGGGGAAGAAGTATAAACCAAAAAAACTTCAGCCTCGGCCACATTACATGAAACTGTCATGAGTAAAGAGATTCAAAGACATATTTTCCTTTTTAAGAAGAGTAAAAATGAAAAAAAGTGTAATTCAATATACCACATATTTCTAACCACACACACATGTATGTACCAGATTCATGCAATTTCTGTCATAAGAAGCTTTTATAAATTTACAACTCAACTTTTTTTTACACAAAACAACTACAGATGGTCAAGAATCAATTTCAAAACCATATGTACTAAGAATCACTGAAGGCTTGCTAAATGAATAAAATGCCAAAATAATGTTTCAGGTTAAGAGCTGTGGTTTTGTAAAAAGAATAGAATTATATTAAGCAGTGATTTCTTTATTCTACTGTGAAATAATTCTACATGATATTTCAAAGCCATAATTTTGCAGGTCTGCAAAAGCCATATTTAAAAATGTTATTCAAAGGCAGAAGTTTGTACATGTTTATACGCGTTTTTACATGTTTATAGTTAATTGAAGAGAAAAACTAAAATGCAAATTGTTTTCTGTCTTTTGTGACTTCGACCCACAGAAGAACTTTGCAAGTCTTCTAGAAAAGCTTCCTTTTCAAATTCAATCTCTTTTGACTGCTTGGTGGGTTTGGTCTGTCACCAGGTAACACTAGAAATTAATACATTTTCAATTCTCCAAATATACCTTCAAAAACAATGAGTACCATTTTTGGGAATACAGAAATCTGATTGAGGTGAGATTTGTTTGTTGGTTTTTTGGTTGTTTTTTTTTTTTACCACAAAGCATCAACTAGACTTCATTTTATCTCACATATTACTTTGTCAAGTAGCTAAATCAGAGGCCAGAATACATAACCTTGGACTGCACAACTAGAAAAAACATTCATGATGAACTAGAACAAAAAAAAAAATCAAACTTTTCATTTCAGAAAGACAAAATGCGTACTTGAAGCATCTACAATTAAATGCAGCTAACACTCAGAGTCAGCACTTTCACAAAGGCTTGTCTGGAAAGACAATCATAATCCATGGGCAGAAACCCAAAAACCTATTGAGAAGCTTCTGACTTTAATGAATAGACAGCTCCATCAAGAGATCTCTTTGATCAATTTTCACCTAAACCTGTTGAATACATTACAAAAAATGTAATCATAAAAATGAAACAAGGCATAAATTAATGCTTACAAGGAGGATGAAAGGAACAGTTAACAAGTAAGGTCTTGCAACAAATATGTAAGGAAGATTGAAGAAGGAAAAATATTTCCATCTGTATATTTTTTTAATGCAACATGAAAGAAATTTTGATTTAAAAGTAAAGTAATTTTCAATTTGTGTATCAGAAGACAAATATTTTTAGTGTGATAATAACAATGTTGGACACATAAAGAAAAAAAAACCTATCATTTTTTAACACAAATAGAAGGTAGGAATCAAATATTCTCAGATCTTCCTAAGACAACAAATATTTCATATATGAAATGGAAATCAAACTCTACTAGCTTCTACTTATTTCTGGAGAACCTAAGTTTGATCCTTGGAAAAAATTCATTTAACATTCCCATAAGCAACAATCACCAAATAGGTAGGACTGTGCTAATTGAATTGACTGATGATACACTTGGTAGAACTATTAGTGTAGAGAAAAAAGCGCAATTTAACATCTAAAAAAAAATGATTTAAAATACTGGGCCAATACAGCAGCCTGAAATGAGAAATGGCAGCTATTCATTCCTTCTGCAGGATATAGAGAGTTCCCTGTTTTAAGTTTCTGGTTTAAGACTTGGAAGCAAAGAAAAAAAAAACCCAAAAAAGTAAACAAACAACCAAATAATGAAAAATGTGTGCTCCAAATATTATAGTTCCTGTTAATGACAAGCAGAGTAATCCAGGAGCAGCGGACATTAAAAATAAGGAAGAATTAGTAACAATAAATTCCTAATCTTATTTATAAATGAATTCTTGGTTCATAAAAGGGACTACAGTATGTGGCAGCTTAGAATAGCAGAATAGTGCTGATATATATTCTGAAAACTATTAGAATAGGCTCTGTTCATAGCAGGATATTCACCCTCTGGATTGAGGCTAGTCAAGCACACAGCACTCGGATTAGAAGCATGAGATACTTGTCACTATATAAAAACTGAATTGAGGAAGTCACTCAAGCTGTTCTTCTGAAATCAGGCACAGGAAGAATGAACCATAGGAACAAAAACATCATTATTAAAGAGATCCCACAGAGAAAAAAAAAAGATGGATAAAGAGATAATATAAATTTGCGCCATATTTTTTAAAGAAAAATCTATTTATAATCATTGGTATTTAATGCCATTACACTGATATTTAATGTTTCACCCTGAAAAGTATTTCATTCTTTTATTATAGAAAATATGTGAAGTTAAAGCATGTTCAAGACATGCAATTTCTTAATTCCAATTAAGAACTTAGAACATATTTTAAGTTGCAATTTGATTAGGACTAAACTGTGTAGTGAGGCTGAACCAGTTACAGATGGCAGGGATCTTTGTGCACATCTGAAATGATGTTATTTCCCTATTTTTTACAGCAGGCAGTCCACCCTTCATGCCTCAAATCATATGTCCTGTTCCTCTCCCTTCTGCCATATTATTATTGTACATCAATCCTATCCCTCTCCTTTCCATCCAGCATTTCAGAATTCCCTGCATTTCCCCATTTCCTTTCTCACCATAACATCCTACCAAAGCTGCCGTGTGAATCCAGCTTTGGAGAGAGAAAACCAACCCAAGCCCAGATTCCACCTGAGGCTTCTTCCACACGACTACAGTGGTGTCTCCCAGCCTTTCAAACCCTGCCTGGATGCTTCCCCCACCTAAAAGTGCACACTCAGCCCTGCAGGTGATTGAGATTAGCCTTGAAACTCCAGGATCAGCAAGGTGCTGCCCACAGAAGATGAGGTTTGGCAGCTCCCCTCACTGAGCCCATGGAAGCCAACAATAAAAGCAGCAAATCTGCCACTGAAAATTTACTGGATGCACTTCACATGCACAATGAAATTCATGCTATCATGTTTTTTAGATGTATCACCTTTTATTCTTGCTAGTAAATAGCTTAATCTTCTACAGGAGAATTACTGCTTAACAAAAAAACACTCAAAGAAAGAAAGAAAACGTTCATTAAACCACATTCAGTGCGAAACTAGAGGTCTTTCAAGTGACCTGGTGTTGCAAATTTCAGGTTCTTTTTGTGAAAGAGAGGTTGCATTAACACTTATATTTGTTACCGTTTCAGATTACTTTTTTCAGGGTTAATAAGCTCAACTGCTTGCAAAATAAGCAAAAAGCTTAAAAGCACTGAAAGTATTTATATTAGGTGTTTGTATTTCCATTTGTTCAGCTCCTCTTGGAGTCTAAGAAATTGACAACCTCAAAATATGAACTCCTGCAGCTGCAAACAGCAAAGGATTTAACCAAAACTAACAGAAATGGTTCCATTTAAGGAATGGCCAGCAGACACCCACCCATTTCATAGAAATTAATTGTGACTCCTCAGCGAAGAGCATTTGTTTCAGGAAAGTAGGACAAAGGCTGGAATGTAGCACAGCCTTTCCCATCCAGCATTAACCAGATGACCCACAATGACCTGGAACAGCATAATTCTGACTCTGCTGAACAAGCCAGTACCAGGCCTTCCATAACTCAGCTGCACTGACATCCACATTTAAAAAAAAATAGCACATATTTTTGATGTGGCTTCTATTTACAGAGAGCAAAACCACACATTTTGGGGGGATGTTTTCACATTTCACTTTCAGAACATTTCAGTTATTGCACTTAAGTTGTCCTTAGTTTTGGGCAACTTTCTTGCCAGAAGCCAACACATGCATGGACATTTAATTTACTAGCTTTGAATGCAGTGCAAATCAAGTGATGAAATATATATATATATATATATATATATATGTTTATACAGAGTTAAACTTAGTTTAAATGTTTACATACAAATATAGTTAAAACATATTAAATAAATGCAACCTCTATACCACATTTTTTCTTAAATAATAGAAAATGCAACCTTTTTTCCAAACTTCAGCACATGAATTTCTACTGACCACAGCGTGTGTTGCCTTTTTACGTGGACTACACAAAACTCTGAATTTCAAGATGCACTTTTTAGCAGCCTACACCAAGACTAACGACTAGATCTAGTGAAATACAGTGCTAGGACGAGATGATACTAAAAATTCTCACTGAGAAGAATGAGATGCATTAAAAAAAAAGTTAAATGGTTGTGTTTGCAAAGAGAAAAGTAAGGAAAACCAGTTGAAGATGAATTACACAAGGCTAATTAGCCCAGCCACAGCCCCATGATGTTTCCAGATCAAGGACTTTTTTGGAAAACTCCTCTTTCAGCCCCTTACCCCTGCTATAAGCTGGTGAACTGTAACTGCTCAGAAGATACACTTCTTATGGAGTAAGACAGGCTCAACTCAAAGGGTTAGTGCAGAAGGATGAGCTCAATTCTACTTGATGCTTTGTCTGTCAGGGCATTTTGTGGTGAGAAAGCCCAAAAATGAAGATTTTGAAGGACACTTGCCAGCAGACCCAGCAACAAAAGATTTAATGAACCAATAGTGAAAAATTTAGCCAACACTTTAGGTGGCTAAAAGCCTTACTTATTATATCAATTTTCTGAACAAATCTTAGTACTTCCACCATCTCAGAAGACCATTTGGTGGGGTGAGGGAAGAGTTTTTGCTTTGCAGACATCATCAGACAATGTACAAGCACATATAAGTGCAGACTGCAGAACAGTGGTACTTATTCAACAAATCCATTCTGGGATGCAGCTGCTGACAAATGGGCATAGATAAAATGGTCCTGTTATATGCATGAGGTTTCTACATGGCAATTACTTAAAATTTACAGCTTATGCACTCAGCAAGTTGAGAAAAGTGCCAACACACTTGCGGGACTGAATGACTTTTCACATGCTGTGACTGCACCTTTGAATTTTCAGAGAGCAGACACATGGGGATATCTACAATTCTAACTGCAAAAAATCATAGAAAACACACAAATTACAGTAAAAAAATCACCTTGATTATATCGGAAGCCGGATACCTATTACTTATGTGTTTCAAAATGAAAATCAACAGAATCCCAAATAATTCAGTCCCACAGAGATGAAAAACACAATCATCTTTTCTTCAGCTTAAACAACTTGTTTCATGGAGAAGAGCTGGACTTCAGAATTCTATTTGTATTTTTAAGTGTTGCTGGTAAAGTTTCATGCACACTTCAAATTCTTCAGGGAAGCAGAGACAGAAGCATGGTTGGCAAAAAAAATGAAAAAAATTTCTTTTCCGATTACTTGAAATATTTGCATAGAGCCAGATACAAACCTGAATTAGGTTCATCAAATGTCATGCAATAATTGCCCTATCTTCTTGATCATTTATTTTCACTATGGATATAAACTCATGTACACAAACAATTCTTTGCCTATCTCATAATTTCCATTTAATTCTGCTATGTTTGCAATGTATGCACAGATAGAGGTTTTCAAGATGAATTAATTATGACAAACACTATGATACAACTCTCAAAAAAACTGTATCACTATCATGAGCCTGAGTAGCCTTAGAGCTCAATTCTTTTTGTGTTAACTTAAAGTTAAATTCAAAGGTTTAAAAGTTAAAGTTAAATTCTGAGATTCCACTATCAAGGAAAAAGAGGAGTAAGCTCTGTTTACTCTAAATATTAATTATTTCCTTTAAATTCCATACTTGGAAGAAAGACTTCAGGTTAAATTCTCTCTATCTACACATCTGTTTAGTTTTCATCTGAGCTCTGAAGTGTGAGCTGTCTTGAGGTGTGCTGAAGAAACAAACCAGAGTCACACCCTACACTGAAGTCATACTGGAGAGTCTTGCTTTGACTATATTTGAAATAAAACAGTTACTCTGTGGCAACTGAAACACGATGAAAACAAAGAGGAAGTACTTGTAAATATCAAAAGAAAGTATCTAAGAACTCAAAAGTGGTGCAGAAGCAGCAAAATCTGAGATATTGTTATGAAAAACAAGGTAGCTCTCTATTGTCCCATTCTTACAACCCTTCCATAGATACCATGGAAGTTATGTTGGGTGTAGTTGTCTTTTTTACTAAATCAGACATTTATGTTTAGTGTTACCACATTATCCTTACTCAACTCCAAACAAAAGGAAAAAAGAAACAAAATAAAAAAAAAACAACACTGGTAACAGCTGACAATGGGTTCCTGATGCTTTTGGCCCAAAACAGACATCAATTTCATGTTCAGAATTATTCTCCAGCTGATTTAATAAATTTAAAATATCAGGACTTATGGCAACTGACATAAGAACAAAACAGAACAAAAAAGCAAAAGCTCAGACAATGGAGAAAGAATAGATAAAGTCACAGATTAAAAGAGAAGAAAACCTGAAAGTGGAATACAAAACCTAAATCAAAGAGTGTTGGAAAAAAATAATAGAATTTTCTCACAAATAGGAATGCAAAGTATTTTATGGCTCCTTTACATTGTGGCATTTTCCTGGATTAGAAAAGTAACCTTATACAGTGTTATCTTGCACCTCATGTATAAATTATTCATTGCAATGTAAGCCAAGGGAAAAAACCTACTGTGCCAATCTAAATGATTTCAAACAGAAGTTGCCTAAAACTCAGTACCTTGTTCAGATCTCTCCCCATACTGGTAACACTCACTAGGGGGGGGGAAACAAAAAAAGAACTTGGTATTATTTTAATGTACTAATAAAGCAAAGCTGAGCTTTAGTGATCACAGTACCACAGAAACAGAGCATGGCCTGGGTTGGAAGGGACTTGAAAGATCATCTACTTCCAACCTCCCTGCCATGGGCAAGGACACCTTTCATGCTTTTGGAATCACTGTGCTTCCCAGAACCAAAGCAGAACAAAAGAAATAAAGATCATTTTTATCATATTTTCTCTATTTTGAAATAATAATATCCCCCTCTCTCTTCCTCACATCTAAGGATCAAGCAGCATCCGTTTTCTAAAAGTTATTTTGGAGTGTTGCAGAATGTTGTAGAAATCACAGGACATTTTCAGAGCACTGCTTAAATCAGATTATTAAATAGCATCTGTAACTTAGAAAAATCAGTGAAACAACAGCAGCTCTGGTTCTAACACCTCACTCCTTCACATGCTCATGCTTAACTGCTTTGAAAGGAGTGGGCTGGTACAGCAAGATAGATAAGTGGTCCTCCATTTATTTATTGGCAGCCCACCTCCAACACAGTACATAAATGACCAATTTTAGTGGTTTTGAATCACAACACTTGAAAAGAATTAACTACTTATAAAAAAGTCTCTCTCTTTCAAATATTTCTTTAAGAGAACACTTGCACATAGGAGGACTTGATTCAGGGGTCCAAACCTTCCTGAGAAAAAGAGGAAAACGCTGTAAAAATTAAGTACTTGCAATAATTGTGAATATGTGCTAATCTGCAGGCCACACTATGGGCTATGGGAGAAAGTGGAAACTTCTGAAGGTAGCTGGTTTGATAATTTTAATTTTATAAAACACATGCAGAAATCTTCTGCACACTTGTACCCAACTACAGTTAGGAACACTAAATCTATTAACACACCCCTTTTAAAAGTAAATAGTCTGCTAACCCATGCAAATTGAACCATTATCTCTGAGATGCAATTCTGCAATAAGCAAGCACTAAGCACTGAAGTAACTCTGGCAGTGAGTTTTTATTAGTAGCTTTTCATGCTAAAAACTAAAACCAAAACCACTGTACAAAGTCCATTACCACACAGCATAATAAAGTGTGACTCCTGCTTCAGAGCTAAGAATATTTGCTTGTCAGGAATAAAAAGGGATTTTTAAAAAAATTATTTGTGAATTGGAGTTGTTTTGTGTTTCTTTCCTGTTTTCAGAAATAAATCAAAACATCTTTCATTGCTTTTCAAACATTGGAATAACTATTTTGGTGATGCTAAAATCTCACAAAAATTAACATAAAATGAATTATTACTTTTAACATTGGTAGATAGGAATTTTCAATTGTATGGGTACTATTTAGATATTTGACTAAATCTCTAATTTGTGTCAAGTAAAAGCAATTTTGATTGTTCATTATTAAGCATAAAGTACAAACCCAACTTTCTGTTTCAGATGCCACTCTGTATTGCAGCACTTCAGAAGGAATAGGGGAAACAAATTCCATGAAAGTGTTTTCACACTCCTCTATTAACAGCTGCAGCATATTTTTGAGTAAGTAATTACATACGTAGAGGAAACACATTTATAACTCTGACCTAGCCAGAGCACATTTTCATTTCTCTTCCAGTGCAGAAGTACATTTTCCCCTTATTTCTTTATCTTCCATCTGTTCTTTCAACATTTTAGTTTAAGCAGTGGTCAATGAGAGGCACTCTCTACAGAAGTGCTACATACTGGAGTTGGAGTCTAATTAGACATTTATTATTCTGCTGCAACACTGAACACTAATAAAACAAATCTATCCCGCTCCTAGGCAGTTCATTATAATCTAGCTTCACTATTTCCTATTGCAGCATTAATGGCATTGAGACAAGACAGTGATTAAAAATTTATATTTTTTGTAAATGGAATAAAACTTAATAAATTGGTTTTCTTGTTTAATTAATTGTGGTTTATATACTGCTACTACAGAACTACAACAAATTTCTTCCAGCAATTATTGATGATCTCCTTGTGCTGTTAGCAAATTAGTCCCAAAGTGTTTAAGAAACCAACAGTGGAAAAGGATTAAAAAGGTCCACACAACTAAACAAATTAAACTGATTAGAACAAATAATCCTAAATATAACACCAAGAATATAGTCTAAAAAGTTATTTGAATTAACTCCAAAGTCATTCAAACTGAAAAAAAGGCAGTATATCACCATGCTGAATAAAACTACACCATTTGTTCAATGCAAAAGTTCTTTTCCATAAAGTAAAAAGTGTTACACTGAGAAATTATTAGCTGTTAAAGTAGCATTCTCAATGAAATCTGAAAAAATAACTTCTTCTAACATTTAAGACAGCAAAATTCATGAATAGTAGTAGCCTGGTGTTCTCAGTCCATACTTAAGAATTCAGCTAAGCAACAAAGATGAAAGAACAGCACCACCTAGTTCTCTATTTAAAAGTTTTCAAATATCATCATCCATTGATTTATTTTTGTAATCTAAATTCACATATGCGTGTGTATTCTGCAATAAAATCTGTCACACTGCCACAGGAAACAATACTAACAAGTTTGTCAGGAGTTATTAAAGCATCTGATGTAGATGCCTTACAAGGGTATACTGTGAAAAAAAAAAAATCAAAACCAACTTGCACACGCAAGAATTGCAGGGATTTGCAATAATACAAATCTTGTTCTGAAGCACCAGAAACACTGGATGTATTGCTCATCTTTTCTTAATTCTACTCTTGGGACTATTCCCTAATTTAGGCAAAACACTGTATTTGTATTGATTCCCCTGTACAATAGCCTGACACTTGATAGTGTTCCACATACAAAAAATATATTCACAATACAGACAGCCCCAGAGCCTCAGGTTTGTGTTTAAACGTGTTGCCAGTTGTTTCACAGTTACCTTTCTATTCTGCAAGCAGTAGAAGCGTTTCAGAAATGGGGCAGATATTTCAGGTGTTAGCTGAACTGAAAGTTTTCATGTGAAAAATTCCCCTCTTAGGGAATGAGTAGTGTGTATTGGGACAATCCAGAAGTTTACCAGGAGGCAAGAGCAGCACCTAAGAAACTGCTTACTCCTACTATTCAAACATCTTACCCAAGTTGTAGTAGCGTGGCTGCCAATTTTTAAATTTGATAAGCACGTTGCTACACATTTAGAGCAGTAATTCCATTTTTCTAGACATGCTAGATTTCCTAAGTTCTCACTCAGACCAGGAGGACATAACAGCAGTGGAAGTGTATTTCTGAAGACATCTTCTGTTTTGACATTGATAATCATAAGTCAACTCCAATTTCTCATACCAATATACATTTCACTGCATCTTTTCTGTAAGCCTCTAAATTCAAACAGAGCACAAGTGACATTGATACTTTGAGTATTCTGGGTCCTACTGCATTCTACAGTGAAATGGCTTGTCTTGTAACATGAGAGAGAAAATGGGAGTTAACTGCACCTACAAAGTGCTTTAGCTGCATTTGAATGAGATGCTCAAATCAAGCAATTGATTTCTCTTAACTCAGAATGAGGAAAATTAAATGGGGCTACACTGAAATGCTCTCATGAAGTACACTTGTACCAATCTGCAGAAATTCATCTCAATTCCTGGTTTTCCTGTGGTGACTTATGAAGTATTTTCAGCTCTCATATTTACCCTGTCCTACTTATGCCTGTAGGAAGTCCTCCACGTTTTGCTGACGTAAAAAAAAATCAGGTGAATGGACAAAAGAGACTGAAGCTTTATGACCATCCCTATAAAAAGCATTTGAAACCAGTGTCCCTGGCAGGAGGCAGGCTCCAGTGCCAGGGACTGACTCCAACTGGCTCTCCTCCTCACCTCTGTCAGTACACATTAGAGAAAGGCAGAGAAGTAGTGGGTAGAAAACATCAATAATTAAAAATAAAACAAAACCAAACCAAACTCCCAAAAAAAAAAAAGGGAAAAATATTTCTAATCCTGCTGTCACAGCCATCTCAGGTATATTCTCCTCAAAGTAGGAAGAAGAATGTCCTCTCACAGCTTCTGCAGAATGCACTTCCCCTAAAATCTTGACTTGTTTCATTCCATTTCTTGCAAAGGGGAAGAGGTGGAAAGTCACAGCAGGAGACAGGCGCAAAGTCCCATGCATCCTGCAAACCTGCAGTCATACAGGGTTTGTTCCAGCCTGATCTTCACAGATGTCTTGGTCCTTCACAGCAAAGGTGTTTGTGTTAACTCCAGAAAGGGATGTTTTATTCCTAGAGCAATGAGCTGTCCACATGTCCTGTACTCCATCCATCCATCCATCCACATATCATCCATGAAGAACACGCAGGCTCTGTCCTGGCACAGCTCACTCCTTGCAGAATTGACACATCAATGTAAACAGATTAGACAGGATCCAAATTTGAGTCCTTTATCCTCACAATCTTAAGAAAGCAAATCCCTCACGCATACAGAGCAGGGCTACTGCTGTTTCCCCCACCATAAGCCTTGAAGCAGCAAGTAGAAGGAATATAAAGGTTTGGTTTTTTTTTTTATTGGCAGTCATCCTGCACAGACAAGGCCTAGAGGGAGATTAATCTGCATTTATCTGTGATTGGCTACTCACATATTTTGAAATTTATTTCTGAAGATATTTATTTTCTATAAAAAGTTCAACCAATTAAAACGGAAAAAAAAGAGCCTATGATATTAATTCTAAACAAAAACTTTAAATTTGTTTACTTGAAATGATAGACTGCTAGATTCTGTTTTCTTGTTGGGGTTTCTGGTATATTTCAGTTTGCAACATAGTCTAATGAGCATTAAGTGCATCTGCACTTCCAAATCCTGTGGAACAGATATCACAGTAAATGAAGAATATCCTTCACAGCACATGTTCCACTGCCTTCTCTATCCAGATTTCCTGTTATTCCATTTTGCATCATATCAGGAAGAAATTGTTCTTTTGTAGAACAGCAGTATCACTTCTAACAGACAAAGGCAGATTTGTACAAAATCTGCTGTATCTCTTTTTCTCAAAATTCTAAGACAGCTTGGGAAATTCTACAATCCAATCGTTTTCAAGGACTCCTCTCCTCCCCCTGTCCCCAGATATTGCTTCCACAAAATATATAAAAGTCTAGTCACTTCAACCAATGTTATATTCCAAGCTACTTAAAATTACATCAATCCTATGTGCTAAGCATGTGAAAAATCCCATAAATAAGTCTACAAGCCAGTAAGTTTTTTTATCTTTCATAAATAAAAACAAATGGCCCATATATTTCTATTGATTATATGCTTTCTCAGTGGCTCCCAAATTCACCATTCAGAATGCAGCAAAGCAGTAATGATTTATAATTTGCAAAACAAAGATGGTTTAGGAAGCTGAAAACACTTTAATTTTATTCTGGTCCAATTCTAAAACTCAGGCTTATTTTATGGGGAAAGTACTGAAATTATGTGAGCTTTGGACTATTATTCAAGGAGCTAATGAGATTTATTCACTCTAAGAACCAATTTTGCAATTTACACACCAAAAAGAAGCATTAACCAAAAGTTGGTAAACCACAAACCTTACATTTACTGAGGAGAGATATGTCACATACTTGACAAAAAAATCCATATAATAAGAAGAATGGCAAATAGTTCTGCAGAAGATGGGCAAATAGTCATTTTAACCCATACTTAAATTGCTTATACCCTGCCTGTGTTCAGAACCACACCATCTTGACTGTGTTTATATAAGCAGCAGTCAAGATTTGCCCTGAGACATGTCAGGCTGAGGACTCCAGCCTTTAGAGAAAACAGTCTTTAAAGCTAATTCACTGCTAATTTGGTTTTATACCAAAAGATGAAAGACACTCTTTTAATATACAATGTCCTGTCAATTATCTGACTTGATATTTAAGTTCTGAAAAGCTTCTCAGCGTTAGGTGTTGCCACTTTTGCTACAATAGGTTTTAAATTAAAATTGAAGGGATTCCCTTTTGACTGCACACACGTAATTTGTCATTAACCACAATCATCACTGAACAAGATGCCACTTCTATCTTCCTCCTTATCAGTCCACATCTCACCTATTTTTCATAGTGTTACAAAGCTACATGATACAAGCCTGAAGACATCAGTAAAATTATTATAAACCTGCAATGGAAAAGTTTAAAAACTGTAAAGTTAAGAGAAAACTGCAATGCCAAGAAGATGCTTCACATATCATTTAAGAAGTGACATGCTAGTTTAAGGTTTCCTCCAAAGACAAGAAGTTCTTTCATTCTCACTAGTATTATCTTAGTTGCTAACAAAAGAATTCATATAAATGGAATATTTCAACATCTTATACCATTTGATGACTTGTCACAGATTTGGGATACTTTGTTAATCCTTGATTAGTAATCAGTTTAGGGAGTAATATTTCTAGTCGCTGCATTTATTCTCCAATTTGCAAATGGCTGCAGTTCAATGTTTTTGTGTATTTGAAGACATAAAAAATCTCATTCAGTTGAAAGAAATTCAAGAGTGAAAATAAGTGTTTTCATTTATCAAATTAAGTCTTACTTTCTCTGTATAAATTGTGCAAATCAATGGAGAATTCTTCACTGTTCTCCAGTGTAGCACAATAAAGTACCAACTAGCACGTCAAGATTTTAACTTCACATATAAAAACACACTAATACTCAGGGAAGGAAAAAAAAACTTTAAAAAGGATAAATATGAAATGAACTTGATGCTAGAACATACTTTTTACAATCTTTTAATTAAAATAAATTTGATTGCTTCTGCTTCAACTAGTACAGCTTTTCCCCTGGTTAGGGACTAACCAGAACAGCCTTCCTGCCTTACAGCATAGCAGGAATAAAAGCAGGTCAAGTTACACTGTTAATCCAGCAGATGTAGGTCAGTTTGGGATAAATATCTGAACAGACAGAAAAAACCACACTGCCCATGCCTACTACAACTGCTGCTGTGAAGTAATTTGGTCTTACTCTCTTCAGAGCTGTCAGTCAGTGGCAATTCTTGAATCTCCAGTGCTGAACTTGGGAAAAAACCAAGAGTTTTAAGATTCCAATGGGTCTGTACACCTGCCAGAAGCAGCAGCAGTAATGCAGTGCATCATACATTGATGATAAAGGTGTAACTGTATCTTCATAAGTGGTCACAGATATTTTTTTGCATGTAACAGCAGACTCTGGTTCCTTCACCGAAGGTTTAGTAATTGAATTACCATGATTAGAACCATTGTTTTTTATGTTAGAGATAAAAATATCCTGGTGATATTTTAAAGCTCTTACATACCACAGTATTAATCAAACAATCTCTCCTGCACTATCCTTCCCAACAAACTGTTTACACAAAGATGATGATAGAGGGAATATCAAAGCTATTTAAACAACCTCCATACTGGATTTGTGATGATGTGATGATACACACTGCTTTACAAAAAACCTAAACCTTGCCAAATCCATTCAAAAAAACAAAGGAAAAACTGTAGAGTAGTTCAGGAATCTATCTCCACATGAACAAAATTTACACAGCAAAATGTTCAGCTCTGAAAGAACTTTAGAGGTTTGAATTGAGAAACATACCCTATAATTATGTTTCTGAGACTGTAGAGCAGCTGCCTATGGACAGTTAATAATCTCTATCAGTTATTTAAGGAAAAAAAGAATAAATCCAAATTGAGTATTAAAAAACAGAAAAAGATGAATGCATGAATTTATAGTAATGTAAAACTATATTGAAATTGATTTGGTGCTACTTTAAATGCAAAAGTTATAAAAGCACTCACACTCTCCAAGAGCCATTTAATTGAACTAGAAACCAGTAAACACAACTCACTGTTGGGAGGAAATTGTCTCTCCCTCAAAAATCCCCAACTTGTCAAGACAGCAAAAGCATTCCTAAATAAGACTTACAAAGGTCCCAAAGTCTCTGTTTTGCAAATAAAAGGACAGCAAAGAATGCAAGTATGATTTTTTTCCTCACATTTACAGATTAAAGGGAAAGGAGATGGGAAAATAGGTAGACAAACCACCTACACTGTTCACTAACCCCTCTGTAGCTGTTCTGAGCTCCACATGCTAACAAGTCCTACGCACCAAACTCCAGCATTAAAGGAGAGCCAGAAGAACAGCTACAGAGCCCCCAGTGTTTTGCCCCTGAAATAAATGTTCTCTCCTTCTTTCAACCCCCTTAGAATGCTATTATGATAGTGGCTTACGCATTGATATTTAAAGCGCCCATCCTGAGCTTCGTATGCATTACCATAAGAGAAACCGCAAACATTTGGGCTTTGTCTTTAATTTTCACTTATAAAATGAAGGAAAAAGATCCAGAAATAGGTTCAGAAGGAAAAAGAAAAAAAAAAACTACAAAATTAAGGACCCTTGCAAAGACACCCACATTCATTTTTGAAAATACTCAGTTCTTTCCAAAATGTTTTCATTATGTAGAAGGATAATTGCTCAAGGGCAAATTCCTGAGAGAAATCATGATTTTACAATTTATTCCTTGCCACTGGAATGTGATATTTGCCTTTCTTCCTTTCAAACACACCTCAAAAACTCCTTGGGAAGAAGGGATATGCTCATTAAGATCATACTTAATATCGATGCAATCCCAGAGGATGCACACACTAAACTGTGTCTAATAGTTTTACCATTCTGCATTTGTTTTAGGATGTGTATTTTAAAAAGCATGTCAGTGGCAATCTCTTTACAGAAGACCCTGCATTGTTTTGAGAGGCCCTGATTTTTGGGAGTTTCTGCCTGCTGCTCAACTCAATTAAAACAAAATTGAAGCAATCCTTTCTCTTGGAGTCACTGCTCTAGTTCAGACAACCACATTCTGGTTGGTTATATTGCTGTTCTTTTTGGCAAGCACCTGATGTCCACATCCATACCATACATAACTGCTGTTACCAGTTACTTAATCAACATTTTTAATGCACAGGAGAAAAAAAAAAAAGGAGAAAAAAAACCCCAAAACCACCTCAAAATGCAAGCTTAAATTTATATAGCAATATTAAAAGAATAACTCCTATTAAGAGAATAATTCTTTGGTGGAAAGAATAAGGGTAATCTCATTCAACACATTTTGTCAATAGTAGGATCAGGCCAGAAGGATGAGAGAGCTAATTATGAGAACTAAGGCTTCTGCAATAATAAACTATAACTTAGAGACATTTGCAGTACATTATCATGGAATTGCAACTGACAAGTAAATTTAAAAGCAGAAGCAGATTCACTGTTCTACATTTCTGAAATAAGATTTTTTTAAAAGATGAAAAAAACTAACAGGAAAGTAGAGGACAATGTATTTGCTTCAACAGAGGTGCTTCTGTTGGTGAGCACTTCCATGGAGTTACTTCTTTGGTGACAAACTTCCAAACTGTTTACTGTTGATTTCATGCTAGAAACTTGATAAATACTTTGAGTACAAGAGTGATAAATATTTGAGTGAGTAATCCCTATTCATGTACTCCACAGGGAAGTTGTGGGCCATCATCAATGGCAATCTGGATCATTTAGTTACTTCATGTTTTAAACCTGAACTGCTATAAAATGACTAACAATAAAAAGCCATGAAGAAATCAAGCAAAATAATTCATAAAACATGATCCAACCTGAGAACTAAGCAGCTAATAAGCCTACCAAGCCCTGGTCAGATTGATGGAAGTCATATAAAGACAGACACCATCACGTAGAGTGAAAAATTTCATGTTTCAACTAGTGTCTAAAATATTCCACATAGAGACTGTACCAAAACTACTGCATTTTATTATGCAATTTTGTATGCCCTCACAGCACCAACAGAATTAAAACTCCATGCATTTGACTTGCTGTACACTGTATTAGCATATGAACACTTAGCTGTCAAGACAAGCCCTGTGCAGGCACCCTTGGGTTGCCAAGGTTTTGCTAACAGAAATCCAACTGAAAATTCAAAACAAAGTCTAAACACACAAGATATTGAGTCATGTGTAACAACTTCATCTTAAATCAGCTTAGACGATCTCCTAAGCAGTCATATCCATGTTTGTCCAGGTTTGTTTGCAGGTTTTTTTTATTCTACTTGTAACAGATCCGGGCTAATCAAAAGAGTCTCACCTGCAAGCAATTACCTGTCTTGGCTGATTTGTTGCATCAGTGGCCACAGTTTCTGACAAATTAAAGAGTCCCTACATTATTTTCATCAGTAGACAGGTTGCAAGCCTTTGAAGTGTCTGAAGCAACCGCACTGAGAAGATTTGCCCAGTGCTGGCAAAATCTTGGACGTGGATCATTTGCTCCCACACATGGCACTACCCAGAGCCGAGCACATTAAGGCATTAGATGCCATTTGCATTATCACACAGCAGGGGGCTACAGCAGCTACAATTCCAGGATAATCCTAACCTGTATCTGTATCCTATGAATCCAGCAGAACTATTTTTGTTGTAGCAGTATTTCACGTGGCCACTCTTGACAATAACGAGCTTACTCCTCAGGTTGCATAAAAACAGCTCAGATGAAGCATTTGAGTTATTCTAAAAACATGCCCCCCCTACAACTGTTCAATTTTGTTAAGACTACATTCTCGAAGTCAAAAGACAATCAGAACGGAAAGAAAAACAAATAAATAAGGCTGTCTGTAAACATAAATAACAGGTTAACCTCCTGGGACATCATTTAAGCACTCCAGGCTCATTACAGCGCTCAAGTTAAGAACAGCAGCAGCCAGAGATCCCCACTCTTTTCACAGCAAACGCTGGAGAGGGCAGAGCTGACAAATACCATCCCCTAACTCAGCTGACAAACCGCTTCCCAGCTCCACATGTTCTTACTCCCTCTCCCACCTCCGTGGCTCCCCTTTCACAGCAAGCAGCTGACACTGGGCTCTTTTACTTCTTGTTTGCCTCCTCTCTGAAGGGACTGCTTGCTGCTAATGCTATTCCATGCACAAGCTGAGAGGCATTATTCTATGTCCTCTTCCCTCAGCTGATGCTTCATCAATACTCAGGACAGATTCCTTGAGAAAGTCTCTCCACAGATCTTGCCAGAAAGGGAAACTTCCATACAGGACACATGTCAGCTTGACTCTTTGTCACCTTGTTTTAATTAACTTCAGTTTCACCACCAGAAACCAATGATTACAGTTCAGAAGAGTTTCAGATCCTCAGGAAAATTATGTAATTCCCATCAGAGCTAACAGAAAAACCTGCATGTCCCATGGTCCACAAACAGAAAATTGGAGGAACCTAATAAATCCATTGAGCCACTTCACAATACAGTTTGGGCAAGTAAATCAAGCCAAAAGAAAAACTACATTTAAATGCAGTTTTTAAGCTATCAACAAGAAACGTGTCTAATGGTAACTGTGTCTGCTACTTCTGTCAAAATAAATGGCAGAAACTAACAAAACAACATTTACAGAGTTGCACTTTAAGGTGAACTGAAGGAATGTGATATCCTGTTGGATACAGCTGCCACTGAGGACAGCCTTATGGAATATATTTATTCATCTCCTCCATTCTCCTTTACCTCAGAAAACAAGGGTTGGAGAAATTACTTCCTCTCACTTCTGCCTGAGTGTTACAGGTTCTTTATATCCCCTTGAAAGAACACTCTGCTAAAGAGTGGTACACAGAGAGCCTAAGTATTTCTGACTGAAGTTTTAATCAGGAGCTGAAAAAATAATTGTGTGAGAAACTGAAGAGAGGGGAGATGTTTTATACATGCAGAGGGCAAGCTGGGTAATGTGTTAGGCATCACTTTTCCCCATCTGCAAGGACAGGCCCAATCTGGTTATTTTCACACAGTCACAGTCAGATTTTGCACTACACCCCATTTCTTTGCAACACGTTTTTTACCTGATGCAGTTCACAGAGTTACATTCTGCCTGGCACGCTCTCTAAACTGCAGTGAAAGACATCACTGTTTTTAATCACTGGTTTACTCTTAAAGCTGCGCCGCGCTGAATGCGGCTGATTGCATCTTAGGAGAGATCAAATCCTCCTCCTCCAGCAGCAACCCCGATTTTACTGGTGACAGAAAGTCAGTCCAGAGGCTTCCCACCCCCAGCTCCGTTGCAGGGCAATGAATTGACAATTCACAGGGAAATGTAAAAGGCAGAGAGGAGCCAGCCCCCAGGTGCAGCGCGCCGCACATGCCCCCATAAATAATCCTGTATAGCACCAACACAGCAGCTCCTTGTGCGGTGACGTACCGGGCAACCCATAAACATCGGGAAAGAATACAAATAATCCGCCCGACGGACCCGTCCTCCGCGGCTGCCCAGCGCCCTCCCTTCCCCTCCCATTCCTTCTCGCCTCCTCGGCCGGGAACTTCCCCGCGAGCTGGAGCGGGGGCACTCGGGGGGGTCGGGACGATGGGGATGGCAGCGGGGGAGGCTCCCGCGATTCGGGAACGCGGGCGGCCGCCGGTGCCCCCGCTCCGGGCTGCCAGCCGCGGCTCCCTCCGGAGAGATCGCCCGACACATGACGCAGCCATGTGAAACGCGAAATATATTAAACTTGACGTGAAATGGCATGACGGAGGCGAGCGGGGAGAGAAATAAAAAAAGAATAGAAGGGAGAAAAAAAAAAAAAACCTACAAGGCCACTTAGTTTAATCGACTCTCTGCTTCTCCTTGCCACACCGAAACACCGAGGGAAGGGCTGGGAGATGCCTCGCATCCTCCCGGAGGAGCGGGGTCCGCCAGCGAGTTGCAGCGGGGTGGCTCCCCCGGCCCCCTCCGCACCCGCCGGGCCGCGGGGCCGCTCCCCGCGCTCCATCCCGGGAGCGAGGGGCAAACTCCCGGCGGCAGCGCAGCGCAGCGGGCTCGGCGGCCGGCTCGGCTCCCGCTGGAGCGGGAGAGGGATGGGGGAGGCTGGGGGAGGCTCCCCCGCAGGCAGCCGCGGCGGGCGGTCACCTCGCAGCGCGTCGCGGGGCTTCCCTGCGCGGCGGCCGCTCCATCGCACTTGGCCGGATAACGGGAACGAGGGGGAGCGGCGGCGGGCAGCAGGGAGAGGGGACTACATCCAGTCTGCGAACTAGCTGCAGGATGAGCCGCCGGGAGCAGGATGGCGAAGGGATCCGCGCTCATCCGATTACCCTACGCGCACATTCGATGCCTCGCACACAGACACGCACTCCCGGCGGCGGCGCAGCGAGGCGCGGGCACCCCCCCATCCCGCCGCCCCCCGCCGGGGGGGCACGGCTGGAGCCCGCACGTTTCCCCGGGATGCTGTGGCAGCGCACACGCCGCTGCTGCGGCTGCACTCGCACTTTCGGGGGCACGTTCGCGGCGGGCGAGCGAGGAGGTGACGGCCAGCCGGGGGGCGGCTGCGGGGGTCGGGGTAGGTGGAGGGCGAAGGAGGGCGGGAAGAGGCTGCCGAGGGAAGGGCAGGAAGGGTTAACAGCCGTGCGGCGCTTCAGCGCTGGATAGCGCTTCCCGAGCGGGAGGCTGGGGGCGCACGGCGAGGGGGGGGAAGCCGGGAGAGGGGCGAGGGAGGGAGCGGGTCAGGAGTGGGGCGGGGGGAAATCTGGGATGCCCCGGGCCGCAGCGGTGCCCCCCCGGCATATCCCTCCCTCCCCACGCGTGGGGCAGGGATGGGGAGGAGGCGGTACCTTGTACGAGGATCCCGCAGAGGCTGTAGAAGCGCAGGAGCGCGCCGGGCTTCAGCCGCATCCTGGGGGCTCCCCTCGGGCTGGGTGGGCGCCAGGCACGCAGATCCGCAGCCTCCCGCCGCTCCGCTCTCCGGGCGCTTCCTTCCCCCCGCAGGAGCCGCCGCCGCCGCCGCCTCCGCCGCAGTGTCTCCCTCGCTGTATCCAGTGGGGTGAGGAGGAGGAGGAGGAGGAGGACCAGGGTCGCGGGGGTGGATTGGGGAGGGAGGAGGAAGAGGAGGAGGAGGAAAGAGCGGCTCTCTCCGCTGGCTCCGACGCTGCTGGGCAGGTTCAGGTTCCCACCGCGGAGCGGTGCCAGGTGCCCCCGCTGGCTCCCCTTGCCCCTGCCGGCGTGTCCGTCCGCCCGTCCGCCTCTCCGCCGGCCTGTGGCAGGCTGTCCCGTGCCGTGCCGCCGCGGGGCGGCGGAGGCGGGGGGGATGCGCAGGGGCTCGGGCTCCGCTCGCGCTCGGCTCCAGCCGCTTCCCGGCGCGAGACACAAGGGCAACCTCCGCTCGCCCCGCCCCTTTCTGCGCCTGGCCCCGCCCTCGGGCCCGCCCTCCCGCCACACCCCGGCCCTCCCTGCGCCTCGGCCACGCCCCCGCCGTCCCTTTAGCTCCGCCCCCGCCGGCCGGGCCCCGCCTCTCACCCCCGGTCCGGCCCCTCGGGCGGGCGCGTGACTGAGGCGCGGCGCTGCCCAATGGCCGCAGCCCGGGGTAGGCCGGGCATCCAATGAGAAGCCGCGTTACAAAGCAAAGGGGCGCGCCCGGGGCCGGGCCCGCCTCGCGCTCCACTGAGTGACAACAGGCCCGGACCAATCGCGGGGAGCGGTGGCCGCGCAGAGGCGCCGCAGCCAATGGGCGGCGAGAGCGGCTGGGGCGGGGCGGGAGCGGGCGCTGTCCAGGGCCGGTGCTGAAGCGGCGGCCGCGCCGGGCGGGACGTGGGCCCGGGCCGGGGCTTTGTGAGGGACGCGGCACCTTCGGCCGGCCCCTGCCTAAAACCCCTTCTCCTCCCTCGGCTCTTCCTCCCCGAAAACAGCGGATGAAAGAAGCGCCGGCTCGCGGCGACGAATCCCGTGCAGGTGCCCTCACCGCGGCGGCGATGAGATCCAACCCCGAGCAATGGCAATAAAGCTCTCTGGACTTTGGGTGGACTCTGCGTGGCGTACAGAAAGTTTTTTCTGTGGAGGGTTTCTCGGGAGGGCTGGTGGCATTCAGCTGGTGGTCCGGAACTGCTAATGTTCCAAAAGATAAAGCGCTGAACGCCATGAGAAATGCAAGAATGCAGGCAGCCACCTCACCTTTGTGTACTTGGTGTTTAGCACAGCATTTTGCACAAGTGAAATCAGAATGCCTGCATTTGAAGTTGCTGGATCTGTCTGTAAACATCCCGTGGAGGGATTGTGTTGCCTTATCCCGTAGAAAGCAGGATTCCCCTGCACCCAAATAATGGCCAGGCATTTCTCCAGGTCTGGTTCCATCATTTTCCTGGTGAGGTTCTCTCTCCAACACTGTGCAGCATGTTTCCCTCAGTAACTCTCTGAATTTCCACCTTGATGTCCCAGGCTCTGACAGCAAAGAGCTTTGCAGAGATAAGTGGTGAAATAGGCTTCCCTACAGGAGAGGGAAGCTCTTTAAAAGCTCATTTCTCTGAAGGGGGCACGGTCTCAGATCGTCAAGGAAGTGCAATCAGTTGTCAACTTCACCTTGAAGAGCTTGCACAGCAGTGGGATCAGGGAAGTTATGCATTCTGCAGTCATATCCTCCACTTGGTTCATTAGCAAGTGATGATTATGCCTGGCAGCAGTTGAGACTGCATCAGGATTTGTACCGAGTTCCCCCAATCTCCAAAAAGATGCTCACATAAAATACAGAATCAAATTACAGAATCACCTTTTAAAGTTCTAGCATTCATATGGCTTAGTAGCAAAGGACCATCACATCCATCTCCATGCCTTTGGAGGGTTATGTTAACACTATAGAGGATGCAGCTCTAGAATGTCCCCTAGGACAGGGAAGCATTTGTAATTTGTAGTCTGCTTCTAATGCATGAGTAGAAATTTGCTTTACATTTTTTTTCTTCTTTTTTTTTTTTTTATTCTTAGTGAAAAAAGACACAACAGGCAAAGGTTTTACAACTGTTCTCTTAGGGTTCAGTGCAGGTGCAGCAGTAATGAATGAGGCATGATTATCAATATATTTTAGAAGACTTACAGAAAGGATCAAGTCATCATTTTTGAGGCATCCCTATAAATGTCAGCAAATGTTGGTGTGTTTTGTTTTTTTTTTTTGATTGGTGATGGAGGAAATTAAAAAAACAATTCCCACAAATCCTTCACTAAGGCAGGACTGTAATCCATCCTGAAGTGCTTTTGCATTAATTATGACAGCTGATAGCTCTGTACTTTTGACAAGACATACTTTTGGTTGTAGTCTTGTTCCAGGAAACATTATGGGAAAGATACAAGAGTCTCCCTAGCTTAGTGATTAAAAGCTGTAGAAAGAGGTCCTCTGGCAGGTTAGGAATGAAGTGCCTGTCTGTATACATAGTAGGGTTTTCAAGTCTTTGCCATATTAGTACACTTGGAAAAGCTGATCTGAGTGTTTAGAAACACCAGCTGACCTTTTCTTACCAGGATTCAGTGACATGGACATCATGTCACATCCCATGTCAGGAGCACAACCAGAAATACTGGTTTTTGCCATTCTTTTCTGGCTCAGGTGGGTCTGAAATGAGCTAGCAATATGTTGATAAAGAAAAAAAAATCCCAACAAAAGTCCCTGTTTTTTGTTTTTTACTAATTATATATCTGAAAAAATATGTGATTAAAATCATTACATATGCCAGATATGATGCCAGTTAATCTCCTGATTAACTCAGGTGTGTTAATTTGGTGGTTTCTGTAGGCATAGAAGCACATTTTGTGACATCCAGTGGCAGCTAGTATCTACACCAACTTTACAATTGGTCTGTGGAGCAGCATGGGCAGAAGCTCCATTGCTTCCAGACCAGAAAGGCAAGAGGGATTCTTCAGGAAACACACTTCAGAAAAGTGTAAAGAGTAATACCCTAAAATACCAGTGAGAGATAACCCTGAAAATCAGATGCAGAAGGCAAACATTCTATCACAAACAGAAAAATGTTCTTCTGCATTGTCCTGTTATTCACCAAGTTGACATGTACAAATATTCCTGATGCTAAAAAAAGCAAAATAGCTTAATCCCCAAACATGATTCAGAAGGAGTCCTCAGGTATTTCCTCTTACTAAGTGGTAAATAGCAAGTTCCCCAACTTATCATAAATTCACCCCAAGACAACAGGTAAACTCCACCTCTTCTAGAGTACCTCTAGAGTTTGCCCTGAAGGACAAACAAAATCTGAAGGGATAATAAGGTTTTTTTTAATCATGCTCCTTGATAGCATCAATAGTCAGTGATTAGGGAGGGGAAACCCAAGGAAAACATATATTAGGCAAAAATATTATGGTTTTGTTGAATTCATCAAATGGTGGAAGATAATAACAATGGAAGTTTCTCTCTCCATAAATTATGGAGATAATTTATGGAGAGAGAAACTTCCAGTGCTACAAGCTGGGAAACATAGCTCTATAAACAGTTTTTCTATGCTATGTCCTATAATATATTTTTTAAAGTAAATTTTGTATAATCTAGAGGGTAGCAAAGAAGTAGTCACAATATGGTTGCAGAGTACCAAAACCAACTAAAGAAGCCCCACAGGAAATAAGGAGAAGGCAAGCTGCTAGTGACAGAAGTTAGAGACAGATTCTATCCTGAGTTGCAAAACTGCTAATCACTTATGTTCACATTTAAAACAGCAGTTTGGAAAGTGAGATTTATTTACATGTTTCTCATGTGAGAAAACCCCACTGCAGCTGCCCCCTAGCCTTGAAGAAATTTCTGGCTGTATAGCAGCCTCTTGCATTTGTCCTTACTAAGTGCTTAATGCTTCTATTTGCCCCACCATGAGCTTCCCTCATGTGGAGAGTCCTTAGATCCAGGAGGGATCACAGGACGTGCATTTCCCTGCCCAGTGCACCATTCCTGGCCTATGTGGAAATCAGAGCACCAGAGTTCATCCCTGGAGTCTGTGCATTTCCCTTTTGCACTGCCTTTTACCTTGTGTTTCAGCAGCTGCAGCAGAAGAGTTGAGGTTTTGTTTGTTTTTGTTGCTCTTTGGGGTGAGAAATTTTGAGTGGTTGAGGTAAGTCGCTGTTGTTTTTAATGGTTTGGGTTTGGTGGAAGCTGATTACTAAAATAAAAAAAATGCCCAGATAACATTTACTTACCAGATGCCAGCAAAAATGCAATGGTTTGAACAAATACTGTAACTACTAATTTAGTTAAATCTATCCAACTGTGAAAATATATTGGCGTGAATAAAAATATATAGACATGAAACGCATTGCACATTTTTTTTTGTTTGAAAAAAAAAAAAAATTGGCTTCAGTAAAGAGCAATTGAAGTTTGAAAATATGCTCCAGAGAAGAAATGTGTTCATTTCCATAAAACATATTGGTGTGTAAATATACAGAATGTATCCGTTCCAGAGCAATATTATGAATTCAGTGAAATTTTGTTCTGTGCTAGTTAGTAAGATGAAGCAAGTAAAAGGAATTGCATGCTGTGAATACTACATATAAAATATGTGTGGGATGAAGTCCCATTTATAAAGCAATTATAAATGTGAGATATTTCACAGACTTTTGGAGTAGAAAAAAGTCTATAAAACAACCCTGTCAATGCAATGCCAATGCAAAGTAAACCAAGGTCAAACCTCACTGGTATCATTCTCACTGAAAAATACCTAATCTACATTTCAAGTTGGTGAATATAATTGCAGAAGAGAATTACCAATGATGAGTGGAAGCAGAATTATCTTATTCATTACCTGACCTCTCATCCATATAATTTGTGGAATGAAGACACAGAAAAAATGGTGCTGTTAACATGATTCTCCATAAATTCTGGTTAGGTCTCCCTCTTCCTAGAGTGTTTGATAATTTGCAGAAGTGTGTGCTTTCCTATGCCTTCTCACCCTCAGCCAAGAAGCAACTACTTGAAGAAATGTTACTTCCCTACTCAAAATGACAGAATTGGGGAGTTATACAACTTTAACAGCTTTTGTAACATTATTTCCTTATGATTTTTAAAATATTCCAGCCATGTTATGGAATGCAGAGGGTGTTTGGGCACTGGAACCCCAGGGCAGTGGTTACAGCATCAAGCCTGCCAGAGCTCAAGAAGCATTTGGACAAGTCTCTGAGGCACATGGTGTGACTCTTGGGGTGTCCTGTGCAGGGTCAGGAGTTGGACTCAATGACCCTGAAGGCATCCTTCCAACTCAGGATAATCTCTGATTTTCTGATTCTATGATCCTTGTGGGGCCCTTCCAATGCAGGATATTCCTATGATTCTGTGTAATGCATGTTACAGTTGGCCATAAAAACATATTAATACATGGAATTAAGCAGGTGCTAATTGCGTTTTAAATATGTTTGAACAGATTTGCATATAGTTTAGAATATGTCTCAGCAATATGTATTTATCCAATTATCTAGTTATTTTTTTATTTCTAATATTTTGTAATTTTTAATTGCTTTGCCTTTTATTACATATGCAGAGATTATATGATGTGTTGCACAAAACTTCTCTTGCACTCAGCTGAAGTAACAAAAAAATATCCAAAAACTCAGTAAGAAGGGAGTTGTTCCTTCTGTAGAACATCATGTCATCCCTTTTACTTTCTGAAGAACAGCTCCGATTAGTGACACCAGTACCATGATTTTCTTACATGTTCTGATAGTATAAAAGAGGTTCTAGATATTTAGATCCAACATTTGGGTTTTTTGAGACGAAGATTTTCATACTGGTGCATCCTAAATTGAAAATGTTTTCAAATACAAGTCAAAGTATTTTAACTGATCCAGAGTAAGACTCACAGAATTGAACAAATACATCACTTTGCCCATACTAAAGACTCCTAAAATATTTGTTCAAGCACATCTATGTTTTTTAAAACAAGGCTCTAAGAATTCAGAGGACCTTTCTGAAAAGAGCATTTCCTTTGCTGTCTCTATGAAAATTGGCCTGCAGCATAAGCCTCAGGGAAATAAAAAAAATGCACACAGCCGACTTTAAAGATTATAGCCTTTATTATTTCTATGTATTCTGTCTCTGCTCAACAGTCTCCTAAGAATTAGATGATCTAGCAATGAAATACAGCTAGACTGGATTACCAGTGCTCTTTCCAGCAATGGGAATGAGACTGTAATTCTGTCAGATGGATGGTGTTAGGTACCACAATTAGGAGCAGAAAGAACAGACTCTGTTTGACCTGTGTCTAACCAGCTCTGATGCCACAATCACCCTTATTGAAGACCTGCTTTACTGGCTTGCACACCAAAGAAACCAGGGAATATGAGAAACTGTGTGCTCCAGTTTTCGCTCTGATGTTCAGTCAGGATTCTGAGGGCTTTAATAACCCCTAATGATCCTGTTCACCTGGGGTCTGCACCCACACCCGTGGGCTCAGGAGCTCTGTTTGAGCTGAGCTGTGTTAGGACAGTGCATGTCTCTAGCTTAGTCCTACTCCTATTTGGTTATGGAAGACTTTGAGCCAGTTTTCAATCAATTGCTTGATGCTGTGAGCACTGATCCTAACCTTGGTCTTCTCAGAGTGATCTCTGACCTGCTCCTGTACTCTGATGTTGCCTTACAGCCTGGCTGGGCTCTGCTGAAACCTCTGGGTCTGTCTTTGCTCCAGCACTGTGAGACCGGGTGCTGAGGCCTCTGTCCTCGTGGGCTGAGCATCCCTGTGTTCCCGGATCACCTTTCCTTAGGAAGCAGCCCTGCTCTTGTTAATTCCCAGCAGATGTAGTCTGAGACACCACAGTTCCCAAGGAGTTGGAAATAGATCCAGGTCTTTGCTTTCAGAGATTTGTGTCATCTTTTGATCTGCTGACGCTGGGCAGAATCAAAAGGATGTCATGTGGTACAAAAAAAAAAAAAAAAAAAAGAACAGAGGAAAAATCCACGAGGGAGGAAGGTAAAGTATATTCAGACAAATTATTTTGGGAGACTAGTCTAGAAAAGTACAAGTGTGATGGAAGGTCAGGGTAAAATTAGGACTTTAAATTGTAGGTTGAATGTATGAAAAAGGCTGGCATAAGGCTGAGGTTGAAATCTGAGGGAAGATAAATTGTTAGTAAGGACATCCAAGGTGATGAGAACATGTTGAGACCCCAGAATGGAAGGAGTCTGTGCCATCCAGGTTAGGAATTTAGGACCAGATTATCTAGGAAATAAGAAGGATAAAATAAATCTGAAGGCAGAATAAAGCTTCAAAGAGGAACTTAGAATCCCTGAGTCCAGAAAATTGACTGAGGAGCTATGGGAGGGGGAGCATGAGTCAAGACCAGAAAACAAGTAACAAAGGCAACTGTGTGCTGATGAAAAACCAGAAAATAAAGTGCAGCAGTAAAAATGGTGAGAGCAGAAAAAAGAAGACACAAAGCACAGAAAGAAAAAAAAATCAAGATTTAAATAGTACAACTTAGAAAGCATGAGATGAGAAGCCAGAGGAATGGAAAGGGGAATGATAAAAGTAGCTACCGATAGATGGGACAAACAAGGAGAATAACAAAATTTCAGGCTTTAAATAAAAGGCAGAAATGTCAGTATCCAGATTGTTTTGCAGGGCCCAAAACTCATTGTACCTCACTTTCACAATGCAACTGCTTTTAGTAAATATCTGAGATTCACGATCAAGTATTTATGAAGTTACTGTCTCCTCTACAAAACAATAATTTTCTATACCACTCCCTAACTGATGAGTTGAAATGAAAAGGTGTCAGGTGGATTTAAAAACTTTATGCCCTCTGGTGATCTGCATCAGTATCAATGTGAGAACATTTTTTCTCCTTCATTCACTTCCATAAATTTTAGGGAAATACTTACATTTACTGTAAGGATTTTACAGTTAGGAGATGGTCATAATGAAAGAAATGAACTTGTTAGTTATACAAACTTTGTGTTGCTTTTGCATTTTTATATGATGAACTAAAACTGCCTGGCAGCTCTTCCTTCTGTTTTCTTCCATGCCTTGTCCATCTCTTGTCCTGTTCTACCCCTCCTCCACATACCACAAAGCCTTGGGCTCAGTCAGCCCAAGAAGAGGCTCTGGGGATGATTCATGGGTTTGGGGAGAAGGAAGACACTGATAGATAGAATCTCTAATTCTTTAGCTGAAGAAAAACCAGAAAATATGTATTCAATATGGCAGAGGTCTGAGGAAAAGACAGTCTCTGAGTAACTAAATGAGGCCTTTGAGAATTGGATTATGTTTCACTTTGCCTCAGAGTTCCTCTCTGATGTTAGGTAAGTCACTCAGACCAAATGTTTTTACAGTGTTAATAAATTGATATTAATACTCATTTTCTCAGCTCCTAACTTCATACCAAAGAGTCTTATCTGCAGAAATGTGAAGTACTGCAGACATCCTAAAGCCAGTGTGAACTGGACTAAGAACACGCAGAGCTGTGTAATGAAAATTGGCCACTTGGAATTAGTGGTTACCTTTGACATTAATCTTAATTAAATACTTCATTATAATGTATCTGCAGAACGAGGACAAATTAAAGTTGCATAGGCAATTCTGAATCCTGGCATTTCTTAAGCCTTTGATTTTTCAATTTTAGTGATGTTAATATGGCTTTGTATACCTATTGGTCATTTATTAGGATGCAGTTATTTACTTTTTTTTTTTTGTTATTAGCTTACTAGCTTTGATGTAGTTGCTCTTCTGAAATATTTGCCTAACACTTTAAATCTGTTATATCTCAGAAGAATAATCATCATGAATGAAGTCAGTGAAAGCTGCAGGATTTTTTTTTACCCTGAAGAGTGTGAATCTCTTGTATTAATCCAATAAATCAGAAATGGACACAGACATTATGACTACTAAGATAAATAATGACTTACATTGCAGCTTGTTACTGGCTCAAACTATGGAACTGACTTCACCCATCTTTGGAAGAAAAATAGTGGAAATACATTGGGAAAGAAGTAAACCAGAAGGAATTATTTAAAATGCAACAATTTGTCAGTCTGTTGAACTGCTGTCTCAGAGTAGGTGAGAGGTGTTTGTTACTGTAATTGCTACATTATTTTGCATGTAAATAAACCTTTATTTTTAGGGTTTTTTAAAAGCAGAATGTTGTTATTCAAGATCACATTGAAATGCATGTGAATCACAGAAATATGTGGAATAAAAACATGTATAAGTTTTCTAGATTTGTTTTTTATGAAATGTGGTTCTAGGCCTGCTGATATGTTGTTTAATGAACATACCATATTAAGAAGTGAACACAGCGTAGTTTTTGATGCTTTGAAAACATAACAATGCAGTACAGTGATTTATTATATCACTTGCCATGGATATACAGGACAATGGAATCAGAGTTTGTTCCTAGGTGAAAAACAGAATTAAGGATTTTTAAAAAGTGTATTGCAGCCATAAAAAACTATAATACAGAAGGTTTAATGGATTAGCATCCAAAATTCAAGTTTCTAAAGCAGTGAGATACAAGAGTTATAAGGGAACATATTTATGACAGAGGAGCAGAAGAAACCATAAAAAGGTTTTCAAGGTACTTGCACTTGTTAAAGCAAATCTAAGTTCTCTAATAATCACAAAATTGGTTTTTGGCAAGTGCATTCAGTTGCCATTAGTAATTCAGGTGTTAGAAGATGGTACTAACTTGAAAATAATGACATGTAAAGTAAGATTTTTGGTTCTTATGGCTCTAAATTATGGGTCCTGAGGTTTTTTTATTAATATCAGGACTGTGTTGTAGCCTATTGTCAGTGATTTTTCCAGTGACAGATGATAAGATTAGAATGAGCTGAAAATTATCCCTTGCTAGAGGCTGCGTATGGAAATAGTGGTAAGTAGGCACACATACAAAATGTCATTTAAAAAATTCTTCTTCTGGATTTTAGTTGTCTGAAACTTTTCACTTACAACAGAGATTTAACTCTGCCTGAATTAATTGGATTAAGCTATGTCTCCTTTTTTAAGATCAGAATAATTTTTATGACACCAAACTATAGAAAATCACTAAACACAACTGTACTCCGTGTGTACCCTCAGTTTTTCTGAAATTAGCAAATGCTATCTGAGCAGCAGGCAATCCACTGGAGGCTGGTTTCTTGCCTACAGCAGAACTCAATTTGATTTGCTTCATATTTATAGCTTTTGCATTTTACAGAGGTCAAAAAAAGGTTAATTAAATAATTTCAATATTTCACTTTAACAGTATACAATAACTGTTTACTATATAAAAGGTAAGTTGAAGAAGAAAAATAAGAAACTTTATGTTCAGTTCTTATGTTCTGTTAAGGCATCTTTTATATGTGGAAAATAGAAGGTAAGACTGGATACTTTTCCAGTATTCATACTGCAACTATAGCTTGATATATGAAAATGCTTCATCACATCAAAACTAATTAGCACTACAACATTATGAAACACACTCTTAAACTTTTTTTAATTTTTTTTTTTTAATTTCAGATATTTAACGAAGATTAAACTGACAAAGTAGGGGTTCTCTTTGTTTCTCATAATGGTTTCACATACATTTCCACAAGTGATGGTGGGTTGTGCATGGGAACGAAATTTACCAAATGACTCATCAGAATCTGGGCTGATGTGAGACATTCCTTTTGTGACTCCTGTTCTCAAGCATACTCTGAGGATGTTAACAAAATACAGGAACAGGCCAGAACAATCTGGGACAGCTGCTAAGCTGTCTATATTTTCCTGTAGCTGCTAGGTCTAGTTTTCTCTCCTAGTTTAAGCATTTTCATGAATTTCCTGGCCTTCACAGCCAAATATTTACAAAAGCATAACTTTTCACCTAAGTTTTTGTGCAGGTTATCACATCCAGTAGTTTTAGATAGTTTAAGTACGTCATTAACTATTCTTTTATACTGGGAACGGTAACAAAATTAGAAAGGCAAAGGAGTTTCCAGGGATTTGACCATATGAGAGCTATGCTCACTAGTATATTTTGGCCTGATTTTCTCCAGGGATTGTAGGGATATATTTTCTGCATGAGGTTTTGCAGTTCATACTGTTTAAGGAATCTCTTTAACCACTCTAACCTGTGGCTGTTGGACTCCACCACCTCTTTGAGAGGCTAGACAGTCTAATCTGATAAAAATATGTAAGGTCTTCTGCCAATCCTTTTGATGGTATTCTGAAAAGAGACCCAGATAAAACTTTGCAAGTTCCAGTGAGCTTTAGGTCTTTGACTAATTCCATGAAACAATTTATTTACATTTAGCCAACACGTTTATCTGAACTACATAAATTATCATATAAAGTCAGTTTAGTTGAAGCTGTGATGTTAATGTGTTATCATTAGTCACTCACTGTTGGTTACAGTCATGAGTAAGGCTGAAGAATTACAATTTTTATTGTGTCACAGCATATGGAAATCAAGTGTCTGACACTTTGAATTGTGCCAATAAAAGTGTTTTGTTTGTCTTCAAAGACCATAATTTGCACTTCCAAACGTGACCATGAAATGGCTCACTCTCAGCCTTTATTTTCATTTTGTAGTGTTTCCACAGTCTCTTTGTCTGGCTATATGGATCAGTAGTGTAAAGTAACACTTTTTTTTTTGGTGTGGCAAAGCTGGAGACTTGAATGCTGCACCTACAGACATTCACCAGCAGAATGTTACCATTTTGAAACTAATTGTACGCAATGAATTACCTGGCTATACTCCCTGGTGACTGTGCTAGACCACATGAGACTATAGATAATGAAAAAATGAGAAGTAAAATAAACTTATCTCCCTTATTCCCTGAGTGTCTTGAAATTGAAATATTTTGAGGTTTTGTGCCATTAACAATTTTGAGAGAAGATTAGGAGGATGTTGCTATGCTTGTTTTTATTAAAACCTTTGTCCTGAAAGTACTTTTGAACTGTAAGGGAAATAAAATAGCTGGGTAAACGAATGTTCTACATAAATATTAAGAAAGGGCAGGATATTTCTGAATTTCAAAAGATATAATTTAGGTTAAAATTCTACATGGGCTTGTAATGTAAAAACCATTATAACCAACTGAATCTGTATTTTAACAAAGCATATAGATATAAACTTAGCCAAACTCTTCTAAGACTATTGAGACTACATTTATGTACTTAAAACTATGCAGACCTTTTCCTAAATTCTGACCGTCTAGAAACATTAGGGTGTGCTTACCTTTTTTATTTTTGATCCTGTGTGAACCTCCAGATCATCCACAGTTACTGTGCTCTGTGCAGCTTCAGAGAGTGGTCTTGGAATTATAAAAGCTGGATTTCTTCTTTATGAAACTAAATCACAATGCAAGCTTGAGAGCACAGTTTACACACTTCACCACCTCATGAGTTTTTTAATACACAAAACCAGACTACAGTTAGTCTAAGGAACCCCCCTGCACCCCTGTGCTTATTTTCAGAATGAATGGTTTTGTTCTGCAGAACCATTCTTATTGTGTTTTCTTGCTTGGTGGCATAATCCTATCCTTACTTACAGGGATTTCTTCAAATGAATTGAATTGTATAAATTTCATTATTGAAAGCATAATGGGGTTTTGGTGCTTTTTTGAAATTCAGGGGGGAACAAAAAAAAGCATTAGATTTGCAAAGATTTTTGTGGGACCTAGTAGGAAATTTTCTTTCTTCATTGTGAGTTGAACTTTTCCTTCAGAAGGTTACTTGTATTAAATTAATTTCTTTTCAAAACATGTTTTTCCTTGGTTTCTTATTTTTCACAGACCATGGTACTTTGCAGATGAGCTAAACGCCTCCTTATTTTCAGCACAGGAAAATCAAGAACTATCAGATCCTGGATTTTTCCATGTAGCAGCTCAAATTCGTGTCAGACTCAGTAGGAAAACAGCTTGCTATTCACCTAATGAAATTGGCCTAAGCTTTTTCCCTCTTCTCACTGTGCTGCTTGGGTCATAATGAACTGGAAAGTTGTTTTTTTTTTTTTTACATGACCAAGTTGTGACTAAGATCTGCTTGGGACTCTCTTTGGAGAAATCTATCACTCACTTGACCAGAAGCAGAGTGTCTTGGAAATCTGATGAAAATCCTGCAAGCTGGCAAGGAGTATTAAGACTAATATACAGAATTTTAACAAATATCACTTAGGGCAAATAAGTAATAGATGTGTGGCCATAATAGCTCACTAGAGGAAGAATTTAAAGCTGAAGTGAAAGTACTGAATATTTATAAGAAAAACACACATTACTTGATGCTGGTTTTCACCTTGCCTTCTTCCCACAGGGAATGGGATGACCCTGGCTGATTGTTGTGGGGTGGAAGCTTTGATATTGTGGCACTGAGCACTTTGAGGAAAATACTTTTTCTTTGGTTTACCAAGGAATGCAGAAAAGCCCTCTTTCAGTTACACTGGGAATTTTGTGATCCTCTGGCTTGGAATCTCATTTATTTCCTGAAAATGGTATCCAACAGGATCTGTAGCTTGGGTGGCAATTGTCTCTCCTGTGTCTCTCATCTCTCTTTCTCATTGCTGCAGAAATTGTGACAGTCCTCACAGCAGGGTTTGACTGCCACTCCACTAAGGAATTTACAAAATACTTGTTAGGGTACACATTCTCTCTCTGCTTCTAAATTAATTTCTCTTTCTCAGATACTCAAGGTATTGCCACACACTTGTGTCCACTTAGTGGACCAGCTGATATGCCCATAAGTCTTTTCTATAAAATCCAAACAAACCTCATTAAACCAGCAATAGAAAAACATCTTGGATTGCAATTTTTTAGAATAATTTTAGTAAGTCAAGATGTGGAATGCTTTTTCCTTTTGTTGTGGAAAGTACAGATTTGTCTTGAAGAAAATCTAACCTTGCAATGTACATATAACACTTTTTCTTTCAACTTTTCAGATTTCTGAAAGCATGAATTTTGACATGAAAATGCTCATACATTAGTATGAAGTAAACTCATTGTCTTGAAATATATTGACCTCAGTGTCGTATGTGGTTTATACTGAGAAGTTAAAAACTGATGAACTTTCCTTACATTAAAATAATAAAATTATGTTTGAGATATTTGAATTCAGTAACAAATAATAGTGAGAAACATTTACTGGATAGGATACAACATACAGTCCACAACTGAGCAATTGAGTTATGTACTTCCCTGGTGATACTCCCAGCCTCTGTAAGTTAGTTCTGGAATATATATATATATATTTTTTTTTTGTGAAGGAAATAATTGCTATGGAAATATTCTTCTGGTTTTAAATGTTTAACATTTGCATTCTTAGGTGCATAAGGCACCATTATTTCACACGGGACTGTGCAACTCAATTGTTTGTCTATTGTACTGACAGAGTAGATTTTTCTTTACAATGCTTTAAGAAGGGCCTCCCTTTTGAAGTGATGTCTCTGTGACCTTTTGTTATGGAAGAGTGTTGTTAAAGCATGTCCTGAATGTGGCTGTGGTATAATACAGCTGACATTTGCTATCTGTCCCACTTGAAAAAGGCTTAGCAATACATAGTCAGTGATGCACAGATGTATCATCCACCTTCCACACGATTTCATTGAGGTTCACGCTTAAACAATCAGAAATTTCACTAAAATTGCTAAGCTCTCTTCTTTTGGTGTACATTTGTCCATGATCAAGCTGTCATTTCGATTTACCAGCTTCTCTTCCATCTGGTTCTGAGCATTTAATTACTTTTTTGCTACAAAGTTGCTCTTTTATGTTTCTTGAGAATTTCCCTGCTCCCCATCTGAGGATCTCAGCATGTGGAAGGAATGTGTTGGTTTAAATTCCAGCCCTACAAATGATGCACAATAGTCTAAAAATTCCGTGTCAGGAAACTTATCTTGTTAGTGATCAGTGATAAAAGTTCCTGTTGCTTTTGGTACTGATATTAATTTCCAAAACTAAGAATAATAAGCTGGGGCAAATTATACATTTCTAAACCAGGTATGCAGTGTTTCTTACTTAGGAGCCCTACAAGTATGAAGGGGATCCTCATTAGGAAGCATTGCCTAAAAATTAAAGCCACTGTCATGCAGTGGTACATGGCAGAAAGAGGATTATTAAAAGAAAATTCATCTGGTTTGCTACTACACTAGCTGATACTATATTTTCTTGATTTTTTGTTTTTTTCCTAAAAAAATGAAAATATTCTTGCCTATTTGAGTGAAAAATAGTTTTGATTCCCTGCACCCCAGTGGTTTCCTTCACAATTTCTCAGTTCTAGTGAAAGGGAGAAGGGCTATACAAAATATTCAAGTACAGTTTTGAAATTATGCCACTGCAGAGAAATTTCTTCTGCATTATCTATGGTGCATCCTTGGATGTAGCACATAATTCAGTACACTTTTTTCACTCACAGAAAAGAGTGAAAAAAGTTC
Source organism: Tangara arthus (assembly GCA_035584835.1). Taxonomy (NCBI): domain Eukaryota; kingdom Metazoa; phylum Chordata; class Aves; order Passeriformes; family Thraupidae; genus Tangara; species Tangara arthus. Next base: position 6,687,937 of record JAWMQZ010000001.1, read on the forward strand.
AAAAAGAGGTTTAACAACTCTGTGGATGTGGCGCTTGGGGACATGGGTTAGTGCTGGGACCTGCTCTGAGAGGTGTCCCTGGGCTTGGAGTGAGGCTGGAGCTGATGTTGAGACAAAGATTTTGCAGAAGAGCAGAGCTTCCAGGGCCTTAAGTGCTAGGAAAAGAAGGAATGCTGATTTCTGTAGCTGTAGGCGCTTTTTTGGAGCCGTCATCCTCATCCCACTTAGTTGGAGTTCAAGCCCTTTGTACCAACCAGGCTGGTATTGGAACTGAGTGGGGGAATGGGAAACTAAAGCCAGGAAAAGGAGGGTGCTGCAGTTGCTGCTACTTTTCCATCTTGCACCTCTAAGGAGTTTTCCTTTGCTCCAGTTAAAGGCCAATCAGTGATCAGAACCAGGGTGTGGGTTTAAAATACATTTAAGTCCTAATGTTGGTGGGGATGTACATGGGAAATTCAGTCAGAAAAGGAAAATGCTACAGGTCTGGGCTGGCTGTGGACTGTTTTAAATATTGGTGTGTTAAACTTCTTTACAGCTAGAAATCCAGCATGTAGCCTGTGTTAATCTGAATGGAGGCTCTAGATAACCACTGGAACTGGTTTTGAATAGAATCTGGCATAAGTATTTGCAGTGTCTCTTGGTCAACCAAAACTTCTAGTTCCAAAAAATAAATCCATGTAACCAAGAGAGCATATTTCAATCAGGGTTCTGACAAAGGGTAGAAGAGAGAAAAATTAGATAAAATAATAAACTCTCAGCATTTTTTTTCCTAGTTTCCCAACTATGGAACACTCAAGAGAAACAGGGAGAAATGTTTACCTTTCCCGTATCAAACCAGATTACTTCATCATTCAACCACAGTGCTTACTTTTTTGGGATAGAAATTGAAATGGAAAGATCAGATTCTTCAACTTTTTGCAGATTACATTTTGCATGTGTATTACAGCTGCTGTTTAATTTCATCCTGCTTAGTACTTTCTTAGAAGTTGTCACAAACAGAATTTTAATTCTGTTAAAAAAAAAAAAAAAAGCTGATGAAAAGTGACCATATGGGTTTAGTCAAAATAAGCAATTTGAATCAATTTTTGTCTTCTGTGGAAATAAAGACGGTTTGTAGCACTGAGTTCCAAACTAGAGGAATTTATGACCAAACTTTCTCATTTGCATTGCATAACCAGAGGTCACTTAAAAAGGGAAAGCAAATAATTCCAGTGCTTGGATGTCCAGAGAGGAAGAAAACAAAGCCAGCCTAGGATTTGTTTGGATTTTTCAAGATTGCATATAACACAACATAACATCTGGAGACCATCCAAAAACTTGACTTATTACAAGGTATGGTTACTGATTTGTTCTGTTTTAGAACAGATCAATGACTTCCATACATTTTACTGCATTCTACTTGATTTTGTTAAACAAAGCCCTAATAGGAGCTTTAAGTTATTTTCCTTTTCCCTTTTCCTCCCTGATCTTGCTAAAACATCTGGTTTTAGCCTGGTCTTATCAGAGCTGGAAACTTCATAGGAGAGTGTTAAGATGACACTGAGGTTCCTAAATTAGCATCTAACAGAATCAACCTTAGCAGCTTTAAGAATCACCCTCTGGGCAGTGATGCTCAATGTCTGGCTGTAGGTTTGCAGTAATTGTTAGGAATCTGTTCTAGCTTTGCCTCTTCTGTCTACTTTGAAACAACAAGGAATTTGCCACATCATTCCCCCCACCCCATTCTCCATAAGCAAATCATGACCATGGTTTGCTTCCAGTTAGTCCTGGAATATCCCACTTTCTCAGTCTTTGTTTCTGCTACAGTAATATTTTTTGGGGGAATTTTTTTCTGCCCTCTACTGTCATTTATCTGATTTTTTTCATGGTATATTTGTGTGTATTTCTTATTGTAAACAATATTTTATTAATTTCCAAAAAACACCTCTTTTCCCAGGCCATATGTTTGATGTTCTGCTTAATATTGTGATAGATGTTCTGTGATATTGCAGTTTCTGTCAGTTAAATGACACATTCTTTTACCTCGTGGCACTTACCTCACATTTATTTTACTACAGGCTCCACAGGGAAGCCATCACAGTACTAAGCTGTCAGAGTTCAAAAACCATCTGGATGACATTCTTTTTATGATTTATGAGTTTATGATTTACTTTTAGGGGGTCCTGTAAGGAACAAAGAGTTGGAAGTCATGATCCTTACAGGTCTCTTCTAACTTGAGATATTTCATGATTCTATGGAGTTTTTTTTTCACTTTTTTTTTCATACGTAAGGCAGTGAGAAGGTTTGGTTTGGACTTCAGCAATGCTATTGAGAAACTGAACATTTAAATCACTTACCAGTATTTTGAAGGGGAACCTGTCCAATCCAAAAGTCAATACTTTTAAATATAGGGGACTCCTTCACACTGAGACTTAATAAACTACTGAGGCTCTACACCTTTCTTTGTCTATAAAGGCTCTCATGTTTCAGTAACATTTAAAAAAGATTGCTTTTTTTTTTCCTTCTATAAGAGTAATTTTAAGTACATGATATGCATTATATAACCTATAACTACTAAGGGAGAAACAAAGAAAATATACTGTCTTGTGCAGGTATCAGAAGATACAACCTTAAAGAATGCTTTTATTTACATTAAGATATTGGAAATCATCTTATGGTGTTAAGAATAAATTGTTGCTAGAACCTCTTTCCACTTTCGCTTATTTTTCTCTCCAGCTGTTTTGCATATTTATTAGCTTCTTATCGGAGATACTTTGAATATAATTTTAAAACAGGAAAATAAATATTTTCCTACTTTTTGTATCAGGATAGTTGTAAAGAAGTACATTTTCTGCATGGTGTATGGGGAGTTAGGCATGCAATTTCCATTAATAATGAACCATGCAAAAAATTTGCCCTTGAGAGGTACACGTATAGACATCACAAACATTAATCATTAAAGTTGTTCAGGATTCCTGAGCTACTTTCTTATCCAAAAATTATAGGATATATAAGAGTTTAATTTCTCATTGAAACAGTTGGAATTCATCTGGCTCATCTTACAGTAAGAAATATCTTTGTACAACATCAGGAAATCTGTGCGTTCCATGGAGTTTAGTGGACAGACTGACCCTGCCAATCCCTCTAGATATGCAATTTGCTCAATTCTAGTGCTTATTTTCAGATTCCATACCTGTCCTTTTCAGGCATATATCAAGCCTGTTATTTGTGTTGTCAGAAAACAGGTCTGGTGTTTTTTTAGGGATTCTATAAAACTTGGATGTGTCACTATATGTTTCTCAGGAGTTTACTAGAAAATGTCACCACTTTGTGTGCCTAGATGTGGCTACAAGGGTGCTGGTTTCCTTCTCTCCTTATCTAACAAGTATTCCTCTGCAGAGTTAGTCAAGAATCCTGTAAATATTTATGCATCTACTTCCCACTTTAAAAAGCATTACTCACTTCAATGGAATGTACAACAGTGAAATTGAGACTGTGTTAAAATTTGAGGGATTAGGGCCTTGGTTTGTAGCAACTGGCAAGGTCTGTGTGAAAATCCTGTGACCTTGATGGGAAATGCTCTTTTGTTTTAGTGACTCACATTTGTAGGCGTCTCTTTACTGCAGGACTCAAATAGAATGTAGACATAACCTCCCCTTTTTGGTCTGTTTCTAATGGAAGTGTCTTCAAACAGTTTGGAGACCTAATTGAAAAAAGTAGTCTGCAGACTATATTTGAAGCAAAGCTGGTGTTTGCAGTGCCTGAAGAGGTGACTAGAGCAACCTGAAATTAGCTCAAGAAGCCATGATTTTATTTCACATTATTCTTGTTTTCTTTCTGTAGTGAAAAGGAAGATGGATGCAAGCAACCTTTTTTTTAATCTGTATTAAAAACTAAGCTTTCAATGCCTTTTGTGCAGACTTGCATTAGCCTTCAGCTCTGGTTGTCATGAATGCTGAGATTTTGGAAAAAAAGCAACTTGCAAGTAGTGTTAAAAGTGCTTACTTTAATTATGACACTCAAAACGTAGGGCTTCATATTTTACAACTGCCCTCGTGATGAAACATTTGATATCTTACCTACAAACTATGGATTCTTTGCTAGGCCTTATAGTTTGGTTGGTTGATATCTTGAAAGAGAACCAGGTTTCAGTTTTTTAAGAATGTTTCACATACCTTGTTGAGGAATTCAAACAGAAGCACGGATTTAAGATTAAGCATCAGATGGATTGAACATTTAAGAGTCATGATTTCTTGCAAGTGTAATTTATTTGAGGAACAAATAAAACCTCCTAAAGCTTCTTAGATGAGAAGGGTGCAACAATTTCCATAAGTGCCTTTGGTTTTTAGAGATATCACAGTTTAGTCTTAAAGCTATCACTGCTCTGCATAACTTTTATTCCCTAGTTTTTAGAGTTTTCCTTTGAAATACGCAGAAGAAAACTCACAATGTGCTGGTTTTGAGTTGCACTGCCTTCCTCTTGAAGTGCTGCTTTCTTTTCAACTTGATTTTGTTTTGTTGAGCTACCTTGATTAATCAGCAGATGGTCACCCAGTTTCTCGAAGGAGATTACATCAGTCTTCCTAGAGAACTCCCATATGAATAAAATGTTGATGAGATGAACAGAATTGATATCCAACATTTGTTTTGTAGGGGAATAGAATATAGGTAAATAAAGGTAGCACAGCAAGTAATCTTATCCCATTAAGGATTTGCAGCTGAGCCAATTATTAGAGATTGGGAGCAGGCCTGATTTTAACAGGCCACAGCTGTAGCCAATAAGAAGAGTGGTTTAAAAGAGTGGATTGGCTGGCTGAGGGGAACTGGAGTCAGTTGGCTGCTGTGAGGACAAGGGAGAGTCAGTGCCTAGAGGAGCTGCCTACAAGAAACATCAAGGAGGTATGAAACTCTAGCAATATGGAACCTTTGCAA
>JAWMQZ010000001.1:6694218-6889187 GCA_035584835.1 Tangara arthus
CTCGGGCAGCACAAGAGCCCAGCCAGGGCTGCACCCAAAATGATCACAAAAATGGGTGATGGTCACGGGGTCTTGCGTTTTTATAAGTTTTGGTTCATTTGCATATCAGATTTATTGTCCAATTACAGCTTTAGGTTATGAAGTCCCTTCTTGTTTATCTTTCTTCAGTCCATGTTGTTTACACTTTTGGGCCTGAGACCTGGATTAGTTGTCCTTGGTCCCCAGATAGGGAAGGAATTCTTTTCTCTAGCTACTCTGTGAAGAGAGCTTACCATCCCTTAATAACAAGTTCAGAACTACACAGTAAAGCAATACGGAATCTGAAAAATATAAAAGCTAAAACCTCAGGCATCAGATCAAGAAGTAGGCATGCACTGTAGGGGGGTAACAAGACCACCAAAACCCTCTGAAGTCCTTCCTTACTTACTCTCTTCCCTTTGCTCTACCCCTTTATCCAAATCCCTTATGTAGCATGTCAGGGACTAACCTAGCAATTTCCAGGTGTGTAATTTGCTAACAAAACTTTGTGAGTTATTGGGGACCCTCTGACTTCTGTTTTCCCTTTCAACCCTGAGCATCTATGAATCTTGTGTGTTCCATTCCCCTTAAGGGTGGGACATCACAGATGCTCACAAGGTGGCTGTAATCCATTTGTATGACTGCTTCTGGTTCCTTAACCGTGCACCTGGCCATTATATCCTGAGACAGACTTCTTTCACTGAAAGACTGGGAATAAATTTTCTGAGATCCATCTTTCTAGAGGTCATAATGCTGTTTGTATTTGTGCCTCCTCCCAGACATGTAATTGAATACATCAATTCTTAAATAAGGGCCTCTTGTCAGCAGCATGTGTTTTGGGGTCACTCTCTGGTGGAGAGATGATAGTCCTGGACAACAGTGAGGGAATAGCAGGGGCAGTCACACGTGTTATTGCAGTGACAATAGTTACAGGTGTTTAAATCATCCCAAAGGTGCAACCTTTAACTTCTGTTGTGGTTTCAAAACGGGAACTAGGAACAGTGGGTGAAAGATCAAAAGGAAGAAGCGATCTCTCTGTCCTACAAGCAGAAAGGAAGAGTAACTCATGGTGTAATACTGTGCTTAGGACTGAGCAGATGAGACTAAGAAAGATTATGGTGGACATGGGTAATTGGAAAACACCTGGGATGGATATGGAGATTGGAAAGACGCAATGAATTCTTGCTATGCATTTTTAGTAAGTAATAAATACACGTTGCCTACTTTTTAATTAAATGTATATGTTTGAGGCAGACAGTATAATTGGTTACGTGGAGTTATCAGTGTATTTGCATAGGGGCACCTCAGGAAATGTGTGGGGGACTTCCAGCCCTTCTGTGCTGGTTTTAAGAGGAGGGTTCAAAACTTCTAAACTGTAGCAGAATATCATGGAAAAGCCTAAAGGATTCCCTTTCAAGAAATGTCTCCTAAGCTTTTGACATCTATGTGATTCTTTGCTCCAGCTTGTTGCAAGCCAGCCCTGGCGACCTCTCCCACAAAGCTGGCAGCCACACAGAGAGGCACAGTCACAGGATGTTACCTGTCCTGTAAGCAGCTTTCAGCAGAACCAAAGCCACCCTGGCATTATGCAGACAAATCCCAACTCTGCTTTCTTTTAAAGGGGTGACTGAGGTTGTCTTAGGAAGGCAGGAATCATGCCCCTTTGTTTCCTTTAAAACCAAAGCTACGTTTCCAGCATTATATTTTGTTTCAAAAATTGGAGACTGAACTGATGAAATAAAAGATGTCATGGTCTGGGAGTGTTGGCAGACAAGTTGAAGTCCAAGAAGGATTATGTGGGAGTTCGGACACGCTGTAGAAACACTGAGAAAAAAACTGAAGGAGGAGATCATGAACACTGCTGCTGCTCACAATGCCTTCTATTCATTTGTTTTCCCTTCTCAGAATGTCTCACTTGGTTTCTGAAGCACAGCAAACCATACCAGCTTCCCGAAATGCCATCTTGATTTCAGCCCAGTGAATTTAATTGGCAGCAGTGCACAGTGATTTGAAGAACAAGTACAGCCCCCAAGCCAGTGCTAATGCTGCTGGGGCTTGGTATATGCTGAGAATTCATTGCATGAAGCTCAGCAAAAGATCAAGACTAAAATCATTAGTTAGGCTGACCTGAAGAATTTGGAAACTGGTTTTGCAGTGACTGAATTTGCATGAAGCCTTCCCTGTGAAATCACACGTAGGCAGGAAGTAAAATTATTTCTAAGACGAGAATTTTCAAATTACTAGCTCACTTGAAGAACAAATATCATCTTTGTGAGAGAATTTATAATCTAGTGAAATCACTTGAGAGATAGACCAAAAGACCAAACATCACCCTTTTCTTTCGTGTTAGAATTTTTCATACATAAACTTCACAGCAGATTAAACCCTAAATCTAAAACAACTGTTTTAAGTATTTCTGTAACTAGAAATACCCCTAAATAAAAAAAAAGAGTGTAACTCTATTGTATTTTTCTCATGCAAAGAAGATGCTGTCATTGTGGGAGAAGGGCTGGCAGGGATTCACAGGGGGAAAGAAGGTAGGAATAAAGAAGAATAGTACATTCATCTATAGTGAAAAATCATGTTTGATTTTTTTTTTGATAATTCAATTGTGCTAAACATGAATTCTCACCTTTTGTCAAGAGAGAAAATTAGAAGCATAACTTCAAGCAGACAATAATGAAAAGAAAGCATTCATCATTCCACACTGATGAGAAAACAGCAAGAATAAATCAGACAAATCAAGCATTGTGGTAACTGTTGTACAGTCTTATGCCTATTATTAATTGAATGACAGTTCCTATTTATGGTGGATATCTGGGTCATTTGGCTTCAAAATGAAGGGTGCTTGAGGTGAGGGACTTTGGTATATTTTGCTGAGATGTGTCCACTGGTTTAAGGAGTGACTTTCTGCTGGATGCAGAAAGCTAGTTGCTCTTTCTTTCTGTCAGTCTTTTCTTCCTTTCTGAGTTAGGAAAAACTGGTAAATGAGTCTTCACCTCCACCCAGGATTTTAGCTGCAATCCCAAAACCCACTGACATCCAGAATGCAGCAGAAGTGGCACAACAGGGGACCTTTGCTCAAGGGTTTGAAATTGCTAACATGCGTTCTGGTGAACAAATATCCCTGTGGTGACATTTATGAGCAGAATCTATTCAACATGAGAAATATCCAACTAAGTTAATAGTATGGCTGACTGAATGTGAATAGTGGTTTTAAGCCTATGTACCTTTGATTTCATTAGGCTTAAATCTTGAAGGATTTGCCTTTCTGTAACACATTGTTTGAAGTTATCATAATTTTAGGTATTACATGAAATGTTTCTTTTTATGTCCCCCTTCTTCTCCAGGCTAATTGCAATAGCGTTTGAGAATTTGTAAAATTTGAATATCATTGGACTGTTGAACCAGCATGACCTTCTTGCTGGGAACCAGCGTGTTTTTCAATGTGGTTCAGATGGTGTTTAGGGTTTGGCAATTATTTGTGGCTGCTCCAGCCCCTGTGACAAGCACAGAAGCTGTTCATGCCCCAGTACTGGTTGTACCTGCCCTAAGCATCCTATGTGTTCTATTGGTAATAATCTTACACATTCATAGAACACTAAATTTGGCTTTCTACATAATATACAGATAACATAATCCTTCACTCAATTGCTTCTTCATATTCCAGAAAATGTTCTATATAGGGAAGAATAAAGCGTAAAGTACGATTTGTAGTAAACCTACTATTAATCCATTTCTTTTCTTTCACAGTCTTGAAAAATAGCCTTGGCTCTGCAAACACTTTTGTTTCTTTTAACTTTTTGCTTCCTTTGGATTCAGACTGTGTGTTGACTCTGCTGTTCACTCTGGATAACAGCTGTTCTTGCTGAATTGGTTGTTTTGGCGTCATCCTTCTCCGCACAAGGATGTGTTTGCTCCCTGTTTTCCTCTGGAGGCAAGGCCTTACTTATAGTACTCCAAAAAAGTTTTTATTTTGTGGCTATATCTTCCTATCCAGAATTTTACTGCAAGTGAGATTGCTCTGTCTCTACTAGTTTTACATATAAAAAGAAAATAAAGAAGACAAAATTGCCTTGGTGAGTTTCTCTTCTGTGCCAGCTCTCTGCAAAGTACTCTCTGCATGTCAACAACAAAAATCAGCAGTGGCAAGGCTCTATGACTAGATAGACATTTATATCACTAAAATAAATTAATTAAAATAAATTTACACTCAGAGTGAGTGACTGCAATACTGAAATTGAGAAGCACTCAAAGATGGGTAGATAAAATCTGTACACAGATTATTACAAAGCTTAACAAAGGTGCAGCAGTAGATTAAGATTTGGCTGACAATTAAATCATTTTTTTCTCTTTCCCAGTAAACAAATGATAATTTAAACCATCAAAAATTGAAACTAAAAGCAGAGGTGTGTGCTAATGGGAATAATTATGGATTTATGGGTATTTAGGCAGTAATAAATAATGCCCTTGGATGTAAAAGGTCATGAGGAGTGGATCAACCTGCAAACTTTTTTCAGAAGTATGAGACCTTTTCAGAAAGAAATGTGACAAACCTAGAGGTAGAATTACTTATTAGTAATTTGATGGTAAAAAAAAACCATGAAAAGTCAAAAAATATGTATTTTTAAGTCTAATATAATCTCCATGTTTAAATATATAGCTAAAAAGGGGAAATATTAATCAGTAGCAGTAAAATATCTCCAAATATATAAAAAGAAATGTCTTATTAAAAGATTAATTACTAAATGAAAGGAAACGTAGCAAACCCAGAATTTCTTCTGGGAATTACAGTAACATAGGATTCAAAATTGCTTCAAGAGATTATCTTAGTCTATTCAATGACAAAAAATTATCTAACCCATCTCTGTGGACTTTTTTTCCAAGCTATGGACTTGTTTTCGTGTATCAACACTTCTTGGTAGAAAATATTTCTCCTGATGTCCTATGCATGTCTTTGCTGTGAATGAAAATTATTCCTTGTTAACTTCCCCATCTTTCCAGAAAATGCTGATTATGAATCCATGCCTTTCCTTTGGAAGAAACCAAATTCTCCTCAAAATCTTTTTTTTTTTTTTTGGCTGAAAAACCACAATTTTCCCAGTTTTTATTCACAACCAGATGTTTTTAAGGCTACCTTCAATGATGGATTTGCTCAGAAAGATTTTGCTAATCTCTGTAGCCTCTGAAATTATTTTAAATCTGTGGCACAGTAACTGATATTTCTTTTTGTAGGTACTAATACTGTGATATACATTGGAAAAGATTGTTTAATTTAATGGGATTTTACAAGCTTGAAAATCTTCTTCAGGGCTGACATATCAATCTATTTTCTTTAATCTAGGAAGCATAGGGGTTAAATTTAAAATATAGTAGAGATAAAGATTCTCAAAAGGAATCATGCAACAGCAGAATCCAAATTTCTGTAGATTTCCTGACTTTTGAAATGTTTTAAGCTTCTATACATTTGAAAAACAGAGTTGTGATAGTCTTTTCTGCAGGAGGAGCCTAACAAAGCTAATTTGTTCTGGGATTTCCTTTTACCCCAAAGTATACCAGGTATTTTGAAGTCACTGTTACAGCAGTGCACAGGTGAAAGTGTTATTTCTGCCTTCAGCCCTTGCTTCTTATACAATGTGTAGAAAGCAGCAACAAAAAGTAAGGAGCACACACCTGGAGAGAGAATGTTGTTCAATGGACCACAGGATCCACAAACTGCTCAAGTTCTAGGCATTTCCATTAATTAAGTATTGATATTGTGGCAGATGTCACGTTTTAGATGACAAATTCATGTCAATGGGCATTTTTACTCTCTCCCAAAATATTTGAAAAATTACAGATGTGTTGGGAAATCTGCTGATTATTTTCCCCTTCATCTTGCTTTGTGTCTGATCTCTCTTTCCTAAAACGTTTTTGAAGTGTGTGCTTCCCTCTTGCTTTTTCATGAGTGCAGACTCAGCTGTATGCAGCAAATACAATACTTTGAGGCAGTACTGTGAATTTTTTTGTTGTATTGCTGACCTGTGAATTTATACTTGGGAATTTTGTCGGTTATGACTTTCACTCTGTGCAGTCCTTTAAGCATCTCATGTGCTTCCCTCTGGAAAAGCAAGAAGAAAATCTCTGTTTTCTGCAGATGAGGTGCAAAGGGCATTTAGAAGAACCAGCAGCTGCCAGTTGATGTGCTGCAGGTTAGCAGGCTGCATCTCTAATCCAGTGCATTTACCAGTGCATCACCTGCTCACCTTATACAGTGAATAGAAACTTGAATGTCTTATCATGGGAGCCCTTAGTGATGGCTGTTGTATTCATACAATAGTTTATTATTAAGACACTTAGATGTGTAAAGATATGATTTCTGTATTTTGTTTGCTATGGCCATCACTGAGAAGGTTGATTTTGACCCTCTCAGGTTTCTCCTCCTGATTTGTATTTTACATAGGGAATATTTTTGTTCCTGTTGGTCAGAAGGAGGGCGTGCAGTGTAAGCTGGCTGCTGTTGATTTGGCACTGACTCCTAGGGTCCTCTGTGCCTTCATCACAGCTGCAAATTACTCTGGTGTAGCTCTCTAAGGACTGTGTGCTTCCCCAAGAGCTATTGCAATTTTGGTCAGCTGCTGCCCCTTTCCAAAACCCAGTGCTTTCCCTGCCTGCTGGTGTTTGCATTACACACGTGTCCCCTGCATCCTGGGGCTGCTGTGTGCTCTCAGCTGGCCTTGCCTGACCCCTGGCTACCATGCCAGAGTTTTTGCCAAGCACCATGTGTATCACCTCAAAGGAAGGCTGTTGAGTTGTGCACCTGCACCTATTTTGAATATCTGAAGCCATTTTGCTGCTTCAGCAGATATTATGGCGTAACCTGAATACCTTTTTTTTTAATAGAAATTTGTCAGGAAATTGAGCACTTTGTGCCTTTTTTGAGAAATGAATTGCAGTCACCACTGTACTGTACCACTGAGCGCACTTGACATCCATTTGGGTCATGTAGTTTGAGTTTCACGTTTAAATGCACTGAGCTTTGGTTGGCATAAGGGTCTCCACTGCCCTGCTCTCAGAATTATTGATATAATTCTGTGCAATCTCAGCCCTGCCTGGTGCTCTGGCAGTGCCTCTGCCATGCCCTCTCCACTCCACAGATCTCTGGAAGGATGTCAATCTCTACACTTAGCTGTGGATTGGGGCTCAATTATATTTCTTGCCAAACACCATCTCTGTACATGCAGTTGTTTCTGGGAAGTTTGCTTAGCTACATTCTTGTTTTCAGGTAGGAACTTGTTTTCTTTCAATTCTATAGAGATCCATTGATTAATCACTTGTTAATTATCATTGATTAATCTATGATAATTAAACAGGTAATAACATGTTTTTAAATATTAATAATTTGCATACATGAATATTTAGTCTTTTATTAATATCCAGAGTAAATTAATTATCTGTGGTCTTTCCTGTTAACTCAGATAACTTGCACAATGCTTGCTTTTGACACAATACAGTGTTAACATTTAGGCTGTAAACTTTTTTCACAACAAATACACCTTCCATCTATTTGCTGCCTTGCAGAGTACTTTTGTCACAGAGAGCTTCTCAAGATAAATTTGCTGCTGTTTACTGGTATTTTCATACTGAAAATTCATAACAATCAATGCAGTGCTGTTCCTTTCTCTCTGCACTCCCTGCGTTTCCTTTTCAGACCTCTTACCTGCAGTAGTGCATGTTCTTTTTTTTTTATAATCTTTTGACCTTCAGATTATAATATTGGACCTCAGTGATTGAAAATCCCTTCTTATATTTAACATGATAGACTGTGTACTGTCGTGCACTTTCTTGGAGCTGCTGGAGCTCTTGGCACACAGCTAGGTCTAGTGAGGATACACTGACATTTCTGCTTTAGGGAAAAACATTTATTCTTCCAACACTTTGTTAAACTCTCTAGCTATCATGCTATACAGAGAACAGTTCAATTTCTTTGTGTAGTTTTTTTTTTTATTGTTTTTTGCTACTCCTTGGAGCTAGCTCCTCCATTGATGCAACTTCTGCAGCACCTTGTTTCTTGCCTTGTAACTTAACTCTTGCCCTTTCCCTTAATATCAGAACCAGTTCCAAGATCCCAGCTTTCATCCTTTCCTTACTGGGAGAGAAGTCAGTGCACAGGATTTGCAACAAATCCCTCAATAATTTGTTTTTCTCTGCTAGTCTTGTGTGATTTATGTACAGTGCTATTCCCTTCCTGCTCCTGCTGTCATCACCTGCCTTGATAGCTTGGTTAGGACAATGGATGTTATTACTGGGATCATAGGGCTTGCATGGTATGGAACATTATCTTCTCCCTGGATGAGAGGGAACTGAATGAATCCAACACATGGGTTTTGGAGGAAGAGGTCTGTGAGTCACAAGACCTTATTCTTCTGTCTTTAACTTCTTAGCCCCTTCTTTACTCCCCCTAGTGTAAACCATCTTACAAGATTTCTGTGCTTTAATTTCTCTTGAGTTCTGTGATAGGGATTTTTTTTTAAGTAATTCAAAAAATAGTTCAATAGTTTGAGCTATTTAAACATTTTCTTCCAAGATTAATTTTTATTAAAATCAAACTAAGTGTTAATCCATGTAAGTTACTGTTATCTAAAGACAACAACTCCCAACAGTGTATCAGTTCTGCTGTGGTTGACTTCTTGTGTGGCTTTTTGTTTTGATTGATAAATTCCTTTAGAGTGAATTTCCTCAGGTGAAGGATGTGTTTTAATTTTGAAACTATAGAAATATAAAACATATTTCATGTAAACATGTATTATATATAGAATATATGGGGGGAGCAAAGTGCTCTTCCTGGGACCCAAAAATAATATGTTGTTTTATTAATAATACTGTAATAGCCATCATATAAGAAGTTTTTATCTTGTGCCCATTCAAGTCTGCTTTTGTAAAATCCTATAGCAAAATAATGTAAGTGACAAAATCCATTAGAGAGTATATTATCAACAGGTCTTTTACAACTCCTGGACTTTCTTGGGTCCAGTGCTAAAATAAATTTGTCTCAGCTGTCAGTGGTAAATCAGATACCCAAAAAAGTCAATGAATCGAAACAGAAAAACCCCAAATGTTTTGGAAACCATCTGAAAAAAAAAGCCAACATGTCTAGGAGATTGTATAGGGAGTCAGATATTTCATCATATTTGGATTGGAAAGAGCACACAGTCGATTTTAGTTAGTTTGAAGGTGCAAATAACTTGTTTGATGCAAATTTTTGAAGACAGTGGTGGGTGCAAGAGGAGTTCTGGGGTGAGGAGACCCACTTCACCTCCGAGCATGTTGTGTAACACTGTGGAGTGATGGTCAAAGATCAGGGATACTGGGCCAGGACAAACAGCTGGAGGAACACCCATGGTCACAGGAACAGCACAGGAAGAGTGGAGAAACTCAGGTGTGGGTATGGGGGTGGTGGAGAACACAGCAACAAGAGCAAACTTTGGGGAAAAACGGTGGAGAGTTACTGCTGGAAAAGTTGAACTATGTTTCTTTGGGGAATATTTTGGAGGAAAGAACCAGGGTGTAACATTATCCAAAGTCCATGTTTCTTCCCTTGTAGAATGAGAGTAGTTGTTCTTTCTTTAGATTTAGAGATTTTATTTTTCCTTTCCATATTTCTGTCATTCCCTTTGATTAGGTTGTTTATTTAAATAATACAAAGGTAATTATGATCCATTCTGTTAGAACTAATTTACAGATCAAATGACAACTCATAATGCCTACTATTTATATTACTAGTTTGAGTGGACTATTCCTGTACTTGGAGGAGGTTGTCTTTAAAGACCTGCCAATTTTTTGGCTCCTCTGCCTTTCAGAGCTGTCTTTCAATGGATTCCACCTCTATTTTTCTAAATAAGATGGTAGCAGCTACAAATAACTACATGGTTTCCTTGTTCTGTGTTTTGTTTTTTACATACTTTCTCACCCGTTTGTTGTTTATCAAAATTTGTGTGTGTGTGTCTTTTTGGTGTTCTGAGTGAAAATGTGTGAGTTTTTTTATCTCAAAATGACAAATGACTGAATTGAGTGGGAAGCACCATTAGTGAAGTCAAGAACTTTCACCAGCAAGGCACAGCTGTTTAAGGTACCAACCTTTAGCCAGCTTACTTTTAAACCTCCTGAATTTGCTAACATGAAGTTCCATGCTGTTATATATCTTCCTAACTTTCCTCTCAACACTTCAATTCTGCAGTGGAAGCAAGATCCTACTTTTCCCAATGAACAACAGGCACTCCTCCATCCCACTTGTCCATGTATATTTCTGACACCAGAAATCTGAGGCTTAGGAACTTACATTGGTAATGATAAAACACTGTAACAGAACGAGAGAGTAAACATCATTTTCAGTCCAACACCACTGCCTTTCCCTGAAACCATCTTTGCCAATGTAACTAATGACTTGGCAAAATAAGGGGATTCCATGAGCCTGCACTTCATTATTATGTATTGAACAGATGTAAAAAGTTCATGGTGACTTAGTTTGCTGTGGTTTATTTCTAAGCAGGTAGGGTTTGGGTTTTTTATAAAAAAACCTGTGTAGCTGAACCTGAGAAACAACAGATTGTTCCTGGCCCTGATGAATACCCACAGGAATGAAGAAGGCAAAAAGGGATTTGTTGCCACCTGTGTGTGTGACACCACTTCAGGCTGTTCTTTGTTCTTGTTTGCCTTTGATGTTATGGTTGGTTTGATATATAGGGAAGAACTGACTAAAATACCAGGGCATGATGATATAAGCACACCATCTAAAAAGAACTGGGAGCTCCTATGGAAATCAGGAAGGCTCAGAGTGTTTTCCCACAAGAAAATACCATTTCATACCCCCTCCAGTGCAGGCCAATGTCACAATCTACCTTTCTGCTTCTAATTCTGAAGAAGTTATTTTCTGTCCCTCCTGAGATTGATGCCTTGCATATGTGTATTCTGTACACTGCTAGACTCAGATTTAGGCTCTGTGGGTGATCTTATGCCACCACAGGCTGTTGTACATTCTGTAAAACACAATGAAACTGATAAAAGGGAAAAAGGGCATCCAGGTGAGTTGCCAGAAGCAGCCCTCAGGTTTCCTGAACCTCCTGAAAATAAGACAGTGAAAAGAAAATATTTTCATCCCTTGATGCTAGTATATAATAATGTTCCTTCTCCTGAAACTCCTAAGGTTCCATATTTTCAATATTAGTACCTTTTGTCTCAACCTAGCTCTTAATTAGCTTTTATTGTGGGAATTCTATTAGAAAAGAAGCACCATTTTTGCCAAAATTCACAATAACATTCCACCTTGCTTCACTGTTTGAACACAAATGGTTTTCATGTAGCATTAAAGACTCTTCAGTAGGTGAACATCTATATGCTCAGACAAACTTGAAAAGGTGTATACATGCTTATTCCAGCCATGTTCCTAAGTAGATTTTTCAAGGCAAGAAAACTGGATAGAATCGTATCCTAGACAGAATTCACAATGGAGAAAAGTTTGTTTCAAACTCAACTCTCTAATTAAATTGTCTAAACAAACTACAACTCAAAAACCAGACATTACAATAACTACAGCAGGGAGAAAGTGCTCTGTTGCCTAGAGATTATTTCAAATGTTGATTCCTCATGAGGATTGCTCTGTGATACATTTAATATACTGTCAAATATAAAATTTGGTTAAAATTTTGCTTATCTGATTGAAAGATTATTCATCGGTTTTCCCTTTGCTCAGAAGTATTACTTTACTGGGATGACTTTGGTTCCATTTTTGCAAGTTGTTATGTAGGTGGGAAATACTTGCTCAGGTAAGCAAAGCTTTTTGATTTAAATGGAAATAGCTTGCTTGGGTAAATGACTGCATAGTTAGACCAGTTGCTTCTCCGTTTCCTCAGTCTTTTATTCTGTCTGCAAATTGTCAAACATGCATCTGTTAACGCTGAGATGATTACAGAAAGAAAAAAGTTTCATTCTTCAGCTTGCTGACACAGATTTTTTTCTGATAGGCCAGACTCTGGTTCAGTGGTATTTCCAAATTTATGAAAATTCAGTATCAAATGCTGAGGGTTGAAGTCTTTACTGAAAGGAAAAGAAAAATTTCTAAGTCTCTAATAATGGCTAAATCAATATGGGAAGGACTTTCTTTTACGTAATCTGTGCGCCTTGAATTTAAAATATTTTTAGTTTTCCCTCCTGTCCTCTTAGACTTTCTGGATTGTTTTAGGTGATCAGACCTTGCTAGGGCTACGTAAATAGTGATGACAGCAGAAAATTCTTCAAAGATAACCGTTAAACCCTCTAAGACATGTTGATGTGAGCAGGAATAAGGTAGCCTGGTTAAACAGGTAAAATTATGGGGGAAAAGATCTCCTGAAAAACAGTTAGAGAGGGAGGCCTCTCAGCTTGGAAGTTGGGGCCTGGAAGTAGCTCTGTGAATCAGAAACTTCCTTGAGAAGTACATCTGGAAACTCTGAATGACAGCTGTGGGAATCTAGAAGCCAGAGGCACCCAGAGATACCAACAAGAGGTGCATAAACAAGGAACTGCAAAAATAATTTATCATCTGAGCAAGTGGTAAGTAGTCTGGAAAAATCAAATTGCTGTGAAATAATGGAAAACATAACCATGTGTTGGCTCTTACAGGTGAAAAATCAAAATTAGCAGCATCTATTGACTGCTAAAAGTGGTGTGACCTACACCCTCTTGTGTTGTAAAAAAAGACTTCATTTTTATCCCAAGTGGAGCCTCTTTATTGGAGAACATCCCATGCTGCACATAACTTTTCTTAAACCAGATGAATGCTCCTCGGGGTCTTTCTGTGAGAATTTGGGCTCTACCCAGGCTTTGTGACATGGACCACCTCAAAGGGGGAGGTGGTGATCTCTGTACACCCCCAGACTGGGTAACATTTTAGGTTCTGAAAGCTCTGTATGATTTCTTGCCTGTCATATTTAAATTCATGACTTTTTTCTTTCGAAAACCAAGTACTTTTAAAGGAATAAGAGGGGGGTTTTTTTGTGTTTGTGTGCGTGAAAAAATCATAAAAAAAAGAATGAATTTATTTTCTCCATTAGCAAGCTGTTTCCTTCCGTTGCTTTTTCAAGTATATAAAAGAAAGTACAGTGAGTTTATTAATAGCATTATGTGACTTAAACTTGTAAAGGACATTTCTAGATATAATTTTGTAGTACTGGGAATGAAAACCAGTGGTGAAACATTTAAGCAGCACTACTTTTCAGAACTTCTGTTCCAAAGTTCTTGGGAGATAAATTTTCTTTTCTGTTACACTTGAAGTCTGTCCTTTTAACCATAATATTTTCACATCTAATGATTTCTTTAACCTATGAGAGGAAATCACCAGTAACTGTAAACCTACCTTTGTGATTATCTTCCCTTCCCTTCATTTGATTTGTTCTAATCTCCATTTTTATGCAAACAAAATGAAATTGCCTCTAAGTCTCCATCAATATCCATGTTAATATTAATACTTATTTTTCAGTCTAGAGCTGAAGGACTCACTGTGACTGCAACCTGCTTACTCTACTTAATTTTGATTTGCTTCACTTTCTGCTCTTTCATTTTTTTCAGGCTTCTGTGGACACATCTTCAGCTACAACCTTCTTGTAATAATTTCCAAATTTTTATTTTTGGCAAATAACTGGGGAGCCACAAGTAATGTCAACTACGACCCTGATTTGATGCAGAGAGGGTATTTTTCTAGAAACTTATGAATGATATTTTCAGATATAAATGAAATTCAGAACAAGGATACCTCTTTCCCTGTGTGTAATAAGGTAAGTGAAAATCTCCTGCGAAGCAGGTTTTCTGTAAAAGTAATGCAAGATTTCTGCAGGGTCAAACAAATTGCTCAGTTTTTAGTCCTCAATTCTCTTTTGTGTCCTCAAAAATATTCTTTTTGTAAGAGCCTTTGGTGTGAAAAAACAAAAGGCTAGAAATTCAGCCAGAAAAGCTCTAAAGATCTGTTTTTAGAACATGGTTCCTTTAAAAAATATTCCTGCTGGGTTGAAGAAAAATAGTTAATATTCTAAGATCTCCTATCCTGCTGTTGTTTTGTGCCTTGAGAGTGTTATTATGCTTCCAGATATTCTTTATCCCTGTATCTTTGACTTGGCTTTACAACACTGAAATGGAAAGCATTTACAAACATGATCTCGTGTCCCTGAAAAGTTTGAAGAGAAGATGTGATCATATCACAATGAGATTGTCTAGCAAATAAAAAGGACAATGACTATGCAAAAAAACCTCATTTTCCAGTGACAATCATTCTTTTATTTTGAAACACTTTAAACCTATGAACATTAGCGAGCTGGGTGAAAGGCAAAATTTTAAAAGCCACCTCACAGCAAAGAAATCAGATTTCAAATTAAAGGACGATAAAATTGGAAATTTTATCTGATTACTATTAAAAAAAATAATTCAAAGCTAGAGTCAAGCTTCTGCCAATAATCTTGGTTTATTGTCATTGAAGGCCTGTGGTGATAATCACACAAATGGACAGTTAATTTTTTCTGCATATTTGAATCACTCTTTTTCTGAAATTAAGTACCATATTTTGTGAAGGTAGCTATTTCTCTCTACAAGACCTGAGCTGAATGTTCTATTCAAAGGCACTGGACTAACAACTGTGGAAAGCATAATTATTTAATTAGTACACTGAACTCAAGCAATGACATTTTGTTGGGTTTTTTTTTTTGTACACTGTTCTACTGGTGAGTTTCAGCTCTGGAGTAATTACCTATATCTCAAGAATTAAGGGGGGCTTTGTATAAGTTTTAATCTGTCTGTACTTTGCTTTTGAAGGCAAAGTACTGTACGAACCAAGATCAACTGTCCGACAGTCTTTGGCTTCCTCAATGGAAATGGAAGTTGGTCACAAGTTTTGTCTTTTATATATATTTTTAGACCAACAAAGATTTAACATGGACCACAAAACAGGCATTAAAAGACTGTCCTGGTTGATGATGTTGTTGTTTCATTTTGAGTTAGTTTACCTGACATGCCATTAAACTGAGAATCAACAGGATCTGGTACTATAAAATATCTTCCCACAAAGATGGATGGGTTGACCAGCAAAGACTATTCTGTTTGGCTCAGATGTTTTGAGTGCATGTGGTATATTGAGTAGTTATCAATGTACATTTATGTTTTACATGCGTAAGCTTTGATTGGGTTCTTTTTCACCATTTAAATAAACAAATTCTCTCTCATAATATGCATAGAAGTGTTTCCACTTCCATGAATATGGATTCTATCTTTGTTTTACAAATAAATCATAACTTCTACATTAAGAAAAGAGTAGTATAACATTGCTTGTTTATATGCAGGCAGAAATACCTTATCTGGATTTTTTTATTTTTATTATAATGTTGTTTGTAAAGCTCTGGAGATTCTAAAGCTAATTTCATTGTTGTTAAACTCCTGGATAATCTGTTCTGTGACTTTGTGCATTGTTGATATGCAACATTCAGAATATTTTTTCCTTGGTGAAGGCTGTTGTTTAGTCTTGCTTTCACTAAAGCTTGTTATCATTTATCCAGCTGCAAGGTTCAATCCTTGTCCACAGGATTCTCTTTAATTTTTTAATTTACCTGCCTGAAACTGTTATAGTACAACTTTCTATTCTTATTTAGTGGCATCAGTTGTTTCTAGCTTACAAATACAAAAGTTGATCATTTGTGAATGAGCATTTCTAGCTCCTTTTGTTTTATGGTGTGATGTTTAGGATTTAGGAAACTGAAAAGTAGCAGAACTGCAGGGGTGCAGGAAAATGGGAAAAATGTGGAAAATTATTGACAAAAGTATGGTGTTTCTGGCCAAGCTTTATAGTAAATTTATCTTCTACAAAGCTAAATAAAAGGGGTTTGTCTTGATCATTTGCACAAAGGGTGTAGGAGATAGGAGTATAAGAAACTTCTTTACTTGACTGTGCAGGCACTACCTCATCACCAGCCCTGTCATGCAGATGTAAGTCATGGAATCATTCTTTCTTCCACCTATACGGGAATAGACAAGCCAGCTCTCTATCCATGGAATCATATCAATCTGAAGGGCTGAGGTGACAAGGAAGAGGTCAAGAAGCACTAGGATACATGATAGTGTGAACTGGAAGTTGTCATTGTATACTGGGATAAAACTATGGCTTGTTGGTAGTCTTTGCAGAGTTCTTCAAGAGGCTCTGGGTCGCTGACAGCTGTTCCAGAAACAATATTCCATTCTGCGCTTTCTCAGCACTAATGATTCAAGTGGGCAAACGAGATATTGCATCATGAAATTATTCCCAAGAAAGAAATGTACCTGAGAAGAGAGGTGCTTATATCACCACTACACCTGTTTGGGGAACAGTGGCCTAGAAAAAAAACACTTCTGAAATGAAACCTTGCATGGCAGAAATAGGAAAGGTTCAATCAGGTGCTCAAATTCCAGTGCTGAATTTTGGAAAACTGGAGACTGATCTGAGCTCTCAGACACTCACATGGCTGCATCTGTGCATGCAAATCTGGTATTTATATAAGACATCATTCCATATGTGCATGTCTTTAGGAGGCAGAAGTCAGTCTGCAAGAATATATTCCTTAAAACCATTTTACAATATACAGCTTCTTGGAAAGAATGATGGTTTCTAATATTTTTTCAAGCTAAACATTTACTTAAGATCCTTTGCTAAAATGGTCTTTAAAAATTTTTGTGGTGAGGTTGTCACTGTGACTAGATTGTGATTTAACTCCAAAACCAGACTGCAAAGTAATAGTTTGAGAAGATGAACTTTGTAATCTGACAATGCAGAAAAGATAAAAAGAAATTATACTGACGCTTCTAAAATGGAAAACTGTAATTGTTTCACTGTGTTTATCACAAATATATGTTTAATGCCATGCCTAGATTTGCGACAATTTTTAGATATCTTTGCTGTCTCGATGTTTCCTAATGGCCAGAATATTTCCTGCCATATTTCACCTTTAATTTGAATGGCAATCACTGCTGACTGTGCTTCTGTTTCTTTCCAGAAAATTGTCTGCAAAGTGCTCTGAGTTTTACACTTGATTAAAAAGGCAGGGGCTTTCTGTACTACCATCATAATTAGCCAGATGACAAGAAATGGCTCCCAGTATGGTTTGAAGACTTGTCCCAGTTCAGTCCTTGGATCTTTTTGGTTGAATTTAAGCTAAAAGCTATATAAATATGAGCTATAAAATATTTTTTAGGTAGGAACTCTTACTGGTGTATCTTAGCATCTCTTTAAGACATTAGGCTATGGCTTTTGAGCTTGCCATTGACCTGTGTGGATACTTCTGGGCCCCTTTTGTGTCTCAGTCATGCATCCTATCTGGAAAAGCCAGTGCTGGAAACCAGAGGAAGATGATAGTTCTGAATCTCTTAGGATGAAGCTTTTCTGTCTTTTATCAGTTCATACCATTTTTATGTAATACTCTTTTTATGAGAAATATGTTATAATATTTTTGAAAAACAGACAAATTGCAATACCTTCTACCTATTCAAACTTCTCTTCCCATTGTATCCAAGCTGATCTAGCTAAATAAAAAATCAGTAAGATCCAATACCCTCAACTTCTTTGTTGCCTGTGTATGCTAACAGCAGAAATGACTGCTTTTTGTATCATGATGGCTCTTTTTGCACAGTTGGTAAAGAATGAGTGAGAATGGCCGTGCAAACGTGACTTGTTATTTAACTCTTGAAGTAAAATGTCATCAGCAACTGCAGAGGCTGCACCAGGTGAAACAGCAAAGCAGAGCACCAGGAAGGACATGATCCATGGGGTGAGTCTTACATGACAGCATTTACAACCAGGAGGCTTTTTGAGAAAGCAAATTGCTGGTGGAATGTACTTGTGCTATTGCCAACCCTCCTCTTTCCCTGATAGAGTAATAAATGCTTGGGGTTTTTTTCAGGCAGTGCTCTGCTGGCTGTGCTCCTGTTAATGCTGCTTCGGGTGCTGGAGGCCTCTTTGGCTGCCAGGGCATACTGCTGGCTCATGCTGAGCTTGCTGCCTACCAATGCCCCAAAGTCCCTTTTCTAGCTTTTTAGGTGCCATGATTTAGAGTAAATTCTGTCCAAAACATTTAAAGGAGCATAAGGCTGTGCTGTTAAAAGGAATCAGTAAAAAAAAATGAACATCAAGATCAGTATTCATGAACATCCCATGAGATTCCTTCCTGACACTGATTTTTTTCAAGTCATTTCATTATGTGACACAGAAGACAAAATACAGCTTTTTATTACCCTGGAGAATGATGATTTTCCTACCTGTTGGACTGAATGAATTGTTGGGCCATATTCCCATAATTTTCCATTTATTAGGAAATCCTGTTTGTGTTGTCTCCTGGAGAAAGACAGGCAGAGGTCATTTAAGAGCAAAAATGCCTAAAAAGAACATATATTGGATAAAGAAGGGAAGTTAAAAGCAAAAGGGAAAGTACCCATTGCCCTTATGCATATGGCTGCTGATAGTTCCAACATTTAAACACCTAATAAATGAACAGTGCCCTGAGAAAAGTTCTTAAAAAGCTCAAACCAAACAACTGCCTTTGAACAAAAATAAGCAAAGCAGTATCTGCCCCAAATAGCTATTAACTATTATAAGAAAAGTAAAAAATTCATAAAACACCAAATAACTGGGTGGAAACCACAAAATTCTTGTCATGAGTGTGCTGAGTTTTCAGAATTTTTGAAGGACAGCAATTTCTTGTAATTTTCCATTTTTTTCCCTGTGGCTTCCATGTTGATGGGTAATAAATGCACAAGTCTGGTTTAAAAATCAGTTGCTTCCTTTCCTCAAATCTCTCAGAAGCATGACAGCACATATCTATTCCACATCACAGTGCTGAGAAAAAAAATGACACCCAACATCCTTCCCACAAGAGACAAATTGGAAATAGAATTGGAGCTTACTTTGAACTGCTTGGAAGAGCCAAACTGGTGGTGAAGTGAGCATGAATTTGCACTACTTTGACCTTGAGGCATCACTCTTGAGGGTCATAAACAGTGAAAAATAGGTGGCAAGAAAAAAAGTCACTATAAAAGCTGGTGGGATAATAAAGGAAGTTTAACATATTTTTTTTACTAGATGTTTTAAACACTTTCTTTAATAACACGTGAACACAGAGTCTAGAAATACCATCATAGACTTTCAATGGAATAATGCCCACTTAAAATAATTATTTTATTTTATTTTTAATTTCTGGTTTCTTTTTTTTCTTTCCCTCTTATTAGTATTATGATACAAATTACATGTTGCCCTCAGTAAGTATTAACTGGTTCTTTTAAAAACATTTCATGGGTTCCACACAGAGAACTGTAATAAGTGGCTTTTCCCCATCCAGACAGGTAATTCAACATGAAAGAAACAAGATTGCATATTCCTTCCTGTGTTTCACAGTTTTGGAGGATTAAGATGCACAGAGCCATACAAGATCTTTCTCATGCAAAATTACTTGTCTTAAGCTGACCGCTACCATCAATGAATAGAAATTCATAATTCTGCTCTGTGTCTGCTCATTTGTTTTCTCTCCCTTAAAACAAAAACCAGCAGCTGGTGAACTATGTACTGGATAGAAAGACTGAAGACTGAAATCCCATTTGGTCTGAAAGCATGTACTTGACATAGAAGGATACACATGAAGGACCAAAAGGAAAGATGTGTATCTGTTCATCCAACCAACACTTTTTATGCTACTCCCCTTTCTGTGCTTTTTTTATATGCTCCAAGAGTTCAGTCTTGGGTTTTAAGTTCAATACTTCTTTCTGTCTGAAGGACATAATGAGATTTTTTTTGAAAACATGCTGCAAATGGGATAGCAGTTTCTCAGTTGTAGCCCATGAAAACTATTATTGCAGATTGATTGTTAACTTTTTTCCTAGCAAACAGTTCTATCTCACAGTGTGATCTTCTCCCCCCTTCACAGACTTGAAGTTAAAAATAAACTGAAGTTTGCACAGTTGTTGTTATATTTTCTCTTAACACATGACTGACATTTGGACAAAAAATCACTTTTCACTCTTGCTTTCGTTCTTTTCCCAAAATTTTTGTTTTGCTACTGAATGTTTCTGAAGAGTATACATTGTTTCTTCTTCCTTCTCTTCCATCCTTTTTCACTCGGTGTTTTGAAGATATCAAGAAAAAAATGTTGCATACCTGCCCACTGATTTCTATTTTGCTACACTTAATTATTTGAAAATAAAAGTCACCTACTTGTGCTGACAAGTTTTGCTGGTCATTTGTTTAACAGAGCCTTGGGCTATTCAACCATTTACTATTCTAGCTGAAGGCAGCTCAAGGCATTTTCATCTGCCAGGCCATAATCAGTGTTGCCTTCTTTTGTGCTCCTTGTTATCCAGGCCAAATATGTTGAATTTGTTAATATGGAAAACCTCAAATGTTATTTGGCCTTTCAAACTGCAACAAAAGTAAATACAAATAAAACAGTACTCCAACCATCACACAGAATATTTTTTTGAATTATTTTCAAAAGCTTTCACATTTTGGTGAAATAGGTATGAACTGGACCAATAAAATCTCCAGACCCATGATGCCTGGAGAGGATTCTGCCAGCTAGAAGCACAAAACCTGCAATGATTAGTCCTCAGTCCCAAACCAGTAATGAAGGAAACTGATTTTCAGAACTTGGCAAGAGTGCCTTAAATACAGCAAAGACAGAAATACGTATTCAATCTTTGGTACCTATAAACAAGATTTCACTCCTTCCTTTATGCTATATTGATCTTTGTGTGAGGAGACAGTTTGTTTTGAAGCAAATGTCTCCGAGACACTTTGATTTTCTATGAGTTTTCAGAGGAAATGTCTGGAAACAAAAAGGATAACTCCAGTTACAGTGAGATACTGAACGCTGCAGCTGGGCTGCTGATGGCTTTGGAACAACCCATTTGTATCTTTGGGTACCTTTTCACTCTACCATAACCTGTTGTGTACACATATGCCATTTTCAGATGCTTGAGAGCAAATTTTCCTGGTTTTGGGAGAATGAGGGCAGCTGAGCGTGATGGAGAAGGTTGCACCGCTCCTTGTGCAACCATGGTGCATCTGACGTGTGCTGTTATGGTTATTTACGTCAGGTCTGTGGAACAGCACAGAATATCCCATGGCTTCAGCTGTTCTGGAAGTGCCAGCTCTTAATTCAGAATAAATTAGCAACCAGAACGGAAATTCCAGTACCAATGGTATTCCTCAAGCAGGTGACCCTGGAACGTGTCCATGTGCATGGAATACCAATACTAGCATTCAGTAGCTCACTGTAACTGAAGTTATCCTTTTTGTTTCCAGACATTTCCTCTGAAAGCTCATAGAAAATCAACGTGCCTCGGAGGAAGGAAATTCCTTTCTGGTTAGTTAATTTTTACGTCATTAATGGGTAAAGTATATTTTATTGTTATTTTCATAGGTTACGCTGTCCCCAAATTCAATACCGAGGAGAGATACATTCAATAAAACCTTGGTCCAGCAACCAGACATTTTTAAGAAGCAGTGAATTTGGCTCTGAAACACCCTTCTCTTAATACATTTCTATAATTGTGCCTGCTGCTGCAGACATTTGCTGTTGTTAAGAACAGTATGTATACTTCAAATTGGACTCTTAACACTGAAAATGAAACAAAGAAACTTATAAGCAAAACAGGGAAGATCATTTTGTACCCACGTTGGGATCTGGTTGGGTGTGTAAGATATATTTATGTAGCTGAGTAGATAATGTTCTGCATCCTGCAGTGAGAGCATGGAACAAGTGATTTTCACTGGCAATCCTGCAAGGCTGCATTTGTTTTAAATCCTGTAGATACACAATATCAGCATAGTAACAAACCTGCACATAGCTTAATCCTGAGAAACAAAAGCTATTGTTGTATTTTTACTCCCTATGATAATGCCATTTGTTTAGTAAGAACACAATTTGGAGTTTTTCCACAACCACTTCTTTACTTCCACATGGACACTGTTTTCATCCCATCTTTAGTA
Source organism: Tangara arthus (assembly GCA_035584835.1). Taxonomy (NCBI): domain Eukaryota; kingdom Metazoa; phylum Chordata; class Aves; order Passeriformes; family Thraupidae; genus Tangara; species Tangara arthus. The sequence goes on from JAWMQZ010000001.1 coordinate 6,716,234, forward strand.
CGATTCTGGTCAGCAAGGCACAGAACAGTGAAAGTTGTTTTAGTGAGGAGACTGACATATTGCAGTTGTAGAAAAGGTACTGAACTGTGACAAGAGTCAAGGCAGCATAATTGCCATTATCATTGATTTACCAACAGTGTTTCTGCTGCTATTATGTGCCCAAATTAATCTGTCTGAAAATAGCTTTCCTTGAAAGAGCTCCATGAAATTAGCTTGAAGTATTTGAATATTGAAGTATTTGAATACTTGAAGTATTCCTGTATTTGAATTAATGCAGTTTAAGAAAGGAACTTCAAGTTTCCTGAATCTCTTATAGACCAAACCTCTTTGTAATTTGCCAGCCCCAGGGCTCCTGAATCCTAACTTCATTTGGAGACACTTGCATAGCTCCTTCAAATTCCCCTGGAAATCTTTGTCCAATGATTTCCTTCCATGTAGCTGCCTTTTCATTGTTCCCTTCAGGATGCAAATTTAAACTATCAAAATATGATTTTTTTCCCCCCCACAAGAAACAAAATCATACACTTTAAAATATGATGATATTTTTTTAAATTTAATTTTGATGTATCAAGATGGAAACAATTTTGAACTGTCATTTTGGAACACAGGAAAAAAAAAGAGGTCTAAAATTGCTTTCTCCCATGAACAGTTTGAGTTTTGAAAAATAGGCTCTTCTGTGAGAATTCAACTTTGAAAAAATTATAGCAGTTTCCCTAATATCATAAGCTTTGCAATTAATTAACAGAAATTAATAAACTTATCCTTGTCTGGATGACTTTTAATGAGGAGAGACTGTGGAAGCTGGGCTTGTTTCCTCTGGAGAAGCTTGAGGGGGATCTCATCAATGCACATAAATATCTCCAAGGTGGGTGCCAAGAGGTTGGTGCCAGACTTTTTTTGGTGGTGCTCAGTGACAGAAGGAGCAGCAATGACCACAAAATAAAACACAAGAAGCAGCATCTCATCAAGAGGAAGAATTTTCCATGATGGTGGCAGAGCACTGGAACACCTGCCCAGGGAGGTCCTGGATTCTCCCTCTCTGGAAATATTCCAAATGCACATGGACACGTTCCTGTGTCACCTGCTTGAGGTGACCCTTCCTTGGCAGAGGGGTTGGGCTGGATGATCTCCACAGGTCCCTTCCAACCCAAACTATTCTATGATTTTGTTCTCTTTAAAATTTTTTTTTTTTCTTCTGAATTCTGAGCACATGCCATACAGAGAAAAAGTAGAACTACACATCATGAAAATGCTCATGTTTGTGTGAAGGCAAACTAGAACTCATCGGCCAGGCAAAAAAAGAGTTGCACTTTTTATCCTATGAGCAGAAACCATGTTCTTATTTATTGTCTGGAAATCTCAGTAGTGATCAGCGTTGTTGGAGCCAAACACTGCTTCTGTATAAGTTTATGCTGCCTGTTCTGGTAGTAACATGTTGAAACTAAATATGGGGGTAATATCCTTTGTATGTAACCTGGTCTTTCATTATCATCAAAATGAATATCCAATTATTGGTAATTCAAAGAACTATTCATCTATGTATGTATGTAGGTATGTATGTATCTATATCTATCTACCTATCTGTCTGTCTTTTTTTTAATCTAGGAGTTTTTTTGCCTTCAACATGGATCCAGATGGTTTAGATTCTTCCAACCCCACCAGACTTTCAGGATGACCAGAAACAGTGCAGCAAAACATGATATTTGGTTTTCATCTCTAAGTGTTTGAAAGGCATCCTAGTTCCTTTGTCATGAATGGCTGAATTAACACCTGTAACAAAAGGTAGTGCCTTGCTTTACCTTCAGGTTTGTTTCTAATTGTGTTTTCTGCCTGTAGATTCTTATCTGAGTCCTTAGACTCACTTAAGAAGAGAAAACTTTGATCTTAGATATCCTTTCTCCCAGAAACATCCTCTGTGGATCTTTCAGAGTGTGCTTCTTCTTGAAGAACTATGTTTTGAGATATAATTGAAGATCTGCAGGAACCAGTTTCTTCCTGTTGGGAAGGATGCAAGGTGCACTTTCATTGTTTCCTAGACTTTTATTACATTCTCTTACAGCATCTTCTGTCAGTTTTATTTTAAGGAGGATTTCTCTCTGTGATCCTCTGTGACTTGTACATGAGGCATAAGATGTCAGTTTTCTTAATTACTGTGGTCAGTTTACTTTACATCATGAAGAATCTGTCTTCACTTTTGATTTTCTAATTAAAATTAATATAGAAAATTCAGAACTGCTGCGAGTAAATATTGTATATTAATTTCACTGCATGAATTAGACCTGGTGATGGACCAGAGTTGTTTTGGTTTGACAGTAGGTTAACACAAAGAAACTTCTGCACTGTTTGTATTGCTGCTGTTAGTAAAACTACTCAGTGCAAGATAAAGAAATGCTCTCACCTATTTAGTGTGAAATTAAGGGTTAAAGAAACCTGAATTATTAGCATATGTAGGATTTTATTACAGAAAATATGGATCTCCAGTCTAACATCTATCCTCTTTGCTATATATTTTCTGTAAAAGCAGCTGAAAATAATTCTAAGTATAACCAATAAATCTGCTTCTAATAAGTAAAATTAAGAACTCCATTCTTCTCTAGCGCCCAAAATTCAACCCAATAAGTAATCCTTTCTTTATAAGATAGGATAGAGATATCAAATCCTCCCCAACTGTTTTCCATCAAGAAAGAGCTGTGGGCAGCCTCTTGCATCCCATAGATTATACAAGATCTCAAATTCTAACTTCTTAGAGCCTTTGGAGAAAATGCTTTATCTGTGTTACTCTGTACCTACTCTGGATTGTTCACTCCTCTCTCATTCCCTTTCCCACACAAATTATCTCCCAACAATTTGGGCATATTATCTGTCATCTAATTAGGAAAATTTCCTCAAACGTTTTCTTTCTTCTGGGAAATGTCATTACCACCTCTGGAAAGTGGGTTCTAGATTCTCAAATGGCAATATTTCTGCTGCTAAAAGGCTTTCTCACATAGCCCTGTTCTGGAAACACTTTAGAAGCAATTTAGAACAACAAAGCTTTTTATGTCCCTCTGATCTCATTAATTTTTAATAGAAGTAGAAGAAAACATAACTGCTGTTTAATGTCAGGCAGGAAAACAGCCCTTACACTCAGCACTGCTTTTCAAAAGACCTGGATTTGGACTAGTCACTCCAGTGCCCAGAAATCAGAGCAGGGATTCTTGGCACAAATATTTAATATTAAGGTTAAGTTAATGGTCAGGTCCTTTTTTCACCTCTGACAAGGAGGAGAAAGATGACAAATCAAAAAGATGCATGGATGTGATGCATACAAAGGAGATGTCAGCAAAACTGTGGAGAAAAACATATTCTGTGCTTGCTATGAAAATAGAAAATAGAAGCCAACTAACCACCATTCCTGAAAAATTAAGGTATAATTATTTCTTGCATGTGCTAAAAAAAGCTCTTTTTGAATCACTGCATCAGTTCCCAAGATTATGTGGAAGTTATTTTTTTTTTTTTTGCATCAAAAGAAAGTACATGTGTTTAGATAAAAGTAAAATCAATAAACCCACAAGTCAGAATAAAGAATAAAGAAAAAGTTTTTATCTATCTTTCCCCCTGCCTGTTTCTGCTCATATAGGACTTGGAAATTCAATAATATTAAAAAAAATAAATTGAAGTAGCATTATTGTTTTCTAAGTAGATGCCAAAGAGAAAAATCCTGTACTTTTTTTTTTTGCCTAGCTAAGAATCATTACAGCTGCTGTAAATCAAATGTCTCAGGGAATTTAAGTTTTCCTTACTTCTGCCATCCATAGAAGAAATTTGATTCTTATGCCGACTTTCTTATAATTATTCTGATAATGTAACAGCTCACTGAGTTACTTTCATGAATTTCAAGATTCTTCATTTTTCAGAGACAGGTAAAGAAAGCTTTTGGTAGATACCTGCTAGGTGCTGAATACTTTTTGGAACATTAGAGAAATGAACAGGGAGATTGCATTAGAACTAGACAAGAACATACAGCTCTGGGGGTGTCAGTCCTAATTTAGGAAAAAGAAAAAAAAAGAATAAAATAATATTTTTAATGAGATTAAGCATTACACCAGGGCACTTTCAAAATCAGAATGTTCCTAATAAACTGGGTTTTTCTGGCCAGGAGTGATTTCTGGGAAGGGATTTCAATCCTCAGTTCCTTTTCTACTGATGATGGGTAAAGAACACCCTTTTGTAGCTGATTTCATCTGTCAGTTCAATCTTCTTCTCCTCCTTTGAAGCCAGAATTATCTAATTCCTCAGTTAAATCAAATGTCAGTTTCTGTTTTTATATTAAAAGAATTGTATAAGACACACTGAACATTCAGTGCTTCGCTGGAGTGTTTATCTTTTCGTCTCATTGATTTTGTAGACAGTTTTCTCTTCCCTTCAATGTCCCTTTTCTCTTTGAGATGCCTACTGTGCTGCAGTGTTGGGGTTTTTTTTTCACAATGCCAAATAGCATCTCAGCAAGCTTTAAGATGTGCACTTTATTATAAGAGGAAAATGTCTCTCTGTCATGTACGTGATTTTTGGATTGTTTTGTTTTCAGAAGGATAATGCTGCTTGGGGAGTGGAGGTCGGATCAAATATATCACATCAAAACCTGCAGGTTCCAGAGACAATGCCTCGGCTTTGTCTGGCTTCCAGGGTAAAACGGCCTGTTAATTGAATGCAAAACTGAAATGCCAAATAAAAAAATGCTTCTTCAAGGAGCTATAGATTACGGAGCTGGGTTTCGGCGCTGAAGAGGCAGTATCAACAGAAATATCACCACACAACCCTCCAAACTGCACTTTACTCTGCTTTTTATTACACTATGAATACTCCCTCATCCTCTGGAACTGTCGTTTCTTAGGTGCTTATCAGTGGTATTCTGTGATTCAGAAATCACTGGATGAATCATTAACTCCACAAAGGCCTTTTTCATGTCACACTAAGTACAGGAGTACTTAATCCATAAACAAAGCTGTAATCCTTGGTTTCACAGTTGCCTGATCTAACAACTGAACCTACCCCTCTGAGTCAGGGTGCTAATGAGAAAATTGAATTGAAGCTTCGGTGTTACTGAATTGAGTTGAAAATATTATTTCAGACAGCTAATGAAAACTCTATTTCTCCCTCTTTTTGGATAAAAAGTGTCACAGTAAACCAAGAATAACTTTGCTCAGACTTGTGGTTCACAGTAGGGTGGGCTCAGGGGTGTGTTTGGGATCTAGAGGAGTTTGGACAGACTGTCCCAAGCAGTCTTCCAATTTTAAAGGAGTGAGGTGGGTTGACCTTACCTGTACACCAGATACCTGCCAAAGTCATTTTATCACCCTCCCTTTCCATCTGAGGAGAGATACTGGAGTATTTTAATTTTTAACTCATAAGAAACAAAACCAGATCACCCACTTGGTATTGGATAAAAAACTTCCTGAGGTTTAAGCATCAGAGGCTGGGATTATATGATAGTTAAATCTAACTACAAATATTTTTATATGAACATCATGAAGGATCTGTCAGTCTCTTGACTCTTACATCTTTATTTTAAGGCAGTGACTTCACCAAAGTCTTGTATTCAAGTCCACTATCAAGTCAGCATGTGGGTCTATGATTGGATATTAGCATGGCATAAAGATAGATGGAAGAACTTGACAGGCTGAAAGAGCTGCCCAGAGAAGTTCTGGGTGCTCCATCTCTGGAAGTTTTGAAGGCCAGCTTGAATGGGGCTCTGAACAACCTGGTCTGGTGGAAGATGTCCCTGACCAGGGCAGGGAGTCTGGAACTGGGTGATTTTAAAGTCCCTGCTAACTCAAATCTATGATAAATGCTGCTTTACAAATCCATGTACTAGACATGCTAAGAGATGACTGATACAAAGTGATAAGTTCCCTTTCTCTTTCTTAAAGTCTAAAAATATTCTTAATGAAAGATGAACTTGATGAAAGTGAAGTGATATTTTTTTTAACAGATGTAACAAGCCCCCAATTTAAAGCTTCAACTGAGAGTCCTTCAGAGAAGATGTCTTGATCTGAATTAATTTTTAAATTAATAATGGATTATACTGAAGTGGCTTCTACACTGAGAAGCAAAATGGTACTTTAGCATTAAAACCCTAAAATGTGTTCACTACACTTCTAGGATTGCAACTCCTGCTGCTAAATTTTTTATACATTTAGGCCAGGGAAATGTTAGAAAATGGCATTGCAAAAAGCAGAGGATATGCCTCAAGAGAACGCAGCTACTTTGGGTGCAAGTCCTTAGAACTGTGACCTGTAATATAAGAATTGCATTGTTACTTTAATGGATAATCATGTAGATATCTTTTTACATGGAAAATGTCTTTGTTTTCAATAGGTTTGTGGAAAGTACTTTTCCCAGAAAAGCTTATCTAACACCCATTGAACTAAGCTGAAAAATTACTATTGATCTGGATGAGAATGAGATCAGCACCACACTGGGAAAAATGACACATACATATATAGAATAGTTAAATGTAAAAAAGTAATTACTTCTTGCTCTATAATTTGGTATAAATTTAGCAATTAATCACCAAAAATTAACAATAGTTTCTAGAATTCTATTCTATCTTACATTTCAAAGTGATTTCATCATTTTTCCGTATCTATCACACAGTATCATTCTTTTTTTTCGTGAAATGAAATAATTTTACAAAATGTTATTGCTCCTTTAGGTACTTTAAGGATTTAATGTATAATGTTAAGAGTTAAAAGCAATTGTAAGCTTAATTAAAAAAAGAAGAAGATATAATACCATACTTGAAGTAAGAGGATAGTGCGCAATGTACATAAAGATGTGGTTTAACCAAATACAAGGCGCTGCAAAAGTGACCAAAGGAAGTAACTGGCATGACTTAGAATACCTGGGGAGTGTTGATTAGTCCAAAGCCAGCTGAATCTCTGTGCCTCCCTGGCAAACAGCAAGCTTCAAGCGCAGTAAACATTACTGTACTGATGGAAAATTAACTTGTTGAATGGGCATGCAATTGTTGTGGAGGCAATCACTTCTAAAGAACATAATCTTCCTGTGTCTGGCTTTCTGAAAAGGAATGAAATTAATTACTGGAAGCAAAACTTCACCAATAAAAAAATATGTTGAGGTATAAATCATCATTGAATGCATATGATCTTTATTTTTTGTGGGGTGCCTCTTAAATTTGAATGCAATTCATGCAGCATGTCAGTCCTGGAAGAGAAAAGAGAAAGTCTGTATAACAAGAGCTGGATGTCTTCATATCTGAGGGGTTTCTCATTCTGGTAGGCTTCAGTGGGCATATGGGGAACAGGGCCTTCTGCCTTCTGAGCAGATAAGGAGCAGATTGTGCTGATGGCAGAGTTATCTGCCTCCTCATCTCCCATATGAGCTGTGACCCAGCACCATGTTCCAGCAGCCAGCCAGGACAAAGAGGGATTAGGAAGGTCAGTGTTGTGCCTGCTCATCACCCATGGGAGTGACTTCTAAATCTCTGCTGTGATTCAGCTGACTGCTACACAGGTCACTCAATCTACCCAAAACCAATCACAGCAGCTCTATAGCAGAAAAAACATAAAGCATGGAAATGTTCAAAAACTGTGTGCTCAAAATCATTCCAAGTTTTGTCTAAAACTGAAACTCTGCTTCGGAAACTGGCAAGTTTTATGTGATTATTTATGCACATTATTGAATTTTATCCAGAGGAGAAGAAAACTGATTTGATGTCAATGATGACGCACTGGAACTCCAGCTGAAAGAGAAGCAGAACACTTTGCAGGAGTGAAATCTTCCTTGGCTGGACTCTATTAGCAGCAAGCTGACTTACAGGAAGCTTTGACACACAGTCTAATCAGATTAACCTGGAGGAGAGATGAGTCCTGAAATGCTAACACTGACAAATTGCAGATATGTGCTGATGAAAGCCACGCACCACTTGCTCTTTGCTGATCTTCTTGCTCAATATGGTACATGACAATGAAGATCAAAACCAAAGACAAAAACAGACAAATCACAGATTGTGGAGGTATGAAAAGGTATTGCACCTTTCAGCATCTTCTCTTTGTCAACACATCCATCTCTTGAGGTGTGTGAGATATCTTGAGATATCTATTTTCACCTTAGGTAAGCTGCCAAGTGTATGTGAAACGAGCAGCGCAGTCGTGTCCATCTGGAGAGCAAGGCAATTTGGGAGGCATTTCTTTAAAAAAAATCCCACAAATTACAAGCTACAAGAAATCCACGGAATGATTACCTCATCTTTTTGCAGGTTTTTCTCCTGACTGTGTGCTAGAATTAAATCTGCTCAATGGATCAGATGGGTGCTCTGCATACTGAAATTGTAGCAAGGACCTGGGCAGACCTTATTTTAATTGATAGGTTGTATGTTTTGTACAAAAACTTGTTCTGCTGTGTAAGTTTTTCAGCAAACAACTACTGGAGGCTCTCTCTGTGCCAGTAAGCACCACATGACCAATCACTGCACCAGAGGGCAGGGGACATGACACAGCTTGCATCCTCACAGCCTTTTTCCCTCCTAAAATAGGGTTGTCTTGTCTGTACTGCCTATGGAGATCCAGAACGCACCCGAGGGCTCTGCTGCCCGAGTCAAGGTCACGTCTGCTCCTCTGCTGCCTGCTCAAGGTCAGTGCTGGCACGTGGCTCCTCAGCCTTGGCTCTGTGTTGTGTGAGAGATGTGCCCCCCTCCCCTGTGCCCAATTCTGCCCCTGTCCCACTCTACTGCTTTGCCCTCTCCTCATCCTCATCCTCATTGTCTGACCCACACTGAGCTCTGGGCTGGCTGTGGGTGCTCCCACTCCTGTCCTGATTGTCCCCTGGCTGCCCTTCCCCTGCGGAGCAGCTGGTGCGGCACACGTGGTGAAATTATAGCCCTTATTTACACATTCAAAATCTGTGGTTTTCTTGGTTTTGCTTTGCAATTTGCGCAAAAAAACCCACAACCTGACTAGAATTTATTTTCCATAATATCTCATAAAAATAATGCCAGCAGGTAATTTTCTTAGCAACACACTATTAAAATAAATATCAGATTTCAGTATAGATTTTATGTTTTTTTCCTGTTTGAAAGTAATCTGAAGAATGTCCTCAATTTATTCTGCATATGGAAATTAGGTTGAATACAAGATTGAACTTTTTCCTTTACTAACTGTGTAAAATACAACACACACTTTTTTTGTGAGCTTTCCAGCTGATATCAATGCTATTGCTTCAAGATGTAGAAACTGAAAATGGAGAGGCTTTACATATAGTTTTTGTATGTAAACATTTTTCTACATATATTTCAATACACATAACTTTTCTATCTTCAACAAATAGTTTCTATTGAAGAAATAAAGAGTTGTATCCAAGGTCATGTCGTATCCAGAAAAGTTAAGTTATATCCCTGGGTTTTTATATTTTTTTTAATTTTTCCAAGCTTATTTCTGCTGAAGACCCAAAAGGGTGTGTTCATTTCTCTACACAATTTAAAATTTGAACAACTAATTAGAATAAAATATAATTCTTGATAACATCTCTGGATGGGACAAGGGTCAGAGGACTAGCATGCAGTGAAAATGACAAATGTGTCATTGTTAGTAAAATGGCTGCAAAGGAGAAATAAATTTTTTTCTATGTCAAAATATAAAACTGTATCTTTAAGAGTAAAAAATGTAACCATATCTGGAGGACGGAAACTGCAAAAAATTTGCATTTTTGATAAATAATGAGTTGAACTCAACTCAAGCTCCAATTGAAATGTCATTGCTTAGAAAAAGTCTGAAAGAGATATCAAGTTGTATGAATGCCATCTTGGCTTCCTTTGCTTTTTTCTGTTTGCTTGTTTGTTTGTTGGGGATTTTGTTTGTTTGTTTGTTTGTCTTTGGCACTGAAGTAATTCTTCAAGAATAATTTTTTTACTTCTCATTGATTCCAGTTTAAAAAAAAAGTCAGTAGCCTGAGAAAATTTCATAAAGAAGCTGAGACAATGATTATAGGAGTGGAAAATGTATCTTAAAATGAAAGAACCAAGGAATATAATTTACATATTTTATGAAAGAGAAGTTAAATGGCAATTTTATTAAACAATTGATTCAGACATGGTCATATAAAATGTACCTTCTTTGTTCTTTTCAAGGCTTTGAGTAAAGCTGTTGGCATAAGTTTATATTATTATACGAGCAATTTAAAAAATGCCAGGGAACCTTCTCAACCATGGGAATCTCAGCTGCCAATGCTATTTGTAAACTGTCCCTTACAAGGTTTTGGTGCTGTCCATGTAGCACCCTCCTGAGTGATCCCCAGGCACAGCCCGGGCATCAGCCTGGACCAGGAAATGTTCTCAAATGACACCTTGGAGGCATCCAGGCTGCTGTGGAGGCTCAGAGTCTTTAAAAAGTGCTGCAGTTGCTGCTCCCTTCCAGTTGGCCTTGATGCCAAAGCAGTTTCAAAGATTCATAAATTACTAATGCACAAGTTTGCATTGTCAAGGCCTTAGACCTGAAACGTCTCCAGATGAGCTCCCCATGTTTGACACTTTCCTGTTTTTACCATATCATTATACAGGCTGACATATCTAGAGACCAATTAAAAACTGACATCAGATAGTAAATTGTTTAAGTGCCACAGTTAGCAACAGAATTAGTCTTCATTTTACATCCTAAATATTTTACATACTATCTCCAAAATTGAAGGTGAAACATTTCATGCTCAAGGCATTTTAGAGACACAGGCAATTTAGAATCTCAGAATACATTTGATTTATATAGAATTTTACTTTTTATTATAAAAATACCTCTTATAGCAGTCCAAAGGTTCATCACATTATTCTATAGATCAGAGTGAGGAGCCAACAGTCACAAAAGAGAAATGTGGCCTTTCTTCTCTGGTCTTTGCAAAGATACAAAGGCAAGCATATTTTACAAGTTTTTCAGACATTGAATGCAATATGGAAAAATGAAACTGACCCAAGTCTGCTCTAATTTTTTATTGAGCACAGGAAATAACTGCTGCTCCCCTACCGTGAATCTGATTTTCTTAGGATACCACTGTTAATATGGGTAAATGTAGCTACATTAGAATTTTGTCTAAATAGCCAAGTAAGATGAGCACTGCATTCCTAGCATGTCTATGGGGCTCAGCATTGCAAACTGCAACACTGTACCTCCTGTCTTGATTTAATTAAACACGTACCTAACCTTAGAACAATGACGCCATTTAACTCCAGCATATTTTGCATGATACAGTGACAGAATTGCTGTTGCAGCCCCCTGGAAAATGCTTTTTTTAAAAAAAAAATGACTTTCAGTACTGTCCACTAAAAGTACTACTTTTTTTTTAAATAAAAGATAAAATTTGATTTATGGAAACAATGTTTTAAAATTATTGAACTGAGACCAAGAGCTTTTAGATAGGAGCTCTTCTTTTCCCAAATAATGTGCTGGAATAGTTGTTTCCTGATTTGTGGCTGCTTAAAAGAACAGTGGTAAGATAACATTAGGTGGTATGAAACCAAATTTTTCAGCTACAATGGTTAAACAGTCCATGTTTAATTTGCAATATTGAAGTTGCCGTGTAAAAGCTGCGGAATGTGGTAAAAGCACAGGAGTTCCCTGATTGCTGAGCTGCTCTCCGCATGCCAGGCAGATTGTGGTGACACCACAGGGCATTGCTATGAAAAAAAAAATAAAAAGAGTTTCAAAGAATGATTATGACAGGCAATTTCAGAGGAAACAACATTTCTCTAGCATTAGACTGACGTGATATCATTCTTTATTCTGTTTGAACAGAGAAAGTGATGGTATCTGTTCATTACTTTGCCAGACTTGATTTATCAGGGCTTTTATCTCTTAAGGGATTATAATGATGGCTAATACTAATATATAATAAATTATGTATATTTACACCGCACAAGTAGATTTGATAATCAAAATACATGTTGATATTTCACCAACACTTACAAGCATTATGCTTTTGAAATTTGTGAGATTTGGGGGAAAAAAAAGTTTCACTACTTGCAGAAATGTCAACATTTGCTGTTTTCCTATGAGTCTGTGGTTGGCTTTAATAAACATTTAATAGCAACTTGTATTTGGAATGGGAAGCTTTGCATGAAATAAAATCTTTACTTACTTAGTTAAAATACCTGCATTTTTCTATTTACAGCTCAAAAGTCACTCAGCCATCCTTTGATATTTTTAAAGAGCATTTTGACCAAAGATATTGTCTGTCTTTGAAATGTTTAAACAAGAAGCAAACACAAAGAGTGAATGTTGGCAAAACGAGCGTTGTAACACACGTACTCAAGGTGTTACTCTTAGTAGTGCAAAAAATCAATTTCTCTCAATGGAAGCAAAAATAGAATAGGTTCTGAGGAAGGGAACAGTGATTTATCCCTCAGGGGACAAATCACAGCTCACCATCAGGAGAACACAGAGGCCCTGTACTTCCTCCTCATTTCATAGCCACTGGAGAGGCAAACCCTGGGTTCTGCACCAAAATATCTGCACTTCCTCATCGCCAGCTTTGCTCTTGGGATTTGTGGCAGGGGAGGAGGTGCCTGGGCTGGAATCACAGCCGTGTTCAAGCGGTGAAGATCTCATCATATGTGGGAACCCAGGACATCCCTCTGGCTGTCCAGGATGACCAGGACCCCTGCCAGGGCACTCAGAAGCCCTGGCACGGAGCCCAAAACACCTGGGGATTTGATTATGACCCACGGAGCAAATTACCAACCTTATATGAAGATCAGCAAGCCACAACAGTTTAGGTAGAATAATAGTGAAGTTATCACAGGGTGGAAAAGTAGATTTTGGGGTTTCTGGAATGGGGGTTCGGGAGGCAAGATGGAGGGAACTGGGTGCATCCAGCCTTTCTCCTTCTTCTTGGCCTCCATCTTCTGCTGTGATGGTCTAGAGTAGAAGTTCACTGTCTAACATAGGTGATAGGTATTGGAAAGTAATTGTAAACATGGTATATGTAGTTTTTGGCATAAAGACATAACCATGCCCCGTGGGCAGGCAGAGTGCCTGGAACTGTCCTGCTGGATGGACCTTGGCTGGGCAGGAGAAAATTTTTTATAGATAAGACATAATAAACAACCTTGAGACCGAGAAATGAAGAGCTCTGACTCATTCTTCAAGTGCTGGGCTGGGAAAAGAGACTTTTAACAATCTCGGGGTCGCAGTGACCCAGAAAGGCCCTGAGAATCATGCTCCTCATCCATCCTCTTTGGAAGCTGCCTGAGCATGAGGGCATCTGAGGTACTGCCCAAGGAGCCAAAGGAAAGTACTAGAAGGTGCCCATTAAACCAGCCCTGAGCAAAACAGAGATTTAAACCTGCTTGCTTTGTTCCCATCTCACCCATCAGCAGGAGAGTTGCATCAATTCAGGCTCCCAAGGCCTCATTCTCATTTGTGAGAAGGGCACTTCACATCACTCTGGTGATACAGGGAGGCATTAAAACAGGAGTAATTTATATTTACATCATTTTTATGGCTCTGTTGTTATTAGGAGGGTGTAAAGTGGCATTAGGAGAAACCACCCATCAGGCTACTTAGGGTTTTTACTTCTAGGGACTACAATGCAGAGCCTAAACGACTCAGGGCATGTAAGTGAGGACATCTAAGAAAGGCATCTGTGTGATAAGGTACATATTGGAAAGGCCAGGAAAAAGTACTAGTTTAAATCTACTAAACTCACTCATAAACCCCTGGGAAGCAAGATCTGCTGGAGTAATGTCACTGAGTTATCTGGAAGCTGTTAACCTTTTTCACAAGGCTATATTGAATAAAATGTTGCTATCATCAGAAAGCTGTTTGCCAGCCTCTATGCTGTAAATAAATTTGAGATAAATATATTGCATAGTGGAATTCATTTTATCACAACACCACAGAAATAGCAGAAAATTTGTCAAGGGTGTATAATAGGTACAAAATTGATGAACTTGGTGGCTGAACACTCTTCCTGCTGACCTGGGATGTACAGATGGAAGAATGTTGGAAATGCCTAACCTCCTTTTATGTGTAACTTCCGAATACTTGTACAAATGCAGTATATTTCTGAAAGCTATTTATATCTAAAAAAATAACACATCGATAAAAGTGGCCTAACTGTGCGCTTTGGTTTTCTACAAATAATATTGCAGGATTAAGAATGAATTTCTAGATCTCACCAGTACTAAAAATCTCTGAACTGTTCTGTTATTTCTGTATTTTGTTCCCACAGAAAGTAAAGAACAAAACTTTATATGAACACCAATTACTTTTACCTGCGATTTGCAGTGTTTGGCGACATGAAAAAGCATTAAAACAGAATTAAACAAAAATCCACTTGTTCCTGCATCTTGTTCATATTATTTCATTCAGTATCTCAGCTATTTATTTTCTCGCAGTATGTTTTACATTTACTACGGCCAAATTTTTCCTTGCTTGCAGATGGTCTTTCTCCACTCTGTTTTGGTCACTTCACAATTTATTGTGTCATTATGTTTGTTGTCTGTCCTTCCAGCTTCAGCATCACCCATATAATTAAGAAATAAAGAAATAAGGGGAAAACAAACAAACAAATGAAAAATGGTAAAAGTAGCAAGAGGAACACAAGAGCTCAGTGTTCATAATTTGGTTGAATAAAAATCTCCAAACTAAAGGACAAAAAATCCTCTTCTGAAATCCTAAAAATAACTGGACTTTGATATAGCTACATAAGCAGTCATCAAGCACTAATTAATCTCCTCTTTCATCAAAAAGGCATCATAATCTTTTGGCTATATTGGTCCATGGCTCATACCTATAATTTGTGAACAATATTTAAACCATGTGAAAAAATAACCCCCACGAGTCAGTTCAATAGCTAAAACTTAACACTGTCCAAGACAGAATTTGTATAGGGGAAAATAGTAAAACCAAAATAATGTATTTATCAGTTTCTCACTCACATCTGATAGACACCAGCAGCACACCCATGCACCTACAAAACAGTAACTGAGAAAGAACTGACATTTTCAAAAATGTTTCTAATGATGTATGTACAGTTTTCAATCACATGGAGGTTAATATATTTCTGCATTCCAATTGCTTTCATGAACCATTCCTATAACAAATGAAGACTGCTGGGAGACTGTAAAAGGGATAAGCCAGGCTCTGCTGATGCTACAACTGTGAAAACTTGGCTCTTCAAGGCCCTCTTCAGGGAGGGGCAGCCTGAATGGTTTGTGTTCCTTTTGCAGCATGGATTCTGTGCTGCAGCCTGGTGGCTGCTGTCTGTGGGACTACTGTTGGTGTGTGGGACTCACATTGTCTGTGGGACTCACCTGTGGGAGCCCGAGACAGATATTCTTTCCTCAGAAAGAAGATAACGATGCTGAGGTCCTAAGTGCAGTTAGGCTTTGGGCTTTCTCAGATTCTCTGATGCTGCTGAAAGGAGCACACTCCCCTAAGACTTTGACAGGGGGCTAATCCTCTGAACCTTGAACCTCCAGCTGCCAGGATTGTGAGCCATAAGTAAAGACACAGAGAATGCTGCTGTACTTCAGGTGGGAACAACTTCATGATGAATTCTTTAATTTTAAGCTATTGCAAGAGGTGTTGTTCAGCTCCTGTAAACATCTGTCATGTTTCTACTCGTTGGAAATTCTGGATGTAAGAAAAGAGTTACAACAAAAACCATCCCAGCTCAGCTGAGCAATTAATAAACTTGCTGTACTTTTTTCACTTTCAATCATTATCCTCCAGGGGATTCTTGGACTATACCACTATTCTCAGATTAAAAATTTAGGACAATAAAGAACTGCAAGTAAAGTTTATTTGCCTCTTGGGAGCAAGTAGCCAGAGATTGTTGTGTCCATCAACTCCCTGCTCACATCAGCAGACAGCTGAATGCTCCTAAAGTAGCAGAAATTGCATTAGCTTTGTTCATATCAGTGTTTCTTGCAGCTTCACAGTCCAAGGCCAGCAGCAAGTGCTCACTTGGGCATTCATCATCCCTAGTGGTTCTTACACTGTATAATCTCAGCTTCAGCACAGAGATCTTTCTTTTGAGACTGCAGAAAGTGGTAAATTCACAACACAGTGCCTGCTACTATTGGTTCAGGTTGATGAACATATGATTGTTTGCCCCCATTGCCTGATATTCATGTCAAATTCAAATACTTCAGACTCATCACTGCAAACAAAGTGTCTGAAATTAAGACCTAGTGAAGTAAAAAGGCTTGCCATGCTTCAGTTTGACAAAATTTGTAACAGGAATGTGAGCAATATAAGAAGTTCTTAGGAGCTGTCATTTAGCACAATGCATGTTTTGAGTAAGTATGAAAGCATTTCCTGGCAAAGTGTAAAAATAACTACTTGCATCATGTTTTTCTGGGAAATATTTTTTGAAAAACAACCCTGTTTTTACCAGGAATTTCATTTTTTGTTCTGGAAATTTATTTATCTACAAGGGAATGTATATAGTTTAACTTATAATCTATTTAGTTCAGAAAAAAATGTAAAAAACCCTAAGCTTACATGCTCAGCGGTTGTGATGGTTTCTTTTACATACTAAATGAGTAGGAAATCACTTTTTTTTCACAACCCCTCCTCACCCCCAATTGTTTGTATTATGCCATTTTAGTGAAGTGAATGGAATAGTGCAGCAGTCTGGCAAGGACCAGAGCCAGCATAAGGTAAACAAGGTGTTTAAGAACAGGGAAAGGATCTCAACTTTTTGGCAGTTTTGAGAGAAGATATTTTGCATTTCCTTGTGAAATTATGTACCAAGGCACTCGTACAGGTGTCAAGAAAGTACATTGTGAGATTCCTTGATAACCTGAATAAATAAGGAAAGAAACAGTAGAGGATGAATTGAAGCTTTTTTCTTTTTAGAAATTAAAGATTTGTGGGTTTTTTTATGAACTGATTTTTAATACAACTAAGAATCAACTATTTAATTTCATGTTGGCATTATTTAATGTTCTTCCACCTCCTTGTAAAGTTTGATGTTAAACATAGACCATACTTTAAACATTTCCAAAATGAAAATGGAAAGCTATCAATCAAAATATAAAATGAAACACTAAAAGATTACTGGGGTTTAATTTTTCCCCCACCCTTTTTTTTTTTTTTGGAGACAATGAGCATAAAATTGCAGACAGTTTGCACCTTGAAACATTCCATTTTCAGTGAATCTTTAACTGATGTAAAAATGTATTCCCACCTTGTGTCATTATAGTTTACAATTGTACTTTGCCCACTAGCTTAAGCCAAGTAGATCCTTTTGCCAGTATCAGATTTTTGTAAATCATTTTTTTGAAGTGTGGTTCTTTGGCTTTGCAGTAGGTACCCAAAATTTGGCAGAATAGTCATTGGGTTGAAGATACTTTTATCTCTAAGAAGATTCCTTTTGATTTGGCTGGGGTATAAACCTCTGAAAATCAGACTTAACCTGTGCTCTGTAGAGCATCATTGGGGCCTGATAAGACCTTTTTGAGCATTATATCCTAACCAAAGCTACTGCAGTACCAAAGGCTTTGGTACAGGCCAGGTTCAGAGAAAATGCTGCCAAACTCCACCAGGTTTCTGATGTAGTCTGTGCACAGCTAAATATTCACAAAATGCATTCTGTCCCTCTAGCTGTTGTCCAAAATCATCTTGATTAAGGAAATGGGTCTGTGCTAGTCTAATAATTACAATTAAGGAATTGGGAAGATCCAGCCTAGTGCTGCCCTATTTTACTGATAAAGTTAAAATGTGATGAAGTTATCCATGGCAAAGGCAGGAAAAGGAGCAGGATTCTGATATGTCAGGACTTCTGCAAGCCATTCCACTGCCTTTCTGCATAAAAACTTTGGATCTCTGACCTTGCCTGCGTTGACTGTAACTGTGAATGTGACTCACTTCCCAGCAATGTCTTGGCTTTGCAAAGCAGGGCAAGTGGAGGCTGCATCAGTGTACTTAATTCTGATATTTGTTACACAATCTGTATTAGACCTTATGTTTCTTTATTGAAATAATTTGTAAAATAGGATTTCTTTACCTGCAATTTCTGTGAAGGTGGTAAGGTAGCACGTATCTACTTACAACAATAATGCAGATTTCAGCCTGGCAGTGATAATCAGCTACAATATGTTCAATTCAGAGAGGAATACCAATTTTATATCCTTCTCTGTTAAGAACAATGGAGTTCAGTGACTTATTATTCTGTTTGCTATTCCTTAAAAATAGAATAATGATATTAAAATGAACAAATCAAAACAGACCAAAAAACAAATTAGACTTTCTAGCATTTAACTTCCTACAAACAGCATTTCTCTCCCCCCCACCCAGCTATATAATTCTGTTTAATATGACATCTAGTTCTCCAGACACATTTTTTCTGGATACATTTCAGCTGCAGAGCTTCTAAAGAGTTCCTCAGTCACAGACTTTCCAGGTTTATGAACACTGACATTTAAGACAAGCTCCTTGCTCTGGATAATTAGGCCTCCTTTGCAGGAATTCAAACACCTGGCTCACTTCTCTCTCTGGACCATGATTTGCCCTTCTGTCCTTTGCAAATTTATTCTCCTTGTTGTAACATTTAAAGTACCTTAAATTTGTATTCGTGGGGATGGATACTCATGTGGTGAAATGAAGCCTCATTTGATGGATTGCTGGGAGCTACTTCAGTATCCAGCAGAATTAATCTGGCTGAAAATGTTCTTTTTCCATTCTCTTGCTTAACTCATATTTGTAGAGAAATTCAGTGTGCTTAGTACACTGGCTGCTCACCTGAAGACAAATCCATCTTTTGAAATTTCTACTAATTCACTTACAATGTGTTCCTCTTTTAAAGCCTGCTAATGTATGAGAGCATTGATGGTGGCAGTAGTGTTGCAGAGAGATACTGTGGGCCTAAGCAAGTTATCTTGTCACTGGGACCGAGCTCAAAAGTACCAAATATCTGTTTATGAGGAGGAAAAATTCAGTCCGAAGATGGAAAGGCTTTGGAAGACAGGAGGAGGCTCTTCTGGCAGTGCTTAAGATGAATATTATAATGTGCTCTAATGAGTGTCAAAAAGCAAAGTTACACTTGATTCATGCTCAGCTTAAAATATTCCAGTAAAATAATTATTTTAACCAAAGACGTGTCAAGAACCATGTTATTTCTCTGACAGTGACTGCAAAAGAATACCTCTGAGAAAAAGGCCAAAAATAGGTGAATGCTTGTTCTTTATAGTAGGTTATTTGACCATTTACTCTGGGGATTTGTGAATTAGGAACTGTATCTGGAGTGCAGCAATATTTCCGACATTTTCTGTTGTAGTAAACTTTATAGTACTGCATTATTTCCAGGTTGTGCCTTTTCAACACTTATTTGTTTATTTTAATACTTATTATTAAGGAAGTACTACCGAACTGCTCCTGGGGTTTCTCCTTTTTAAAACTTTTCCTGTTGGAGTTAGAAACTACATTTAGCTTAGGGCATAGTCTTGCTTTTATTTTTAATTCCTCCATTTGACCCCTGTAAACAACTGTCAGGCTATCAGTAGATTATTTTCAGTTTCTTCAAATAATTAACTGAGACATAGCTTTTATGTTACTACGAACTAGTTTCAAGTTAGTATGGCAACATACCCTTCTTAAAAATATTTGAAGTTGCTGTTTAAGAAAATACCTTGAAAAATTAAACAAATTTCTGCTCCCTGTGCAGGTGTCCTTGTACCTTCTGTAAATATTAAAAAAACCCTGTCTACTAGGTTTACAATGAGCATGTAGTAAATGTCTGGTTCTTGTATTTTTCTTTTTTTCTCTTTTCTTTATTTGAAACTGGTGTTTGAATCAAAATCCACTTAAGGCAGCAAATACCATTATCACACTGTGCAACAATACACCTCAGTACTATAATTGAGATTAACTTTCAATCACTACAATTTGTGAATCAGCAATTTCGAGAGGCTTCACTAGTTTTTCCGTGTGGAAGCAATCTACCCCCTGCTCACAAAATGATGCTTTTCTTTGGGAACATGGAAGACAGTGAAGAGGTTCTTTAAAAAACTGTTGAGACAGAACATATGAAGCCAAATATAAATGAATGAATTTATATCTGAGATAAATGTGATCCTTATTCTTGAGGCTTCGTAACCAATGCATTTCTTCTGATTTCAGATTGCAAGGCAAAATATGCATCTAAAACCTCTTTATATTTATACAAAAGAACATTTTTAGCAAAGTAGGTGTAAATTGCTGTCTTCTATTGGCCTAGTTGAATTTTAGCAGGTTAATAGTACAGTCTGAAGATTTTAGTACTGATTTCAAAGCAAGTAAAGCTATAGCCTAATGTGAAGGCACAGATTAAAAATGGGGAGATAAGATAGACAGATACATAATCTACTTTTTTACATACAATGGGATTAGGTAGAGCTTCATTTCAGACCAAAAACTGATTCAATCTTTTTAGTGCTGAGCTAGATAGTAGTTAAATCTGCTCCTGACATAGATGTTTGTCCCTTTGAATACTACAAGAGGTCTCACCTAGTCAAAACAGGCATCACATGTGTGTAAAAGCTTAGTCTGTCTAGAAGATGTAGTGTCCAAACTCCTTTTTTTTCTTTCTAGGCAGTGATCTGATCACCAGTTTATATTTTGTTTCATGTCTGCATGGGAGAGAGGAAGAGGACAATTTCTGTTCTCACCCTCTGCGTCATTTTGGTTAGCAGAAGAACAGGAAAGATTTATTAACTCAAAAGACATGGAATAAAAATTTATAAAGCTCTTTTATGGTGGTGAGGGGTGAAGCTCTGGACTTAAATATATTCTGTTATCTTACAGTGTCTTCCATATCTTGAATGTATTCTAAATATTGCCACTGTGAAAGGAACTGGGAATATTACCGCTTCCTCTTCCCGTGTAATGCTGGAAAGAGGAGTAAACGCACAATTTTCATACAAATTTCTTATATTGCAGCAATTGAATTATGCACCTAAATTGGAGACCAGCTTTTCCTTTTATCTTGAAATTAAATATTTGTAGCTCAGATGTGGTTGATGAGGAGTAGATATGGTAGCATTAAACTTCATTTTTATTATCTCTTTTGTCTGTTTCTAGAGTCAATTAAAAAGTTTTCCTAATAAATGTTTAAATTTCAAGAGAAAAAAATAAAAATTCCAAATAAATTGGCTTACATAAATTTCACTTAATGAATCACCTGTGAAATAATCTGAATCAATATTATTTCAAATTATTTTTAAAAATTGGAAAATTGTTTTCTCTTGTGTTAGTACTTAAAGAGAATGTAAACAGCCAAGAAAGATTATCTTGACACATAAAATCATGAAAACATAATTTTGAGGTCTATAAACAAAACAAAGAGTGGCCAAATTATAATTAATGTCAGACAGAATGGTTTGAAGTTTTCCACCAAGATGAGATCTGATTCATAAAAGGAAATGTGTTAATCCAGTATTTGATTTTTCCGACATTCGATTTGATACTACTTGACATGAAAGTCCATAAGTTTACATATATATACACATAGGGAATTGATTATATGGAAAAAATATTTGACAGATATCATGATGGAGCTGTTGAGGAGGATGTACAGAATCCTGTCAACTGGAGTTCACAGACATCAGAGCTTGTTTGCTGTGTGATGTTTCAGTCAGTGATCCAGGTGATGCTGCACAGTCCTGCTGATCATGGTCAGAGATAATAAAGAACCGTGGGATAAGACTTAGTATAAAGCCAGGAAAATCTGAGTCACTTGGATAGAAGACCAGATATTAGGAAACATCCATAATTTAGCCAAATGCACCTGGTACAGTTAATCTAAAAAAGATGGGAGAGTCTGTGTTGGGAGCTCCAGTAGTTCACTGATGGATTTGTGGGTAATCCTGGGTAATTGCCTCAGTGTGAGCTCCCAACAATTCTTTATAGCACACAGCTGACCACATGAAAGGCATTGCTGTATGAGACAATGGCTCACAATTGTTTAATATCTAGAGAGGGAAAACATGCATTTTTCTAAGAGCAATTATCTGATTTACCTTTGAGAAGAAACTGTTTTCCATATGTTTATAGTTGTTGACACGCCCATACACGTGTTCTGAACCCTTCTACCTTTAAGTGGGGATTGTGAGGTGTTTTCAATATTAAGTTTGACTATCATTAGCTTCTCAGAATGTGTAAATAAAGGACACTCAGTAAAACTTGGTCTCCTGCAGTGCTTCAAATGGTTAAGGCTATATTGATCTTGTTTCAAACAGGCAATCATAATAGACACAGTAAAGGCATGGATTCTACACTATTTTACTGAGGATTTTATGGCAGAAGGGAATCTTTTGTATTTTCAAGTTCAGGTTCCTGGATAATTCGGCCGCCATGATATGCAAATTATTTCAAACACCTTACTTAAAAAAACACTAAGAAATTCCTGTATTCACAAGAAAGACCAAACATCACAAATTAACAAATACTCCTACACTGTAAGATTTGTTTAGCTGTGATCCATGTTTTATCTGCATAACTACAAACTTTTACACTGGCCCATCTAGTTCATAAATCCTTGGTTTATTCAAGCTTAATGACATCCAGTCTTGCCAAAGCTTGCATTTATTATCTGTTTTGAAAAATTGGTCATGACAAATGCTACTTTTTTCTAAGACATCTAGTGTCCCTTCCCTCCTTCTTTATTCTCCTGATTGCAGAAATGGTAGTTTTCAATACAGAATAAAGCTTTAGTAATTCAATGTTGATTAAGTAGGGGCTGGTTTTTGACATTCTCCTATTGAGAGAGACCTTGTACCAGAGAGCTCTTATGAATTCAAAGTGTTACTTCAAGAATATGATGTTAAGATAAAGAATATCAGACGTAAATAATTAACACTGATAAGCAGGGAAAATACCTGCATGATGTCCTTGGTACTTTTCAGTCTTTAAACAGTGGTAAAGATGCAGAACATGCAAGGCATTCAATTTTTGAGTGATGTTTTGAAATCCTCTTCCTTAGCTTTTCTGGTCATCATCTACTGAAATTTGGTGTGCTTAATGTATTGAAAATGCTAGTTCTTTTTATTTCTACCTTTTTTTTTTTTACTCAGGTTTTCTGCATAATTTCTTTCATATGATTTTAAAAGCCTTCCTGTGCTTGTAAGAGTTTCAGCCTCAGGGTATTAACCTCTGTCTGGCCAGGCAAAAGCACCTATGCTTACACAGAGTCACCTGGTGTCAACAAGCTCCACAGTTAGTTGGAAATTAGGGATTGATTTGACTGGTGCTTAAAAGAGTGTCAACACATGAAAGTAATTTCTGTATTTGTGATCCTTTAATTTTTGTGCCCATATAATTACATTCTGTGGGTTATCTTGCTAACATCCTTCTTTCCCCGGCTTTACTGTTTGTTCTGAGTGACTTCTTTCATCACGACTCTCTTTAAACATCCCTCTGTAATGAGTCTGCACATCCAGCTGCAATCAATCTCCTGGTAGATATTCACAGACTGGGGAACCTTGATGCTATAGGCTGACAGATAAATCCCCTTTTTCCACTGAGTGTAGAACACTTGAAGGAAAAAAAACCCTGAAACTGTAATGGTACGAACACTAATTCCCACTGATTTCTAAGATGTCTAATTCCCTTTAATTTGTTTGGCTCAAATGATTACTTCCCCATGTGTCTTAAAAGGACTGTTCTGACAGGTAGTATTGACTGGAGTAGCTGTGCGTCTAACTCGGTTATTTACAGAAAGTGCTCCTTAACATGATTATTGTTAAGAGGCAAATTTGGATTAGGATTTGTGTGTGTGTTGTCAGTATCTTAGGTATCTGTTTTGGAAGCTGAGCATGGTCCATGAGGTTTTGCAGACAGATCAGCTTGCAAAGATATCCCTCTAGACTGGAAGAGAAGATGTCTGCTTATTGCTTTAAGCATTGAGGAGGTTTAGTGTAATCAACACACTTTTAGCAGCAATAACTTGTGGCTGCTGTATTTTATTCTAGATGTAGACTAAATCCTGGTCTATCTATCTGTCATGCTGTTCATACGTAGGGTGAGAAGTGGGGGGAGAAGAAACATTACTTTTCTGTGGATAATAAATATGATTGGAAAAATTTTCCATCAAATTAAATTATGAAAGATAAGCAGGTATTCCAACACATGTGAGTGCTTGCATTCTGAAAGGAAAAGCCTTGACAGACAGGACAGAGAAAGATTGTATTTTTACATGATTGCATTTAAAATGTATCCTTGATATGGTCCATTAGTTGATCACATGGCTCCATGATTTGCGTAAGTACTCTTGCAATGAAGAGAAGTTGGAAAACATGGAAAGGTACCAATGTAGGATTTTTTTTCAAAACCAGATGTGTTCTTGTTCAAACAATAGTTCAGCTTCTGCGTTGTGCAGATCAGAGCAGTTAGATATCAGAGAGATAAGTAAGATTGATGGGGTAATATTCAAATTGTAATACATATCAAATTATTGAACAGCTGTTTTAATGAAGGATGAGCAATCTGAGGAAGAGCTGGTTACATTCACATATAATCTGCAATAGGTTACTGCAGAAATTGTTGTATGCTGTCCATCAGCTCTCTTTCAATGCACATTGCAATTGTTCTACTGTGTATTTCATTTTTTGCTAAGTCTTTTGGTTGTGAGGAAAACATAATTTTATGACTCCAAAGCAGGATCTTCCTTACCCTCTCACTAAACATCCCCTTCCTAGCCTTAGGTGGCAGATTGCTTAGGTGAGAGCCAGCCTGGCACTGGTGGCTGCTTGGACTTTTATCAAAAAGGAAAGAAGAACCATTAATCTGCTCAGATCTGATTCATTAGGTGACTTTTTTTTAACAAAGCTGGTAAATTCATGCCTATTTGTGTGGACCTTTGCCAAAACAAACTTACACTTTTGTAAAGTTGGCAAATTGCCTCTTCTCTACGTGTGTTTGACATTCTTCAAGCTGTCATACCACTAACCTGTGGTAAGAGAGAATGCAGTTATGCTGAAATACTAAATATGCACACACAAAACCATTTTCACCAAAAAACTTTGCCCCATCCTACATTCAGAAGGTATTTTTATTGATAGATGACATATAATTAATATAAAAACTTTCTATGAGAAGTTTTAACATTTTCTTGGTTTAAAAAGATTTTTAAAAATAATCGTTGATAGAATTTCTTGCATCTCCATGTGGAAATTTTAGTGCAGAATTCCATGGTATTCAGAAAACTATCTTCCAGACCATAAGAAAGACTAAGTTTTCTTTATGCACCCTTAAAATAAAGATGAGATCAATCTCCATGTGGTCCTCAGGTCTGTCTTCTACTCCTTTCAAAAACAGAGCTATGTTAGATAAGCTGGATATTATTTCAAAGGTGTGTCTCAGGTTGAGTGTGACAAGCCAGTAGTTGTTTTCTCAAAAATGAAGATAAGATGTTTTGGAACTTTTAATTCCTGAGTAATCAGTAGATTCAAAGAAAGTCTGTCTGGAAAAAGAAGTGCATTATTGACAAAGCTGCCCAATGGATTCTTTTGTACAAGTCTACCTCAGGATTTCTGAGAGGTAACTTAGCAAGGACCCTGGAAAGGATAGAGTTGAAAACACTGAGAAAATTTAAGGGGAAAAAATAGAAGATTGAGGATATGACCATCCAATGAAATAGTGTTGGGATCTGTGTGGATATGAATGAAGGACATAGAAGTTATCTGAGAAGACAGGCATGTCTTCAGTCTGGGAACCTTCCCAGAGTTCCAGTTTAGAGCTCCACTGCTATGAGAACACAGGCCACAAAACTAAACCATAGCTTAGAAACAATATAGTATGAAGAAATACGGAAAAGTTCAGAAAAAAGAACAAGTCACCGGCTGTACTGAAGTAAATTTTTGCTGTCTGAAAAAGGAGGGTAAAAAAAAATCTTTAACTTCATTTGCACCTCAACAATGATATCAGAAAAAAAGAGTTGGATACCTCTGCCAGAAACTGACAGTCAAGCTTTTCCTTACACCAAAGTATGAACGTGGAACTCATAAACCAGCAGAAAGCCTCTCAGAAAGGGATAGTTTGTTTTGTTTTTTTTTTTTGGCTTGTGCACTAATCTAATCAATAGGAAGTAGAAATTAAAACACATGAGGTACTGACAGTGGAAGGAAAAGCACTGATCAGCAAGAAAAGAAAGGAGCCAATTTGTTTCATGTTGGATGATTAAAACCCCTCACAGTCTTTTAAGGCAGCTGATTATGATAATAATGCAAGACCACGAGCTTATGTTTTAAATTATATTGCATCTGCTTTTTATTGGACACACAAGAATAAGGTTCACTTTGAAGCCATCTCTGAAGGTGAAGGTTTTATTCCTTTTATATTTCAAAATGTATATTGTTATAGAAACATCATATTAATAATCAAATGGGTGATTTTACTTCTTCTCCTCCCTTCTGATCAAGGACCCATAAACCCATACCTATGTGAAGTTGCTATAGTTTTTAATATTCATCACATCCTTATTTTACTGACTCAGGCAAGTGTGTATATTTTTCATCTGTCAGTTTGCTACCATAAGTCAGTGCTATGGTGACACCGAGATGTTAAAAAATCATTTGGCTTTCATGTTCTACAATTTAAAGCTGTAGTTGAATGAAGTAAATAATGTATGTCTCCTTTAAAATACTTACACTAATCTGTTCATAAAATCCAAACCAAACTCTTAGGCTAACAGAGAGGTGCATGAACCCCTAATATTTTGGCTGCCTCAGCAAGTTTAGACATGCATTTTCTAACTTCTATCCTCTAAATGTGTATTCTTCTCACTTTGCAATGTGTGTTTCTCTCTGCCTAAAATAGGGAAAAAAAGAAGGAAAAAAAAGCAGCTCACCATAATTAGAGTTCAGTGATCATCATGCATCCTTAAATTATGTTACTGCATCTTTTTCCTCCTTTTGATAATAGTGTCAAGCCTTTACAAAAAAAACTTAGTTTATCATTGCCCACTTTTTTGCCCAGTTATGGCAGAACTTGCATTTGCTTCCCAAAAGTATTTTATTCTTGCCTTTTAATTTGCAAATAGCCTCTTCTGTCATTTGGGCATACTGCATTTTTTTCCCCATTATTTTCAAATATCTCTGTGGCCTATACATTTGGAGGAACTTATTTCATACTTTGAAAAAGCATCTGTTATGTGTAATTTGCTTTCTGAATATGGCAAGTGGGGTAGTTTCCAGATTCTAGAAGAAAATCCACCTGAGAAACATTTCTGTATTGGGGGTTTTCTGCATTTTGGATTGAAACAACAAGCCATTATTGTTGATATTCTTTCCCAGATGTGGTAAAAATCCGTAAAAAATTGAGGTTTGTGTGTAGTGTATCAACTGCATGGTAACCATGACAATTATTTGGTTCACAACAGAAATCACAAATACTGAAATTAGCTAAACAGTTATTAAATTGCCAATTAAATAGCTAATGAGCAAGTGTAAATGAGTCAGGTATTCAGTCTTTGCTCCTGAGATCTCTTCATCTTTTGTGTGTTGCATTTGGACACTGGATCAATCTGATGCTTCTGTAAAGGGGAGTAGGATGGGATGAAGGAAGAATTTGAAGTGGAGCAAAAGAGGGAAATCTTTGTTTTGTGAGTCATCTTCCTTAACAATAAAAGCATCAGAGTCAAGAATGATACAGAACAACAAATTGTTGTGCATGTGAAGTCAATGACAGGTACTGGACAGAGTGATCTGTAACACTGTTCCATGTGAATGCCACAAGTTAATAATTTAATAGCGGGATTTTCAGAAAAAAAAACCTTTTAATTGCCTAGTCCATTCCATTGGGACATCATTAAAATCAGCATTTTGCAGTGCTGAAGACTAAGACCAAGTTCTAAAAAGCTCGTCCTCTGTCACAGTAGAAATGGACAGTATCTAACCCCTTCAAATCGACAAGGACTGAAAGTCAAGGCTGCTTATGACCAGAAGGTGTCAGAACAGTAGATAAAAGTATCCACTTCCTAAGTGCTGCTGAATTATTTCTATTTTGTGTCACAAAGATACTGGATTTCAGCTTGGATTCCAGAGGATAAAAGGCCCCGGAGTTCTTTTTGTGTCCTTTAACAGCACATCGTGAGGAGCTGGTGAAATTCACTGTGCAGCAGCAGGTAATGCAACTCCCCTGTACCTTAGAGAGGGTTCTACATTTCTCAGTTTGTTTGGCTTCACTCGAGCCAAAATTCCCTTTAAAACATGCTATAACTTGGCAGCAATCAGTGAGCTGAAATTTAAAAGAGCCTTTAGCAGCACATGACAAAGCAGTAATGCAAGATGGGTTGTTAATCACAATCGTTGGGGCTCATATTTTTCTTAGAAGTTTAACTTGCCCTCTTCCAGTCTTATGAGGTTTTCTTTTGGGGGCCTCCAGTTTCTTGAAGATGTTAGAAGTCACTGTAATGTCATTTTTGTGTGGTTATCTGAAACTGTTTGTAGCAGAGTCCATATTCTGTTCCTTCACCAAGACTCTGGAACATAAACAGTTCCCTTTCTGACAGGCAAACCAGGACTCTCCATTTCTTGAAACTGTAGTCTTTCCTTCCTGCCTTCCTTATTTATCCTCACACTCCTTCTGTTCCATAGTGCTTTTTCTGTCTTTCCATGTTTCATCTTCTTTCTTTTTTTCTTTCCCCAAATGGCTTGTTATAAAACATATGCAGTCAGTGACTTATGGTCTAATGTGAGGAATTATCTTAACTGAACTCTTCTACCCTCATCTTTGACTCCTTGAAGATGTCCTTACCAAGTATTCTTTTACTCACAAGAAATGACAGTTTTGCTGAATATTTGAGAACAAACAAATAGTTCCTCTTCATGTGGCATGCATTTCAATCAGTAAGATTGTTACTCAGTTACTTTAGGTTATGACCAATGAATTGCAAACGAAATAAGCCCCAAGGAATCTGCATAATATAAAAACAAGGACCAGCCAGATTTTCCAAGGGTGAAAATGCAATTCCACAAAATGCTGGTGTTGATGGATGTGAAACTTTGGCATCATAACACATGTAGAGAAACTTTATATATTTTAAGCTGTTTGTGAAGCTTACCAGTGCTCCATGTGCAGCAAAGTGCACCCTCAAGTAAAGACACTGAGCCTGTATTTAATTCCTTTTTTTTTTTTGAAGTGTTCTTGTTGCGTTTTTTCATGGATTTCTTTTTTCATGTGGATCTTCAAGCTGCTCCTCAGTTACAGTACAAATGTTAATGACACATGGATTTCACTTAGAAGTATTAAAAAGAAAAATGTACAAACATTACTGAATATTTTGAGATAGACCACATGGTCTAACCTTTGCATGTTATACGGAAAGGTAGCTAAGGTGAAGGGATAAACATTGGTTCTATTGCACTGTCTTAGAAATAAAAATAAAAAAATTAAGAGGGCTTTCTTTTTTCTTTTTTATTTTTAAGACATTGCCATTGATCTTCTGAAATATGTGGTATTTGAAGATCAAATGCCACATCTGCTTTTGGATGCAAGATTACTTGAAATATCTACAAAGCACATTCTGGTCATCATTATATTTATCCTTGACTTTTGCACTGTTAAGACGTTAAAAAGAAATTAATTCCTGTACTGCATGCAGTCTTCAAAGACACATATTTTCAATAAATACCAATATAAAAATTTGTGTGTTTTCTGTTAAGTGGGTTCAAATTAATTCTTTCCTTTCACTGCTTTGTGAAAAGCCTAGTCACTGTGAAAGGAGACATGGAGTTTCTGGAAATAAGGAGCAGAGTCTGTATCGCTCCTTTGCCAGGTGGTAGAGCAGCTTGCTGCAGCAGTTAAAAGTCAGAGCCATATGGCTCTGATCCACTGCAACTGCTACAATGGAATGAAAAGTCTGGAAAACAGAAAAAGATGAATGGAAGAGTGAAGAAGTAGTCAGTTACTCTGATGAATGTGACAAGGGCTGCTCTGAAAAACAAAATAGTCTCAATCTGTAGAGTTCGTTAAGTATCGACTTTGAAAAGAATAAACATACAATCTCTTCCAGCTCCTGAAAGACATTTGGGCACAAGGACCCCTATGCCTGTGTGACTTCTCATCAAAACTGATGGATATATAAGCTTAGAGGTTTATACAGCCAGTCTTGGAGAATAGGGAATAACCCAGCATGGAGTGCTTGGAGGTTGTGGTTGGAGTCTGTGGCAGGTGGAATCATGGAAAAGAAAACTAATGAACAAGCTAATCAACTTGTACATGCTGGATGGATTGGGGGGAAGTCAGAAGAATTATGCTGACCATACCAAATAAAGGTCTAGCCCCAATTTAGCACATATATTTAAATTTCATAGATGGATATAGTTTAATATTAGTATTTTCCTTCCCACCTCCCCAAAGAATTTACAGTTTATAATTAACAGAAGAATATCTCTGTGCCATCTTGCACCATTTAAACAGTTTTCTGAAAGTTTTGGCAAACAGCTTAAGGGTATTTTGCTTCCTGGATTTATATTATGAAGGAGAGAGTGTCCTTGACAAAGTAAACCTAAAATATTATAGAAATAAAACTCCAAAAATTGTCAAACATGCAGTCTGGTGAGATGGGAAACTTGTCCCTGTTTTGAGATGAACAGAACTAGATGTCCTGGATCCCCAAGGAAGACAAAAGAGTTTTTAAAATCAGGAGCTTTTTAAAGTCAGCTGTTCCTATAAAAAATTAGTAAGATTTCAAATGTAAAATTGACCAGATCAGAGTAAAATAGGCTCCTACACTCCTCTCCATCTACCCACCGTGTCTTCTTGGGGGCCTGGACTTCATTTTAATCCTTCAGTGCTGTTTTCTGCACTGTAGCAAACTCTCCAGTGTCCATGGGCTCTCTTGAAGGCAAGTCCTTCCTGGGTCCACTGCTGGTGTTGGGCTCCTCACCATGGTCTTGTCATCAGGTGCTGTCTTTGTCCTCTGACTCTTGAGTTCTCCACACCACAACCTCCCCAAAACCCCCTAAAATTCCTATTGGTGACTTAGCACGTTTGCTATCAACATTTCTTTTATTAAGAACTCACATACATGGAAGTAAGTTATGCAGCACTGACTGTGGAAGGTTTTGGTATTGCAGAGGTATTGAACACAAAAATCTCATAGCTGTGTTTGAAGCAGCTGGCAAATCTTTTAAGTGAAAATATTCAGTCCCGTTGCCTTAAAAATTTACTGGAAGAGGGATTTTTGATCTTAGAGAACTACATTGTTCAAAAACCTGACAAAAATATTGAACATTCAAATTCCCTAGCTAACAAAAGTGCTGGTCTCTATTGGATAGTTCCATATCATAGTTCCAAAGTCATACCAAATTTGCAATTTTGTATCAATGAAATTCCGCAGGTCCTGAAGAATTCTCCCTCTTCACAAAAAAAAACCAAAAAAAACCACAAAACAACAAAAACCAATTTTAAGGAGTGCACAGAATGAAACAGTTAACAGGTAAAAAAAAGACCAGCACTCCCATATGTTGTATTTCCTATGTCGTAGATTTTTAAAGTTATAATCTAGAATTTTGAACAAATAATTTTAAAAAATAGTTCCCAATTACAACAATTGTGATTTTTACAGGGTTGTCATCTTGCTAGTATTCTCTCATTAATGTAAAATTTGACAATTTTAACTACCTTTGTGGTTTATACTTTCGTTCAAAGCATATACTGGATTAAGTAGGTTAGGATTACAGTCATTTTAATTAAAGAAAATTTGAATCAAACCTCTTCAATCCAATTGTAAAAATTCTGATTCAGCAGGTTCTTCACTTTCGGTTTTTTATTTGCATGATGTGATTGCATAAAAAAAAAAGGTGGGGTTTTCTGTCACAAAAACACCACAGTCAATTTTTTCAAAAATGCAACATGTAGCTCTTGGGCCAATGTGAGAAAATTTGAATTTTTTAAGTAAAAAGGTGTTGGAAAGGAAATGCAATAACCTATCAATGATATAATCATTATATTGACCCTACTGAAAATCTCAGATGCAGGAGTAATTTTTGCTCAAATAAGAACTTAATTAAAATTCAAAGGCCTGGGTTTTTTTTTTGTTTTTTTTTTTTTGAGAAAAAATAGCCACTGGAAAGAGTTTTGTGAAATAGGCTGCCCAAGATCCAAAAGTTTTGGAATATATAAGCCTCTGACTTTGCTAGTTCTTATCTCTAGGAACTGATGACTGATCAAAAATTTGCAATAAATACTCCAGCTCTATCACATCAGGTACTATATTAAAATTACACAAATAGGTAAAATAATTTTTATTAATAATTTTTTTTCAAAAATTATTTTTAGGCTGCTTGCATGTCCAGAATTAACATGAAGTAATGCAAATTTTACATTGATATTTTCCATTAAGTGTACCAAAAACTTTCTCAGTTTTGTATGTGTTACAAGAGCTGAGTTTCTGAGCTTCTGTATAAGGATTAAATGAGAAAGTGTGCCTTGAAATGGCCCTAATGTGCTTTGCCTTAGCCACATTTATCTTGATATTGCAATTGTTATGCAATGCTTAATCCTTTTAGTGCAGAGCAACAATTCAGTAGCCGAATGAAAGGGAAGTGGGATGTGTTATCCTGCCGCTATTGTCAGAGAAGTAGCATTCTCTTCAGCTGTTACACAGATGATTATTGTTGAAATAAATGACCTGTGCCTAATGTTTTACTATTCAACATAGCATAAACTGATGGAATGTGAAGGGCACCACAATGAAATTAGTGTGTTATCCAAAATATAATTTGAGAGGAAGTTCATCCACTTACTATTTTGTTGAGAATATTTTATGGAATATAAGAGAAGGAATACATGCCTCACACTTAGATTTATACAAGTCTTTTCTCCTTCTCCTGAGGTCAGCTGCCTGACTAAATAAATGTACTTTTATAAAGCAAGGTGGCAGCAAGAAACTTCTGACAGAAAAAAAATGGTCTAGTATGCTCATTTTTCATGAGAGCAGCAAAAAGATGAGATACAAACCCTGACCACACTCTCTCTTGGTTCCTTCCTTCTGAACATTGTTTGTACCCATCCTTAACCACAGCACTTGTTAGTCTCAGTTAGTATTAATATTACCAGATTTTCTGAAACTCATCAGTTCTTTGCACTGAAGCATTTTAGCTCAGGTGTTGATGAAAACCTCGTGGTTAATATAACTTTCAATAACTCTTTCATCCTCTTTAAGATTTAAATCAAGCGTGTCTGGGGATGCATTTGTAGAGGGGAGATTGAATCATCTTCTATGTCCATCTAATGTGAGTAGTCTCTTTTTAAATAAAGTAATTTTTATCTCTCCTGGTCTTGCCAGAAACAGAAGTCTCTGATGGTGTCATTTACTTTAGCAAGAATGTAGATTTTCTTTTAACTGTGGACGTCAGCCTGTAGGAATTGCTTTCCTTGATATATTTTCCTTTTTAAAAAATAGTGTAGAAGCAAAAAGCATCGAGGAAACATCCTGAGAATAAGATCTCTCTACCTGTGACTGCTAGAGGGGAACTAAGTACTTTCTAAAATAAAAATCAATAGGAAAGCTGTCAGGCACTGGCAACTTACTTATAAGAAAAAAAAAAAAAAAGTCTTCCATAATTTCTTTAGTCTTAACTTGATTTATACAGGTGAATTTTTGCTTTAATCTATTTTAGGAAACTAAATCTCCTATAAGAATTTTGGGGGGTTTTGTTTTCAAATGTCTCCAATACAGGTACAAGTTTTTACACATATCAAGGACTTTCTAAAAATCCAATTTCCTAATGATATTTAAATCTTTCAGGTTTTGGCTTGGGTGTGGGTGGGGGTTTTTTGTGGTTTTGAGTTTAGCTCATGAAGCTAAAAGTACCTTATTCACTTTGTCTGTTCTAAACTGACCTCTTTAAACTGTTTTGTCATGTTTTGCTCTTACCTGAAACTGCTGCCTCTGGGATCCCATCTTGAGACTTAAGAGGACTAATAGCTCTCAGATGATTCTGAAAATCTTCTTTCAAATTATAAGACCTTGTCTAGACTAGGATTACTGTTATAAATGTGTTTGTTGGCTAATTCTGATGAGTCCTTTCATATCAGTCTAGATAAGGTGGCTCTGTCCTTGGTAATATTTTCCTGCATTTTTTGTAAGTATTGTCTTTTTGATTCTCCTTTTTTGTTTAGTTGTGTGTGTATGTGTGTGTGCATTTATTTGTATGAAAATCAGTATATGCCAATTCTAACCATTCATATGTATCACTTATTTTGCACAAAAATGTAAACTAGGTGCAAGGCAGTGAGTAATTAAATCCCTTGTGTGTGTGTGTATGTGTAGAACATAACTATTTGATCTCTGAATAAAAGACCAATAGAATAGGCATTTTGAGGGAAATTTAGCACTTCAATCCTGTTTTAATAGAAAAGAAGCCATGATTAGAAGAGGAAAAGATTTCGGAATGTTTGGAAATTGTATATCAGTAGAAATGGTAATAGTGCATAAATATAAATGAAACAAATTTATGAAGGTAGAAATTGTAATATTATCAGAATAATTCTGATGGAGCATAAAATGGAATTAACTAGGAGTTCTATTATTAGTAATACTGAAAAAGTGTATTTCAAGTCTACAAAAATAAAAATTTTGGTGTTATGATAGGAATAGGCCTCATTTCCATAAATCCTGATCAGGGATTTGGATTCCTAAAGAATCATCAAATTCCAGGTCAAAGAATGACAAAGAAAGAGAGGAAGACAGAAAGAAGGGAGAACTGATGAATGTCGGGGCAGAAGTCTCTGTACCTTAACACATACACAAAAGATTAGACAGTGCTGCAAGAGCATTTTATGCTACACTTTGACAAATAAGCATAAAAATGTTTGAACTCTGTGAACTGTACCATGAGAGAATTTCTTGTCTGGGAAGAGCTGGTGGGCGTGCAAAAAGCTGGGTGTCCTACCTTAGTTTCCACTGCATTTTCATATAGAATGCAGAATACAGCTATTATTATTATTATTATTATTATTATTATTATTATGGCTATTATTGACACTCCCAGCCCACGGAGACCACCAGTGGATATGTTTCCCACCCCACCAAGGCTGCCTTGGCAGAGCAGAGCTTTGTGCTGTCCTGGTTACCCAAAGTGCACAGTCCAGGGCAGGGAGCCATCCAGCCCTGCCAGCTTTGTGCCACTGGAGGAAATATCAAACTGCTACAGCAAAAGGTCTGGCACGAGGCAAGGAATTTGTCTCTAGGGGAAATCAGAGCCCATTCATTATTACCTGTAGTTTTAACCAAAAAAAAAGTTTTCTACAGAGCTTCTAAAATGGCTAAATACACTGTTTTGTTTATCCTAAGTAGTAGTCCTAGTGCTGACATATGCAGAGGTAGAAAGCAGACTGATATAAAAAAATAAATTTAGCTTAAAACTGATTTGAAAGTTAAATGTATAAAGGCTTTCAGCGCACTTTCTTTTCTTTATTTATTTTGTAGTCAAAGAGAAGTTGCCAGGGAACACATTTTGCCAGGACCCTACATGAATCCACTCTGACTTGTTTTCAGAGCAAACACAAAACCTTCTATGAGGCCTTGCTACTGCTAGCACTGTCACTCACTTCAACCTGAAAATTTCAAGCAATTTCCCCCCTTTCTGCACCAAATAAATTAACTAAATTAAAAAAAGTCTCTAACAAAAGCTTCCTTGAAGTAAAGATCTCATGTTTAAATTGTAAAAAGCCAGACTGAAAGCCAGCATCAGTTTTAGCAGTTCCTTTTATATGGGAGGTGTCTGGCTACTGCTGGGATAGTGACACTGGGAATTTTTTTTCTATGTTTGTGTTCTTTTTGAGCTATTCTTTCCTCCTGACTACATTTGCTGATGTAGAAACTCTTAGAATGCGAGTTCTGAAGTTGTCCACTATGGTTACATGCAAAAACCAAACTTCTCAAAGTCTGATATAGGAGTTGGATGTATGTGTTTTTTTCTGACAAATCACAATTCATTTGTGTTAGTGCTAGATGATAACATAATGAGGATATTGACATTGGGTATAATACTCCATTGACCAACTTACTTTCAGAATTTTGTGTTGTTTAAACAGCTTGAATTCCAGTCCTTTGAGTTAGGATGTTCTTACAAAGAAAATCACATATTTTGCATAAGTCTAACAATACTAACACCACCACAGTGTCAGAACAGCTTTTCAGTGTTCTACAAATAGGCAGAGTTGACAACAGAAAAAATAAAGGTCATCCAGGAAATGTACTAATTCAGTGTTGCTTTTATCAGTTTAATTTTGACAGAGATCCTTAAAAAGTACTTGAATTCCTCTCTGTTGGATATCTGTCAGAAAAGAAAGGAAGTTATTATAAAACAAATCCCTCCAGCAGAGATGATTTTTTCCTGCTTTTCGAATGAGCTGTAATCCTATATTTCTGCCCAAACTGGTATCATGATAGTAATAATGCAAAATAGTCACAATATACCACAGCTGATTTTTTAGAATTTCATAAAGAATGACGACTTCAGATGAATGGTTCTACAACAAGGAAAATTTCAGCTTATTGCAAGATTAACCCAGGAAGCAGTGAACAAGTCCTACCTGTCTGGCATTGGCTCCCCTGTCACAGAAAGTGCTCATCACTCTTTGCATGAACCCAAAGACAATGAGCAGAGCCCCTCGCAGAGGACATTGATGGTCTTCAGGGGGGTATTCATCAAACAAGTTCAGTAGATTTAGGGTCATTTCTGCCATGCAGGTCATGGTACGTGACCCTTTTGTGCCTCCAGATTCAATTTGACCACTGTTTTACTGAGATTTGTTTAATAATAATACTCCTTTGAATGGCTGTAGAGTCTTTTCCAGAAAAGCTTGGAGCTGCAAACTAACCCAAAATGTTTTAATCAAGGAATCTCCCTACCCTGCCTATGGCTGAACTCTTTATTTAAGAAGAGAAAGCAGCATAATGGATGAGATGAATCTGATGGAATCCAGAAGGATTTCATAACCAAAGCCTTTAGTACCTCCTTGCTGCAGTGGTAGCTGATTATAGAGCAAAGATAATGAAGTTTTGAGTATTGCCAAAGAGGAATGTTATGCCACCACAGCTAATTGTCTGAGTATCCAGGGTTATCTGAGAGGTTTTGGAACAGACTGAGAGCAACTATTGCCCAGCAGATACACCCTGAAATTGGAAGCTGTGACCAGCCACCTGTGTGACAAAAGGTGAGTGTGCACCATTTCCTCCATTTCCCCACTCTGTTCCTATCCTCTCCCAGACAGGCATCAACAGCAAAGAAACCCTGGGGGGAAGAAAAGGTCATCCAGATCAAGGTGCCAAGATGGGAACCCTCAGCCCACACGGCATCAAATCTCTATTCCATGACCAGGTGATAAACT
Organism: Tangara arthus; assembly: GCA_035584835.1. Classification (NCBI taxonomy): domain Eukaryota; kingdom Metazoa; phylum Chordata; class Aves; order Passeriformes; family Thraupidae; genus Tangara; species Tangara arthus. The sequence continues at coordinate 6,753,544 of JAWMQZ010000001.1, forward strand.
TTGTGAAGATACCAGGGCTAATCAAGCCTGTGTTCTGATGGAGCATAAATAAAGGGTATTTGTGGGTCAGGCTTGGCTTTTCTTACTTGAATGCTACATGCACCTAAAAAAGGCATAAACAAGGAAACACCTTGATGAAAAAGGGCAAGTTCTGTCGGCAATGACCATAAAGAGATGTTTACTTTCTTTGCTTTGTTTGTTTAAATACACCATATCTTCTCACTGCTGGCACAACAAATTGTCAATTCTTTCTTTAAATATCTCTCACTTTTTCATATACATTTATTTTTCATTCCATGTTCACACTTTCTTAGTACCTGCATAGTCTAAAATGCCTGCCTTTGTGCAAGAATGTAGCTGAAAATTGGAACATTGCTGCATTTTTATATCTAATTGAAAATAAATACATAAAGCTGCCAGTTTCGCTGTGTCTTTTGCCTGATGAAAGGTCATTCTTAATCTTTTTCATAGTTAATGGAATGCACTATTGTGATTATACTGAAATCTGAATGCCTTTGGAAAGTTTGAAAACTAAACAATTTTGTGCGAGATAACAGAGAAAAATAATTTCCTTTGAAGAATGACCTTTCAAAAGTGACTAGTCCCTATCTTTTCAGTGATGCCAACATGTCAGCTTCACATTGTGTACAAACCTCCCCGTCTCTGCCATATGCAAATATCCTCAGTAAAACGGTAAAACAATGCTACATATCGTAATATTCATTTTTTCACAAATGTTCATCAGATAATAGGTTTTAAGCATCTTTGAATACGGAGCACTGTAGGGGCTGTCAGCTCAGCCAGTTGATTTTGTTTACAAAATGTCAGCATTTCCTTTTTTCTGAAAAGGACAGGTGATAGTGTCTCCTCAAGAAGGGAACCTCAGGCCAACTCTCAACTTACACCATCAGCAGTGACCTCTATTGTCTTACTCACAGCAACAGCAATAGCAAAAGGTAATTGTCACATACATGGGAACAGAAAAAATGTACAAGAACATCAAGATGAATGCGATAAGATTATACTATATCCATTATCATTTTCTAATAAAAGGTTGTGCTTTATTTGTCCATGCAGTTCCTTCAGAAATCTTCAAATTCAATTTTGATAAAATTGTAAGTCAGAGTAAAATTGGGGATATGCAACCTTAAGGTTTTTCTTTTAGATGAATGGTTTATGGTCACTAAAGCTTACAGTTAGCAATGAGAAAGCAAAATACTTTAGAACATATTCATAAATCCTCTTAAGATTAATCAGACTCTTCCTTCGCATTTTATAGAGAATTTTTACAAGGTACTAAATTTTATTTTCAGAACGCAGCCTGTTTCTCAGACCTATTTGCATATGAGAAAAGATAAGAGGGAAAAATTCATAATTTCCTATTCAGAAATGCATTTATGTGTCTATTGAGTAAACAGTCAAAACCAGATGCTGCTACTGGACCATTTATACCATTGGAATGTATGTTCAAATTGTTGACAGGAATTACATGGCAAGGTCCAATAAATTTATGCCACATTCTGACTATATTTCCATCTTTCTAGCTTTCATTTTCTATTTTACCATAGAGATAATACATTTTTGGTTGTCCATCACAGAGTTCTATGCATAAAAACTTTTTCTTTTTGGACTTGTGTACCCATGAAGTGTCATCTAAATAGAAGCAATGTAGCCACAAAAGAAGAAAAATGCATGTTGAGCCATTGAAACAGAAACATTGGCAAGGCCTATGTACTAAAATTATTTCATTAATTTAAAAAATGCATGGATGCACACTCTGCATCAAAACAGTAGTGTGGTGTGAGAAATATTTGGTATTTTGTTTGACATTAGGTGGTCATGGTGTTACAGACTGAACATACCTTCCAGAACCACACTGGTTTGTGATCTGTGCACTTAAAATTTTCATGTAGAGAAATCAGTTTATATTAGTGATATTTTATCCAATTACAAGGTGTCAGGTGAGCTGTTCCATTGGTTTGACTTTAATTATGACATGCAATAACCTGTAACTTTTTTATTTGATGCATTACGATAATAGAGAACACGGGCTTCTTTCATCTCAGAAACATCTCTTCAGTATTTGAAATCCTTCCTAAGATTTTGAAGTATGAGGCAAAGAATTCTGTATCACATTCCTCATCCCTATTATGCTACTTAGTCATAAAGTAATAGAAGAATCCAGCTGCATGCTTTCTTGTTTGAGAAGATTATCTATTTATTTGGGTTGCTTTTGTATACTGACTCTTTTTGCCAACAGCTCCTTCCAGCAGCAGCAGTTCTTTTCTTTTGTTGGTAGCTCGGAAGTATGAGTCATATTTTGGGAACTTCTGCATTATTTTAATACATTTAATTACATTATATGCATGTCTAGGCATTGATATTTTATTTCAATAACTTTCAAGCTCCTATCCAAACCCAAAAGAATAGTTGTCATAATATTTGACTTCCTGTGATTCTAGTCTCAACATCTTCAGGGACGAAGGTTCATCCTAATAATCTATTATAATTGGTCCCTTTGCACAATTAATAAGTCAAGTCTTATCAATCAGTGACTTTCTGTTTGTGTAACAAGTGCTGCAGATACTACGCAGAGAAAAGCCTTCCCTGTCAGAGAAACGTGAAAGCCAAGTAAGAGAGATTGTTCCTGGTGACTTTTGAAGTAAGATCCCATTCACAGAGCTGCGTTTGACAGGGAATTGATTAGGTGAGCCATCAGCTGCTGTACATAAAGAAAGCCACTGTTAGAACTCATGGAAAGCCTCTCAATACCACAGATCCAGGATGAATGCTTAAAAGGTGAGAGTGCAGTAGTGACTGCAGCATTTTTTGTTAAAATCTATTCTGAGAGAGGCTACAGCAAAGGGTGTAACACACAGCCTTGCTGAGGTACTTTGAGGTGGTCTAGGCTCAAGTTAGCTATCCAGCACGTGAAGTGGGCAGCTTAATATTCCCCTTGCCATCTGCAATGCAGCACTGAGATGCTCCTCAGCTGGGCAAAGGAGGTGGGAGAGCAATTGAACCTTGCAGGAGGGACAGTTTTCCTCCCTCCTTTTCCACCACTCAGGATGGACAGGCAGAAGTGGTTTATGCACACCAATTACAGCCATTTTTCTTCCCCTCTAGTTTACTTCCAGGATAACTCATTCAAGAGCCAGCTAAGCCCATCTCATTTGTTCTCTGCTGCTGAGCAGCTGGTTGTCAGATGCAGGAACTGACCTTTCTCAGGCAGCCCCTGAGAAAAGCCTCACAAAGGTAATAAGTCAAGGGAGGTTTGGAATGACTATAAATTAGGTGAGGAGAATCTTCCACAGTGATTGAAGGAATGGTAGAACTGCAACAGTCCCTCCCTTCTGCCCTTGAGGCTTCATTTGGAGATTTATTTCTGATGGCTGTCACTTCTGAAGGTTTTCCAGTTCTGAAGAGACTTCTTTCTGGCACTGAAAGAAGTGTGACCAGCAGTTCTTTGTCCCTCTACTCTGCTCTCATGAATAGCCTAGCTGGAATACTGCATCCAACTCTGAGATCCCTGGCACAGGAAGGATGTGGGCCTGTTGGAGTGAGGCCAGAGGAAGCCACAGAGATGATCAGAGGGCTCGAGAATCTCTCCTGCAAGAAAAGGCTGAGACATTCAGGGCTGCTCATCCTGGAGAAGAGAAGACTCAGAGGAGACCTTATGGCAGCATTCCAGTATCTGAAGTGGGCTTAAAAGGGAGTTGGAGAGGGACTTTTTATTGGATCCTGCAGTGGTAGGAGAAGGGGTGAATGGTTTTAAACAGAAAGAGGTTTGGTTTAGATTAGATATTAAGATAAAGGTATTTGTAGCGAGGGCAGTGAGGCACTGGAACAGGTTGTCCAGAGAAGCTGTGGCTGCTCCATCCCTGGAGGTGTTCAAGGCCAGGCTGGTTGGGGCTCTGAGCAACCTGGGATAGTGGAAGATCTCCCTGCCCATGGCAGAGGGGTTGGGAGTGGATGATCTCTAATGTTCTTTCCAGCCCAAACCATTCTATGTTCCTGTGACTCTGCAGGCTGGCTGGAACTGGACTGTGGCACTTGTAAGTGTTAAAATAGTTGAGGATAGCTTTAGGAAAGGATGGGGAATGCAAGTAAAACTAAAAGCATTGTGCAAAACCCAACAAATCCCATATCAACATTTTCTGGTTCGTGATGTTTCCTTTTTATTGCCAAGGACATTAAGCAGGACAGACACTTAGGAGTTCTTACCCTGATGTTTTGTTCTGGAATTCATGCTCTTTCCTTGGAGCATCCTGGCAATTATCACAGTTTCTATTTGTTCATAGATCATTAAATGAAGGAAACATCACTTTCAGGAGACTGAAGTTAGTGAAAGAAGCAAGTCTGACAAGTGGTGGTAAATAAAATTAAGAAGAGGGTAATGGGCTAATCCCTCACTTACAAGAAAATACTGTTTTATGTATCTCTTTAATTATTGATTACATGCTAACTTATGGAAGAAAGGCAAATATGACAATGGAATATAAAATGTGATATCTGATTTTGATATCGCATTTTGATTTAGATTTGCAGGATCTTTTTTGGAATGTTTGGATATTTTTGGTTTTTTTTTTTTCATACCCGAGATGCTTGTGTAACACCCGAATATGGAGCCCATTTTGGAATAAACAATAATAAATCACATTAGGGTTCCTTCCTGATAAGCTAGCATGACTCATCATACATGTTTAGAGGACATGTCAGGCAAGCAACATAAAAAAAAATCGGGAAAGTATCTGAAGTGACATAGAAACAAGGCAGAACCTGAATCTCTCAACTCCCAGCCTAGTGCATCAGAAATTTTCCATCTGAATATTTAATACTCCATGCTCTAGATTTAGTGCAACTTTGTGGGCTAAACATCTGGAACAATTTATGTTTCAGATTTAGGTTACTGACACAGCAAAGGAATTGCATATTGGCAGTGAATTCTTACCTTGTTTTTAAGGGATGGAATAAGGTGATTATAATTCCATAACATAAAATATATATTTAAGTAGGACCAATCATTCAATTCAGGAGGACACAGATTTTCCCAGAGTATTAGAATTATTTTGGTCACACAAATACATAAGCTACATATGGGACCTAATAATGTGTTTGCTAAAATATTTATGGAGTTAAATTATTCCATGAATTGAATTGTAGCTCACTGAGATTGTTTCATTTTAATATTAATATGGACAAACTATGCCAGAGATGCTGAAAATGTTGAACTTCAAACACATTTCTTGATCATTTTGATTTATATAAGTGCCTTTTGGTTTAGGGCATGTTCAGTGAAAGATAAAAGGAAAAAAATTCTTGATATACCTTAAGGTGATAGGTGAACAAAGTGAAGACCTATATAGAAATAGGTCACAAACTATCAGTTGCATATAATAAATATTTTAGTTTAGGTTACTGTAAAATGCTGTTTGCAGTAACTTTGCAGAAGTAGTTCACAGTAAAACAACTTTAGAACATGGAAATCTAAACAATATTTTCTGTCAAAGTTTTCTTTGAAAGAAATGTTTATCACTTTAAATCAAAATGAATTCATTTCTTTAAAATCATATAGTGGATGTAAAACCATTCCACTAACATGTGATCAACCCACACATAGTTTAGTTTGTCATTCTTCTCTTTCATTTTGCAGGTGTTGTTAAAAAAATGCAAAAGCCTCCACTTGCCAAGATGGATGTGTACTTAGTTATTTACAGCTTTAAATGAGAAAAAAAGCCTTTGTAGAATTCTGAAAATGCTGAAATTGTTTTTTCCCAGCTGGGAAGTAGGGTTTACTTCATTTTTACAAATATGTCTGTGTCACAATGTTCTGGAGTTTCATGCCAGGAAACTGTGCTGCATGTTGTGGAGTCCCACGGAGGGAAGAAGGGTTGACTCTGCCTTTGGTAACTGCCACATCCACCTGGTGACTGAAATACACACGATGATTTTCAGGTATGATTGCTCCTGTGAAGCAAAATGGTGGATTAAGCAAAGGATTTTGAGGTTTCTTCATGTCTTTTTTAATGTATATTTCCAAGAGTCGCATATGAAAGGTGACCTTCCCTCTGAAATATTTCTGCACTATACTCCAGGAGACATTATTTGGATTTATATGGGACCAAGACCATTATGCATAGAGAAAATTAGATTTTTTTTTTCCTATAAATCAAGTCTTTGGGCTGCTGTTTTTTTCTTTCTAGAATGTTGTGTATGTATCCCAATAAAAATGAGATTCAGAAAACAAGGAAGCATTAAAGAATCTGACTATATTTCAGTGTCTTTATTTCCAGTACTTTCTTTTCAGTATGCAAATATCTTAATAGGGAACCATTGAGAAAGTGAAAAAAATGCACAGTTACAATTACTTTTTCCATCATCAGTTACTGCCTTCATCCCACTCTCTACCCAGACATATTCACATTACTTGATTTTGCATTTCTGAAAAGATCAGTCCTCTGGTCTATGAGAAAGGCTTTGCTCTTGAGATATACATGATCTGACATAATCTAAAGAGGTATACCCTCAGCTGTGCTGATATGAGGTAAATAAATTAATATGGGAATCTGTGATTTAACATCTTCAGTGAAATCCATTTCAGTATAATCTTCGATCTTTGCTTGTTGCAGCTTTTCTATGCTATAAGAACATTTTAAATTCTGAAGCTAACCTCCTTTGAAATCCATCATGTATCTTTTAAGAGCTTTTAAATAATGTCATATGGATTTAGTGGGTTCACCTTCCCTGTACCAAGAGAACTTTAATAAAACTCTGATTTCACTAACAATAAATACAGCATTCACATAATATCTCATAAATTATTTTTGTTTTCGCTTACAAAAAAATCTAGATAATCTTAAAAAATATTGTTGGCAATTTAGCAATTAAGGACATTTCTAGACATAAATATATACACATAGATACTCCTTTCTTCAATATTTTTTTCTTTCTACTAGCACATTTTTAAATTTAATTCTTCCCGTGATTTCTCCACTGCTGGGTGGTTGTATAGAACTGTGGGAAGATAGCAGAGGCTGTACATTGTGGCATTGCAAGTTCAACCAACTGTTTGTGCACCTGAGACAGTCTGATGGCTACAAAACAGAGGAGGCCCTTGCCCTCTGAAAGCTGCTGATGGAAGAGGCAGCACAAATTCCACTGTGCTCTCATAACAAATAACATTTTACACTTCTGAGATCAGCAGTGCCATATTACTCCTAACCAACAGCAGTCTAGAAATTTTGGCAGTGAAACCTGGCATCTGATGGTCTTTCTGTATGCTAGGGTCAACCAGTAAAATGATAAATCCTACGTAATTTAGTCATCAAAATGAACAATACATCCATTATATCTATATCATGACACCACTATTTATACCAACATCATGATACCTGTTTAGGTCTCTCTCAAGCTTGTAAATCCTAAGCACCAAAGTTCCCAAAACTGAGCACTAAAGTTCCCAAATAACCTGATTCCTCTCCAGCTGGGATCATTTGAGATCCAGAGTCGGTCCCACAACTGACCACTGCCAGATGGGGAGGTTTCCTCTTCTGTGGCTGCAGCAGCAGCTCTTCCTCCCTCCCTCACACGGTGTCATTCTGCTCCTTTTTAGGTTCTACCCAAGATCATTGCTCAAAAGACTGATTGCACTATCCCAGCAGAAAACCATCTGAAATTGCCTCATGGAGAGGCCTGATATATGTTGCAGCTAAAGCAAGGTAAACAGAGACAGCATGCAGTAGGGAGCAGTGACAAGGTGTTAGATTGGCTCAAGCTGTCTTGTGTAATTTTGTTTTTGAAAGTGAAGTGACACAGCTTTTGTAGCTTGGATATGAAAAGTAGTGTTAGCTCTGTTTGGTCTTTTTTTGTTTGTTTGAGTTTTGGTGGGTTTTTTGTTTTTTTTTAACTGCATGTTAGTTCTAGTACTTATCATCTGCTCTGGTTTTGCTGGGATAGAGTTCATTTTCTTCACAGAGGCTAGGGTGGGGCTGTGCTTTGGATTTTTAATGGAAACAGCATGGATAATTCAGGGATATTTTTGTTTCTGCTGAGGAGCACTTACACAGTGCCAAGGCCCTTTCTGCCTCTCCCTCCACACCACACCAGCAAGTGGGCAGAGGGGGCACAAGGAGTTGGGAGGGGACACAGAAGGGACAGGTAACCCCAACTGACCCAAGGGATGTCCCAGGCCATAATGGAATTGTGTCCAGGGTATACAGCTGGGGAAACAAGAGGAAAGCAGGGGAGAGGCTCAGAGTTGATGGCATTTGTCTTCCCAGTGATGAGGATGGCTGAACACCTGCCTGCCCATGGGACGTGGTGAGTGAATTCCTTGCTTTCCTTTACTTGCATGCATGGATTTTGCCCTCCCAATTGAGCTGTCTTTATCTCAATACACAAGTTTTCTCACTTTAACTCTTCTGATTCTCTCCAAATCCCACCAGGGCGGAATGAAGGAGCAGCTGGCTGGGGATTACTTGCCGGTTCTGGTTGCACCCTGACATCACATACTGAGAAAACCTATCTTAGGTTGGAAACTATCCTGGGACCTTGGAATTTGTTTGGGGCCTTGGAATTAGTTTGTAAAGAGCTACTAAAATGTTAATGATTTTCTTTTCCTAATGTGATTTTCCAACTCCTGTAATGCCTAAGTTGGCCAAAGCTTTGAGAAATGTATGTCTAGCTGTGTCTCCAGTCCCTTGGAAAATGAATTACCGGTGATCAAAGGCTTGTGGAATACTTCAAGAATTTTTACTAGAAAATTAGGTTGACTATTTAACCTTTTTGAACAGAGAATGTTCATCTATCGGGGAAAAGTAGAGTAATAATGTGTTATGTACAATTTTCCCCTGCCCAATGAATCCTTGCTTTCAGGAAATCCATGATTTTCAAGATCCAGCAAAGAGTTCCCAATTCCCTTTCATTCCTAAGAAGCTCTTCATGTCCCATGCAAGGCCCTGTTAGCACAAGCATCTTGATATGAGCCTGCTCAACAATTTGGTCTCTGAAATATTCTCCCCCTGAGCAACTCTGTCCAGGTTGTCTTGTTATTTATTTAGAAAAATATAAGAATACAGAAGGAGTAACCATACCTGTGCACAAAATTAAACTCCCAAACACAGTATCCATCCCATGATCATGAAAATAATTTCAGCTGTAGACATAATTGCCATTTGTTACTGACAATCATCACTATGTGCAGTGAAAAATTGCGTAATTTCTATGTCTAAAAACGAACTTATGTGTCTAATTTTATGTTTCTGTTGAACTGAAAACATGACAAATTTATTTTGGAGGGAAATGAAAAAAATCAAAATAAAATCTTCCATAGGTAGAAATTTCCCTCTTTCCTTTTCTTCTTAAATAATTTTATTATATTTTATATAGCTTTGAAACATTCTTTGGATGATTCTTTATCACCTTTTTTTAAGGAAATCAATAAAAAATTTCATTGGACAAATCATGTTGCGCTTTAGTAATGAATATGACAAACATTTTCATTAAAAGAAGCATATAAATTTAGACTTAGACTAAATATTGACCTATTTTGCTTGGAATATCAGCCCATGTACATTCACAAAGCAGTTAAGTCCAGATACACACAGGGGAAAAAAGGCAAGCACCTATTTACTTCAAAATCAAAAGTTTCTCTACAACATGCCTAATTAAAAATTATAGCAAAAAAGTGATTTAAAAAACCCACAGCAAAATAAAAAAATATAAGTATTGACAAAAAAGTTCAGTGCATATATTCTAAAAAAATTAACCAGAGATTTATTTTTCGTGAGTTTTTTATTATTTATTTTGCCATCAGAAAACAAACAACAAACAAAAAATACTTCATAAAACCAAAATAAAACCAACAAAAATAAACAGGTTTCCTTCCTTCTCATTGTATCGGTGATGACAGATGTTACTTGGTCTTTTAGGAGTGAAGACCTCTTCAAGAATTATTGCTAAGGAGTTAGGGCTTAGTTACCCTAAATTATCGGAGATTATTGACTTTAATCAATTTAGTTTCAGGAATTTCTCTGCTTCTGGCTGGTCTGCTGAGCCCTCATAAATTATTTTTTTTTAATGTTAAAATCAGCTGGAATCCCTTTCTGCAGCCATACTACTTGATGCTAGGAAGGATTTTGAGAAAATAGGATAATTTTATTCACATAAACTAGCCTTTGAACTATTTTTTGTATGGAATAGACTATTGATTATGTCAGCATTTCACATACTTTGTCCAAGGACTCAGCATGGAAAAACAACTCATTCTATAATGAAAAATAAGACATGATTGCCTGGAATTGATCTTATTAGCCCCAAAAGCAATACAATATTTTTCTCAACTGATATGATGTAGGGTTCACCCAAACTGATTTCTAAATATATAAATATACATTGCTGCCGTTTTATTTTATCCTGTTCTAGACACAAAACCCTTCTAACATATTGAGCTTTGCAACCAAATACCTACATAAAAGGTTAATTGGAAGAAAAACAAAATGCCTGTACTCTGTTTCAAAACCCAGTCTCACTGAAGCTTACAGAGCATGTGTTTTAAATGGCATATTAGCACCAAAAGGCTGTCTGTATGGAATTACCTTTTACTAGCATGTCAAATCTGCCTCCAATTTCTTCCCATGAATTAAATTGGAAGTCTATTTAAAAGTAGTTAAGTTTTAAAATATGGGCTTTTGGATATATTTTTTATTTGATGTGCTATAATGAATTTTTTCATCAAACTAATGGGAACAAATGCTGCAATATAATAGCTACTGGTGATGCTTTTCTTATTATCTGTGGAAGTTACAGATCAAATTCTTCTTTCAGATAAATTGTTGTGTGATCAGCATCACTCAGTTTCTCAGGAGTTACAAACAATGTCTTTCAGCAATTGCACATCATCTTCCTTTGAATAATTTTCTAAATCTGACAGACAAATTCAACCCTAATGCAAGCTGAATGCCCTCTAGTTTGCACCACAATGAAATGAACCATTGCAGCCCATTTTTGAACACTGTCCTTGGGAGCTCTTTCATTATATACTGGCTACAGTGACTGCCTTTGTTGACATTTCCATTCAATCCTACAGCCCAGATATGCCTTTCTCTGCTGTGATTCTGGAGGAAATCTACTGAAGTCAATGGAGGTACAGGAGTTTAAATAGCTGTACAAGGAGAAATGCATCATGCGAGTTAGAGTAGACAAGGATGAATTCACTGTCCTCATTTAACTTGCAGCTTAAACTTGTGGCATTCCCTCATGTTTCTGGAGGTAGGAGAATGGTGCACTGACTCACTATCATCCTGTCAAGCATATCTCTGTGGCTTTTATTAGGTCTGCAATTTTGGTTCACTATAAAATAAAACAAAAGAAATCCTGGTTTATCAGTTTTATGACAGTGGCACTCTTTTTGTGCCAGAGAAAGTGGAAAAATGGTTTCGTGTCAGTCCAGCTGCTGACTGAGGCAGATACGTATCCACAGGGATTTATTTTTGGGACATTAGACCTTTCCTCATCATAAGGGATAAATCTAAAATCTTGGCCAGATTCTTATTTTAAATTTTTATGTTATTTTAAATTTTCCAGGGTGGGGGGCGGGGTTAGAATAATAAAACAGATCCAAGGACAAGCCAGTCTTTGGGGTAGGGAAAGAGTCAGTTGATTGATTGGTGGATGGATGGATGGATGGATGGATGGATGGATGGATGGATGGATGGATGGATGGATGGATGGATGGGGAAATGCTGGGGTGTGTTAAGTCTGCAACACAGGTGTAGTGTATTATCTGCAGCTGAAGCCAATCTTGAGAGCCTCAGTTTAAAAGCAGGCCTCAGGGAGGGGGAGTGGTCTTTGTTAATGCTCACCTGTTTTCTCTCCTGCCTTTTTTCCCCCCCATTTTGTTCTGTGCTGCGGCAGCCAGAACCTTTGGGAAGGGCAAGATGCAGTGAAAGCCTTTAGGCTGTGCATTTTTGTTATATCTGTGTACAAAAAGATGGAAAAGGTCATGGTTAGAGCCAATTAGCTGCTGTTTTGAGCTACTGTATCTGGACTTTTAGAATCCCTTTTGGTTAAATGTTTACAAGGATAACCTGGAGATTCTTTCTGGATGAAAGCTGCGGTGGACTCTTCGTTTGGGAGTAAGTAAAATCCTTGAAACCAAAACTAAAAGCTCTTACAAAGCATGAATTCCTATTCACAGGACTATTTTCAATCCTTATTTCTTGTTGTTGTTATTGCAATTTGTTTGGGTTTTCTTGAGTAAATTCTAAAATTCTTGAAATTCTGAGATGTATAAACTCAGAATTATTGTTTTAATATCTGTCCCCTTTTAGAAGCAATGCATCTTTTTAGAGGAAGTCAATTTGTGTGTCTTGCTTGCTATAATTTTCAAGAGGTAATAATTTACTCTTTCTCCATTTTTCCTTCCTACTTACCCATGCACTGCATGATACTTAAAATGAGTTTGGTATTTCTGCTTGTGGTTCCTTTAGAATTGACTGTGAGTTTTTTTTTTTTTTGTCTGAGGTTTTTAGAGTGACCCTAGGAGCTTTAACAGTAGTTTAACTCCTTGCAAATAAGACTCATTTCATAGCATTAATCTATGAATATCTCTTTGGGGAGACCTTACTTACTTTGCTTGGTACTAGGTAAGGGGTAGGAAAAAATCTTCTTCTCCTTTGCAGAAATTCATAGTTTTTGATGACTCCCAACTGACTCTATTACCTCAGAATTGGAATTTCTTCCATATGTGAATTTAACAATAGGGCTGTTAATTTATAGTACTGTTGCTCTGCCTAGTGATGGTGACTTTCCTAAATAAGTTTCCCATAGTAGTTTAGTGAAAAGCAGACAGTTTTGTGCCATGTTATTACCTTGTTTGGGTGGTTTGAAGTCTTAAAAGTTTACAAAGCATCTACCTTGAGTTTTCTCTCTTAAATCTAATAAAAATACCCCAAACAAAAACCCTCCAGCTGTTGACTTGACACTGTAGAAATGTTTTGGGATTGGATCATCGTAGAGCCTTCAGCATATGTATTAGGAAATCTAGCATTGCATTTTACCTCTATTTTTCTGTGTAGGTTCTTTTCTCCTTTTATGACCCTTCTCAGCCTCCTCTGTCCCAATGCACCTGTAATCCTATATGGCAAAAAAACCTCAGCTTGTTATGGGACACCTCCTTTTAAATTCTCAGTATGCAGACTATTTCATAGCGCGATAAGCAGCCATTTGCACATGAAGATTGTACCAGCAGAAGTGGAACTGTGCAGTCCTTTCTGCTTGAAACACTGACAAAGCAGGTTCTGGGAGCTCATACCAAACCTAAATGCTGTAGTTTGTAAAGCGCCAGTTTTCAATGTCAGCATCTATTCTTACTTGTAACAGCCTGGGAATGTCTCTCTGGACCCACAGCTCCTCTGTTCTAAATCCTGTGAAGGAGAATAATAGGTGTGTAAAGTCTCTCTAACCACTTGCACAGGTATTCATAACATAGAACATTCTTATCTGTGAGCACAGCTTGCTTTCACTTCCAAATGAAGACTTAAGATTTTTTTTTTCTTGCCTTAAAGACAGGAGTAAATATTTAAATCTCTGTGACTGTTACTTCTTGACAAATTACATAGGCAGCCAGGTAATTTGCTGCAATTTCTTTATTAGTTATCGAATGTTCAAGTCCAGATATTAATCTGTAGTGAAGTACAAGGATGGGAGGTGCTTGAAGGTCCCAGCTGTACGTTGATATCAAGGTAAAGTAAGAACTGGGAGGTGAAGGAGTCTCTCTGTCCTGTAGAGCAGGAACTGTCCTTTGTCAGATGGGTCAAAAAATGTAGCAAGGAAGAAAGAAAAACCCTAGGTGTAGTAAGGCTGTCTGTAGCATTTCTAATTTTACCTGAATGGATGGTAATCAAATGATCTGTTGGGTGAGAATGTTTGTAGTAAAAGCAACATTCTTGGTTAGCAGTGTCGATGTTCTTTGCACTGCTGCTGAAGATTTGTGTTTTAATCCAGGAGAAAAGCTCACAGCCTCCCCTCACAGCTTATTTTCAGCCTGATCCTTTGGTTAAGTCATAATCCTGTGTGTGGCATTGCAGTCATGAAAATTGTGTCACAAATCCAGCATAATGTTTTTCTGTAGGAAGAAGCAGTAAAAGGGAAGGAACTTAGAGAGGGCAAAATGTGGTTTATAGAAATCTTTGAGAAATAGAATGGTATTTCTTCCTTTCTTTGAGTTTAAGAACTTTTCAGCATGCAGTGTACAGACTCTAGCACTGCTACAGCAAAAGAGGCTTTAGTCTGTGTTGTCCTCTTCACTATGTACTCATATTAATCACATTTCCTTTTGTTTTGGAAGGGAACATAATTGTGACTATTTTTTTGTGAGTTTATTTGTAACAACTTTATAATTAAAAGAGTCAGTCTAAGAGGAAAAAGGCCAACATTTTTGCTGGAGGACTGAACTGGGACTCGAGAATCAGTGGATAATAAGTTTTCCAACCTTGGGTTTTAATATATGAGGTTATTTTGGAGTGGGTGCTGTCTTTCCACATATATTCAAAACACATAATCTCCTTTGTCAAAAGCAGAAGTGCTGCGATAACATAATAAAATACCACTGCCTAGTATTTATGACACTGAAAATAAGAGGAAGGGCTGAACACATCTGTGTGTATTTCTTGAGAATAGTGATGATACTGTTCCATGCTTAAAACGTTCTTTTTATTTACTGCTTTCTTTATAGACACTTGTAAGATGTTTATCACCAGGTTGTCTTTAATACTTATTTTGATAAATGTCAATGCAGCTGCAGAGAAAGACAGGGATTCATTTATCAACTTCTGTAATTTTTTAGCACAAATATTGTGCATGTTTAATTGGTTGCATGAAAGTACTTTTAAATTACATTAACTTGGAATCAAACCACAGTCTGACCTACACTTGTCCTGCACTAAGTAGGACTACTAATTTTTACAATGTAGGAAACCATATCAGATGGCAGATATCTACAAAACTAGAAGGTTTTGTAGTTTTCCAGCAATTTTAAAAAATGAACCAACTTGAATTGGTTGCTTAAATTTCCAAGTAATCATTCTTATTATCTCATGCTTTAACTGCAATGTGGAACACAGAGAATGAAATTTTTCAATAGAAAGCATCTTTTCTCCTTTGGCAATTGGGATTATCGCTAGCTGTAATAAATAAAGTGATTTCCAAATGGAGTGTGTCTATGTACTGTGTTTTGATGTACTGTGGACTTTATCTTTTATGATACTCATTTTTGACTTCAACTGTGTAATATCATAATTTGAGATGGGCACATGTAGCTCTGTTATAAACAAATGAAAAGCTAATGTCTTTTATTAAGTAAAATTTGCTTCTAACATTTAAATATTTCTCCTTCAAAATGCTGCCCTCAGACCTTGTGTGTTTGGGGATTTATTCAGTGGCAGAAGTAATTTATTTTTTATTTTTAATAAATGGCCCTTTAGGCGCTTTGGACAGTTATAGCAGAATTAGCAGTTTGGTCGCATTGGAAGTGTTCCCTCTGAGCAGCTATAACACAACCTTGTTATTTCATTATGAAATGGGATCTAAGCTTTGTGTATGTCCTGTTAGGCTGCAGTTCAAAAAAAAAGATAATAACCTCATGGGGCTTATCTTTGTTAATGTACTGTGACCTCTGCTATTTTCAAATTTTTTTTGAAGTGCTCCCTTAGTGCAGCTGTAGTAAAGTAATCCAAAGACCTTTGTGTAATGAGAACAGAATTCTGTGGCACCTCTAGGTATTTCTGTGACATATCCTGCAGTGGAAATGTGGGGGTATTTGTGAGTGTGTTGCACTGGGTGAGCTCAGACATCTCTCAGAGCTTAGTATGTGTGAAAGCGCTTATTCTTTTCAAGGTCCGAGTGTAGGAGGGCCTACAAGGCTCTTCACATACTAATAACAAATTTTATTTAACCATATTATAAAATTTTTAAAAACACCCATTTTTTTAACATTTTTCTGGACTTAAGGTAAATGTGAACAAAGGAATAATTTCTTTGCTTTGGCCATTGTACCAACAGTATAAACCAAATTAGGTGTTCCAATTTTTGCTTTTTCCACTGCAATCTGAAGGCTGCATGACTTAAATCCTTGTATGTCAAATTTTTGATTATTTCCATCTGTGTACTGCCTGTCAAGTGGCTTCCAGAGCACAGAGGAAAAATTTGAATTTTGCTCAAGAAAATACAGGTAATATAAATAGGGGACTTGAAAAAAATTAAAAATGCTTCAAATGTCACTTGCTTATCATTCATAGAAAGCTCAGAGTAAAAGGAAATTGTTCATTGTTTTCTTATCAAGTTATAGAAGAAAATAATTCCTTAATTTTTATAGCGTTATCAAGAAATGCTCATGAAAGTTCAAACAACACTTGTAGCAGCTGAGATGGTCACAATACAAATAAGTTTATAAATGTATACGTATAAAAACAACCTAGAAATACAACAATGGATGTTCAAGAAGAGAAAAAATAGTAAATAACAGGTAAAGTCTAACCCTTAATAAACAAGCTTCAAAGCTACATATAAAACTAGAAATCCTTAGATTTGGGTACGTTAAGTCTATCATCAGCAAAAGCATACATATTTGAATAAAAATTGAGAAAGAATAAATATATGGCATGTTTAAATGACAAGTTTCAAAAGATAAGTTCCTTCAGAATACAAATATTACAAATAATATCTATCAAAGGGTTGGGCAAGTATTGTCGTTCCATTACAGGGCAACTTAAGTAGGAAATACTCAGATGTAACAAAATTTTGGCATGCTATGGTACACTGGATGAAGTGAAAGTCAAGAAAATTGAGACTGGATAGAAAAAAGTAAAAAAAAAAACCAACCTGTCTCACAAGGTGATTAAATAACTACCTTCAGAAGTTCGGTACCCACCAAAGCGTTCCCTTACCAATAATTCATCTTTCAGTCCACTATATGGCTATAACAATTAAATCTGCCCTGTTTGTTGTTGGACAGGCATATTTGAGTCCATATCAAAATGGATAAGAAAAACATTACATTCAATTGGAGATGGTCAGGGGTTCCAGTTGGGTACTATGATTTTGGTTCACCTTAAAAATTTGGGACGGGATGGGACTTGCATGGTTCATCTCACAAGCACAAAGATACTGTGTGAGCTTGATCTGAAGTATGCAAAGCTGATTTTTTGTATGTGTGTACATGTGTATACTTGTGCATATACATGAATGGTGAGCAGCTTCCAAGGAAGGAGAGGTAAAGCTATAATTTTTAAAACATAACAAATATGGCTTGTATTTGTGTTTAGATACAGGTGTACTCTTTACAACTCTTTCAGAATGACCATGCATTTGTCTTTAAAAAATCAAATAATTGAATTGTTTCAGAGCTAAATCTTTTCAAGGGTTAATTTGGGGGAGGCTGTCAAATAGTGAAAGTAAATTAATGGTGATGACTAAAAATGAGCAATGGACAACAGATACCAGAAAATGTGAGTGTAAATCACATCTTTAGTTCATCTAAAGGCTAACAGTTGTTAGGATATTTCCCCTGTCAAATTTTTTCTAGAAAATTATATGACATGTGAAAATTGAAGAAAGGACTTCAGATAAGAAAAAAATTTAGAGTTGACACTAAATTGTTGAGAGGAGTCAAGTCTAATGAAGCCTGAAAACATTCTGAAGTAATAGCAAGGTTAGATGAATAGGCGGTTGGACAGGTAATGCAATTCACTCCTAACAGATGTAAGAAAATCCTAACTGGAAGGAGTGACTGGATTTTTTCATACCTCTGGCATGAAAAAGTTATTATAACCACTGAGGAAATAAATCCCATTGACACTGAAGTTTAAACAACCCAATGAAAGTAAAACTGCACAAACAAATTTTCTTATCAGGTATCTGGAGGCTGTGGTATCAGCCACAGTCAGAGATAGGGAAGTAACTCCCAATTTTTCAGTTACCTAATTTAAATAAAACTTTTGTCACTGATTTTTATGGCCAAAAAGTTCATTTTTAACAGGACATGGAACTTTGACTGTCTTTGCTTTATAATACAAAGATTTTTTTTTTCTGCAACTCAAATGTGTAAATCTTGCGTGCCTAATGCAATGGTCACTTCTGCTAACTCATGTTTGAATAGATGTTCAACTACCTTGAATTAACACAGAGGAGTTGAAACTTGCATTGGTGCTGATTTACTGGGAATCGAAGCGGAATTTGGCTTCCAGTTGCTCAGATCATAGCTGGTGTCCAAGCTAAACTAACTCAAAATTTGGTTTCAGTTTTGAGAGTTAGTGAAATTGTCCTGCAATAGATATATGCTACAGCTTTAACAGAAAATGTTCATTCTCACTTGCAAATTCTCACGCGCAAATTCACAACATCAAAACTCTAAAGAAATTAAATAAGAAAATAAAACTGAGTGTTTCACTTCAGGCTGGAATTCATGGTCCAAAATAGACAAAGCTTGTAGAAAATCAGGTAACTAACAGTAGAACGATAATGATGTGTGTTTATCTTGGGATGACTGAAACAATTACAATTTCTGGACAGGTAATTCATGGCAGTGACTTGAAACATCCTCCATTCTTCTGAATATGCAGGCTGCCCTCTTTCTTTGTCCTTGCTGATTTCCTTTCATATTGGAACAGCCATATTGATTTGCTCATGGACTACAATATGCTCCATTTTTGCATGGCCGGGCTGAATGTTCAATACTCAACTTGGAAACACAGAAGACTGTAAACTGTTTTACGTGCTTTAAAGAAGGGAGAAAAATTGAGTACCCCAAGTAGTATTGGTTACGCGGAGTTTATTACCTTGGGGTAGAAAATATACAGCAGAGTTAATATTTACTTATATGAGCAATATATTTCTAATAGTAATAAGATTTGGGCATGTTGATTTTTTAGAGGAAAACTCTATAGCCCCAATAACATTTTTTGTTAAAAAATTACAGGCTGTTTATAGACATGTTTTTTAGCTTTTCAAGCTCATGCTAATGAGTAGTTTAAATCAAGACAGTTTTAAGAACAATTTTAATAATGCCCCCCAAATATTTCAGAATTTATTTCAGGGAAGTAGATGATTGGTTTTTTGACTTTGTCTTTATTAAAAGTATTTTGAGTGTAGATTTCTGATAAATACAAGATACGGATTGTACAGATACGATAGTGACCAAAAACTTGAAAATACAAAATTGTGTGGTTTGTTTGTTAATTTCTTGCCTTATTCTATTTCCTCATGTACTTCACAGCGTGAATAGGAATAGAGCAGAGTTAGAATTTTGCCAAAAGAGATTTTTTTCCAGACAAATTTGAGTAGTTTGTCTTATATCTAGTGACAGATGTAAAATTCCTGTAGCTGCATAGCAGATTATCCTGCTTCCCAAAGTAAGTGCTATACCATTTTGGAATATAATTAAAAACTACATAAAATAATTTCATAAAACCCCATTTTTAGTTGTAAAACTTTATAAATTTTAGGCAGTCTGGAAGTATTTTTTAGAAGATCCAACAATTTTTAACTTAAAGAGATAAGTAGGACATCATGTATTTATATATTGATATACATATAATAGTATGACATAGTATAATTATAGATATTTTTACTGCTGATATTGCATATGCTACTCTTCACCTGGAAACATGTAGTAGTATTGTATCTTTGGGGTTTATTGGTCCAGCTGTATTTTACAACTTGTTAACTTCGGAGTAGGAAACAGGATTAGAAAATGACTACTTGTCATTGAAGGAGAAAATAATCTATTCTAAATGCTAAATGTACAGAAGCTGTGACTGTAAATGGTATATGTGTTTTTAATCTGACCTAATAAAACAAAGAACTGTATGTGATCTGGTTATTCCATGAGTATGATGTTATTGTCAATCCCTGAGATGAGAATGCCTAAGCATGGACAGATAAATTTAGGTGAAATACACCCCAAGTTTCATTAACTGTGTTAATTGTGAAATAATTTATTATGTTTGAAGCCACTTACTGTAATCAAACTGCAAATCTGATTTAGTACACTAAGATTTGAGACGTCAGAACTCCTTGCATAATTGAGTGGAAAATGTTAACAGGAAGGGTGGAAAACTAAATCCGGCTCTTGCAACTTATGTTGGACCAAATCTACAGATAAATGGATGAGAATTTATATTGTTTCTTTCCTGGTAGTCCACTTGATTGTAGAAACTCTCTGCTCAGTAACAAAGGATTTATTAAAACTTTTAAGCTGAAATGTGCTGATGTTCATTTGGTTCCAGTTAGATCAATGGTGTGCTTAAATGTAAGTGCTTGGGTAAGGTGCTGCTGTTGAAGTTCTATCATTCCACAAAGAGCTAAATAATCATGCTTATCCATGAGGGAAAATGGTAAAGCAGCATAGTTTGTCCGCTCTGTACAGAAGATAAAGAATAAAAATATATCTGTTTTTTCTTTGGCTTGAGGTTGCAAATTTGGTCTGGTGTTCTACCAAGCTGTGCTGGGTCAAAGCTCACATTCAGGTCTGAAGTGTGACCAGGTGAAAAACTTGAGTGTGTGTGCCATCTATCATAACTTTTTCTTTTATCCAACTTAATTTTTCCTTAGTAGGATTCTTTTTCCCTAATAGTTTCTTCTTTTCCATGGGAAACATTTCACAGTGAATGTAAATACAGGTATCTGTACGAAATCTATGTAAGTGTATATAATTTTCTGTTATTTATTTTGTAATTAATACAATGGCCCACTTACCATATTAACAGTGTGTCATCTGTCCTGAAGATGATTATTAAGCAAAATAGAAACATTTCAAGTTGTTTGTGCTAAATTTTACTTCCTGTATTTCTAGCAGATGACTGAACCCTTGATATAGGAGACTAAATTCTATACCAATGACTTTGGGGAATTTGTCATGATAATTTATTAAGTTGTGATAATATATTAATTTTTTTATCAATGTTTTCCAATCGCAAGTGAGAATATATTTTAAGTAGTGTTAAATTGTATTGTTATAGTGGCTGAGGAAAGCAATTTGCAAAGAACAATAAATGCCTAAGATAGAAAATAAGTGCTCTGGCTATCAACAAAACAATAACCTAACAGAGAGTTCATTTAGCACCCTTCCAGATGGCAAGAATTTTCACAAAAGAACATTGTTTGCCATCACTACTGCGAACATATGCATTTTTTCCCTCTCATAAATGTATGTATCAAATTATTCTTATACCGATACACACATCTAAACTTTGATCCTACATATTTCTAGCAAGAACATTTCTCTGTGTATGTAGGTAGACTGAAATCAAAATGTGATATTAAAGGAATTGTATATCATGATTTGTCACCAAACTGGAAATGAATTGTTGAATGGAACTTGATCCTCTAGTGCTTTGTGCAATCCCTCTGCAAAGTAGCTAATTTGTTAATATGCTAATTTTCTAATTTCTATCTTTGTATTGGATCCCCTGCAAAAATGGGAAACCTAAATTTTTGTACAATAGAGATTCTGTTTCAATGCTTCTAAAATAAAATGAAAAAGTTATTGAAGTGATTGCAGAATTTTATGAAGCGTGGTGTAACTCAATTATAGTTACTAGTGAATTTGAACATCTTCTTGTGTGGAAGAGCACAGGTATATATGATTTTTAGGTACTAGATTTCAGAGGTATTTGAGGGGGTTTTAATTTTTATTTCTGTATAATTTTAAAAAGATAGAAATCTATAAGTTAGATAAAACCACCCAAGGAAAGTCATTATTGAGGGAAAACTAGAGTTTTGTCTTTGTTGCTACTGAATGATTTCTATTTTAGTGTATCTTTTAAATAGCTAAATAAATTGCTTGAAGTTTGAAATTTAGTATCAACTGTACTGAAATTTTCAGTAAATTGCTTTGACAGTTTTCCCACACAAGTTGTGATCATCATTCTGTGACATGTGACACTGTGTTGTGTTTTATGTTGTCTGTAACTTAATAATTCGGGGGTTTTTTGTGTTGATTTTATTTTTTTTTTTTTCCTCATAGCCGTAACCTTTTTGGTATTCAACAGCAAAAATAGCCCCCGGGAACTTTCTGGTTCATGTGCAAGAGCAAAGTGTCAAGGAAAGCATGTGCTAAGAGCATTGCATTCTGTGATTTGCAGTTTCAAAACGTGCACTGACTTGAACATATCTGTGCATCACATGGGGAGCTGCCATAGCCCTGGAGGGAAGAAATGGAAGCTTAATGTCAAGTGAAAAAAGTATGTTAAAGCTTTTAATAGCAAAGTTAAAAACAAAGATGAAGGAAGGAATATGTTCAGAATAAATTAGTTAATTTTTAATAGTAGCACTTTGTGTTACATCAGCTGGGATTATAAGGTGGAGCAATAACAGAAGGAGAGACTGCCTTGAGACCCTCCAATGGATGCCTTTAATGCACAGAATTCTGCTCTTCTAGATCTGTTATACTTTGCAGACATTTTGCTCTTTGTGCCAATTTCCTTCATGCTGATCAGCCAAATTCAGACATCTGTCCCTCAGCACCTCTAGCCAGGGAGCTGATCTGAACTGCACTGTCTGTTTACATTGAGTTGAGCATGTTTTGATTTTTCTCCTCTGTTTTCATGCTATCATTCTCCCTGTTTCTTTATGTTTTGATAACAAAACCAGTTTAAGGCACCCTCTGTCAGTGTTATCCAATTGTGACAACCAGGAAAATTCAGTTATTTTCTAGTCTAGGCAATGAAGATGCAGTTCTGTTCTCTGTGTCCTTGTTAAATTACCTTTGCTATGAGGATTCCAGATAATCAATAACAGTGAAGTTATAGGCAGTGCAAGGGATTCAGAAAATGATTTTCTGAATTTTGGTGATAGCTAGGAGTGAAATTTCTATCCCCCTGAAGTAATCTGGCCATTCTGAAGATCACCCAGATTTTAGGTCAGAAGACATCTTCTTATAATGAGGGGGACAGACATTGAAAATATGGGGAGAAAAAGCCATGAATATAATGAGAAGGAAAACAGATTGGAGATTTTAGGTCCCCACAAACTATGGACATGTTGCAGTCCCTATGGCAGTGCAGGAGTTTCTAATAGTGAAGTAGTTAGAACCAGCAGAGATTGCATCTTGTTAGAGAGATTTCAAGAGTAAACAAGTGCCAGGTGTCATTTGCCCTTACTGTCAAATCCATTTTGGCCTTCAAAATCAAGAGCTTAGTCCTAGTGTGAATTTTCTTTGATCCAGATATTTTCAAGAAATGGGAAAATAAAATTTTGGTGCTAGTATTTAGTGTTTTTCATCAAACGTTTTCTATGTAATCATGTGTTTTATTACCTGAACGTATTTTAATATGGTTTATTATTTATAAATCAGCTCACTTATCATTGGCCTGTAGAAATTGTAGTAGATTGTATCAAGATATCAGTAGAGGTGAGTTAGTAGCAAATTGTTCTGGATGACACGTCTGTATCTTTGAATGGAGGAGAACCAAAAAGAGGCATTTTGTTCCCCCATCCAGTATTTTCTGCTTTCAGTTGTAACTTGTACAAGACAAGGGTCTGCAGTCCAGCAGGTGCACTGATCAGATTGATCTGAGAATTAATTACAGTCCTGGGAACTCTTTATCATAAACTGTGAGCCAGTGGGACAGTGAAGTTCAGTTTTCTAGTCTGGATCAGTCTGTTTTATTATAGAAATTGGACAAGAGAGTGAAGTTTTTGAAAGGATGTCTTTCTGGAAGTGGCAGTGGAAGTCTGTAGAAATATATATAATATTCTAGTTTTTGTACTTGCACCTCTTTCTATTTGTTTCTGACAATTTATCAGGACAGAACTAACCTGGAACATGAATGTGAAAGTTAATTTGTGTGTGATTTTAGATGAGGATGGACGTGTACTGAGAGGTCCTCTGTTCTGGGCAAATGATTCTGAGTAAGGAAAAAAATGCATCAAGGGAAAGCCTATCATTTTCATATATGTACAAGAAAGTTTGGGATACTTTATTTAATCAAGAATGTAATCCAGAAGTATATTTATTACATCAAGTCTCCGAGGCATGAAATTCCTATAGAATTATGCATCTTTTTGCAACTTGGTTTTTCTCTGAATTTTAAGGTTTCTTGCTTTCTACCACTCCTGAATATATTTGGTGAATGTTTGGCAAATGCCGTCATTAAACTGAAATTTATTGACATCAAAAAGAATCAGTCTCTCCTCAGCCCAAGTGTTGTGTACCTAACATTGCAATTGTGTTCTAAAATTTGGCTCATAAATATGCTTTTAGTTTGAAAGAAGCACTTAGTAAGAGTGTATAATAGTAGCTCTGCAAGCAAGGTGTTTCTTTGCAAATAAAAATAATAATATGCTGCTGGTTTGTAATCCATGGACTATGGTGTAGTCTGGTAACTTGTACATGTTATTTCGCTGAAAGTATTTATATTTAATCTACATAGTAAATTATGTTGTGACTGAATACTTGAATTTCAAGGGACAATTAAAAAAAACTTTCAGCTGTGTGCGTATGTTAATGAAAACACACCTCAGCATGATTAAAGTTTTTGGAAAGGTCTCCTAATATCAGATATAATTCTGTCTGAAGGATGCAGCTTAGCATCACTGAGGTATTTCAATTTACCCCTTTCTTTTCCATACTATAAAATGGGAAGGTCTCCAGTGCATGTCTCAGCTGGACAGGATGAAACACTGTGGAGCACTGAGCTCTGTTGCATCATGATGCAAATTTATGCTGTCATTGAGCAGAAATATTTCCTTCCTTTTTTGACTAATTTTCCCATTCCAAATCAGAATTACTGTGCTTTTAGTGTATCTGCCTTAGAGTGCTGTTCCAGTGTAAATGAGCATCCCCTGTGATGTCAGCATCCTTGTATGAGGTGGTCGCTGTAGAAAAAAATACTTTATGATGAGTACAGTAGGTGTCATATGATGATTGCTGTTTTCCTGGAGCAATTTAGGGTGTTATCTCCTTTTCTTGCTTAGGATCTGCAAGTAAGAAAATATAAATTATTTTGAGATTTAATGAAAAAAAATGTTGTTTAATATTTTGTGTGGACTTCTGCCTTGCTGTATGCTATATGTATTTTTATCACGGAAGAAATCAGGAGGAAATAAAAGCTCTTAAAAACAGTCTTCATAATCTCCATGAAAAACCTTCCAGCAGGGATTGTTGACAAAGTGCTAAGTAACATGAGAAAAGGTAGCTGAATGGAGTCACTTTGTAATTAGTATTTCTTGTCAGAAAGATGTTCTTTAGGAGTGCAAATTGTTTGAAATGAGCAGTTTTAACTTCATTTTTGAGACAGCTAAATGGAATTTTTAGTCAAGTGTTGCAATGAGGAACAGGAGGAGGTTTGGGGTTTGTTTTAGTATTTTTCAAGTGATAGAGGTAGAAATCAGATCTGAATATGTCCTTCTAGGGCAACTGGCCTAATTCTGGAAAAAAAACCCTTTGCTGATTTTTACATTAAGTGCTTTTTCTAAATGTCTCCCTGAAGTTTTTTTATGTAATCTCTAGGCTCTTTAACGTTCATAATGCCCCTTTACTTCCTTCCTAAGCACCTGTACAATGGGTAACTACTGGTGTGGTACTGTGTTTCTCTCAGTTCAGAGCTTTATTTTCATTTAACACCCCTAAAGCGCAAGCTGACAGTCTGTTCACTATCCCATCGCCTATTTACATGCCCAGTCAGGCAAATAATGTATTTATGCCACTTTGCAATGACTTACCCATCTTTGGATGAGTACCTTCACAGAAATGAAAATATAACAGCCAAAATTAGAATGTTTTCAGGACCCTTACAAAACAGAGGAGTCTTTTGTGTCCCACCCCAAGCATTGTGTAAGATCAGATGTGTATCACATTTTACAGAAATACAGCTTCTGACCCACCTACTCTCTGAGTAAACCTCTTGAAACTGTTGGGCTGCTGTGCCAAAAATAGAAGTGTTTGTAGCAGCTGCTGGATTGAACGAGTTGGAGAGTCTGTTGGGGAAAGGATGCAACAGTTAGACAAAAATCACAGCAGCTGAGACAGCTAGAACAGTCTAAGAGTCCTGGGGTGTATGAAGAGGCAAAATTATTGGATTCATCACAAAGGACAGATTATGAGACATCAGTGAATAGGAATCTATCCTATTAAAATTAGTGGGACCAGTTGCAGAGTAAAGTGCTGTTTAACATGCACCAGCTGCTCCTGCTTCTCTTATCACACTGCAGGACGCATTCTGGGACTGTCAAATTTCCTCCCAGTCATGTATTCTCATCAATATCTCCATTCTGCTGGACTGCTTTGGGATTTATCTTTTCTTTTCATAACCTTTCCGGGACCTCTCCTTTGATTCCTCTGCTTATGTCTTTTGCTGTAGCTTCTTCTTTTCTTCCATTCTTTGTAGGAGTCAACTCTGTAGTCATTATTCACCTTATCAGCTACCAAGGGTGATCTAGGGTGTGTAATTAATTTTAAGTAGTGAGCTAGCTCTTAGAAGAAGCCTAAACATATTTATTTTGTAATATGTTTTAATCAATCAGCTGCAATTTAGAGACCTCACATGCAGAAAAATTTATGTGGTAGATACCGCATTAGAAAACCAGATGGCAAAGTAGAAATTGGAAATACAGCAGATGGGCAATGAATGAAATGCAAATTAAATAAGGTTTGAAGGATCTTGGGGTCTAACTGTAAATTTTAACAGGGAAATACCTATTAAGTTAATTTTATCTTTTTCATACTAGGCTATCTCATTTATTTATTTTTTAAAATTTATTTCAATTTTGCTCTTTCAAATAGTATTTTCTTGACTTGTAGTTGGAATATTAAGACATTTTTTACTGAAACAGCATCACAAAATGTACATCTTTTGTTATGATACAGTTTCATGAAAGACAGGCTAAAAGTTTAGAGTCTTCTGCACCAAGGACTTGGTCATGTTCTGTTTGAGTACCAATATCAGGTATTATTCCTTTTTGGTGTTTATCAATGAACACAAAGCAATAGGAGAAAAGGTTGTCTCTTATAAATTTTTTAATTTTAACATCTGTACCTGTCATTTCTCCAGAAAAACATAGTTACTGTTTTTCCCACATAACTTAGGTTTGCTGTACATTGGCTTGTATAAAGCATTATAGCAGATGATAGATTTGTCATGGAGCTTTGTTTACACTACATTTGAAGCCATTCAACTGCAAAATCAGTTTAAGAAAGAGTGAAGTTGATTTCTTTACGTGATTTACTTCGCTTTTCTTTTTCTAACAACAAGGCCCATATTGCAACAAATATTACCTTCTATTTCTGGAGGGAGAAATGGATTAGGCACCAAATGAAAATGGACAGTTTTGAATTCTTGGCAAAAACCCCAAACCCGCAAAACCCTACACCCAAACCCAAAAAACCTGACAATAGCTCTGCGGCTTGAATCAGCAGTGCAAGAAGTGGAGTCCTAGAAAGGGAACTATGTTTTGGAATGTGTTTAGAGTAAAAAAACCACAATAGCAGAAATAAAACAACCCCATGCCTATGTTCCTATTGGTGCTTATTTCGAAACTGTCAAAAAGTTGTGGCAAAAAAAACCTCTCCCAGATCAATGTCTCTGTGACCTATTCTTGGAAGTGACCAAAATTTGGTTTTTTAAATTTTTTTTTTGAGATTGGTGTACAAGAGTCAATGTCAAGTATGTCAAAAGCTGATATAAGCACTAGAAAATTTCTTTTCAGATGGTCTGATTTAACTCCCCAACAGAACCCAAAATCTAAATCAACCTCCAAGGATGTCCGCTGTTGTTATAGTCACAACTTTTAGCACCCTTCCAAGGCAGAGAGCTGTGTATGCAAATATAGCTGTACTTGGGATTTGTGGTCCCCTGTAGCAAATAAAATTAGGGGCAAAGCCAAGAGTTCCTGCAATTCTTTCAACAGAGGCTTCTAAATTCTTCATGAGCAGCATGTTTTTAGTCACTTGAACATAACTAGGTCATATAACCATAAAAGTGGCAAGCTTTGAAAAATCTGAATTTCTTCAAAGTATGGTGAGATTGAGCTCGAAGCCTTGGATCTGAAGGATGTTCATAGACATGACAACATGTCTGTGAACTTTACAAAGGCAGGAACAGCTAATGCTTCATGGGCATCAGCTCTGATGAGTAGCCAGCTTTGATTTGGTTTGATTTTTAGTAATCTATTCAGTTCAGTGTTTGGAGTGTGGGGATTGGCTTTGTTGGCTTGAAGGGTTGCAGAGTACCATTTCTAACTTAGTGTAGGCAGCTGGAATAATTAATTGGAAGCACTGGCAGTTTAATTTCAAATAAAAAGTTCCCTTTTCTCTCAGGAGTCCATAAGAAAAAATGCATAATATATTTTTTCTTTTTTTTTTTTTTTAAGTTTCAGATCATGAGATCAGTACCTAAAAAGGCAAAATAAATATTTCTACCAAGTCCAAGTCAAAAATTAAACTGCACAGTTGCGCAATAGTAAAACATGGGTTTAAAAGCATATTTAAGTAGAAAGGTCTTAGTAACATCACGTTTTCCTATCTGTATTTCCAGAATTTTGTTATAAGCAGTCTTTGTTGCATCTGTGAGAGCACACAAAGGAAGTCGGGTAAAAATCAAACTCGAATAAAGTACTCTGGGATAGACTGAAGTTTGCAATAAGGAAAAGTATTAATAAATCCCTTAAATATTACATGGGTATTATCAAGCTCTAAGATACATGTCAGGCATTGATATAAATAGCTAAAGTACAGATGAAAGTGTCTTGCTTCTCTTTATTGCTCTCTCCAGATGTGTGGTGGAGCAATTCCTCAGAGATGCTGCTTCACTCTTCTCTTTTCCTTCTGGTGAAAACAGGACTGGCAAAGCAGGAGTATCTGCAGCAGCAACAGTCAGGGGGGGCTTGGTTTCCACAGATTTGCACCCAGGAGGAAAAGCAGCTGCATAACTCAAGAAGAATAGACTTTGGGTGAGGGTTGTCACTTGCCCTGGCTGGCAGGACTCTGATATGGGAAATGTAGGAGGAAGAGTTCAGAGCATCACTGACTTTCCCTGCCTTCATTCACCAACGTGTGTGACATCCCATCCCCTTAAAACCTCATTTCATGATGAAGAGCCTTGCGGTTTCACTTGGCAGAACTGGTCTGGGGGGAATATGAGAAATTTCTACAACCAATCTATGACAGTCTTGTACTTTTTTTTAAATTATGGCAAAGTTCTACAGAAAGTACATCTATACTAACTTTGTCTTGTCAGGAAGTACTTAAAATAAGGACGACAGTTGCACATGTGATGCATTTGGATTTTTTTTTCAAAACCTCTTCATTGTCAACCTGATAAGGTTGTTTTAATGTATTATCAAAGTTCAGTTTGGTTATAATATGTACTATATGACACATCCCACTAATATTTTTATATAGAATTTACTAAATTAATATGTGGTTATTGTAACCTCAGAGTCAAAATAGCTGTTTGCAAAATCAGATAGATTGTTTGGATAAGTACATTAAAATAAAAGGAAATCCTAAATATTCTTTGTTGTTTAAGACCAAAACTCCTCAGTTCTATGCTTCCAAATTATTTATCACAGTAAGGGATTTACAGAATGTAGACTGCTCTATGAGATTCATAACCTAAAGCGACACTAGAAGTAGTTTGTTGGTATGTGTTTGTGACTGAAAGGTCCTGACAAGTTCTGGTAGTTAATTTTTTACTATTCCAGCATGTGTTACACTCTCTGCTTTGACATTCATACCTGAATCCTAGTCTTGAGCAAAGACAATTTGCAGTTTCTATAATTTTATTAAAACAGAATTGAAATAATTTCTTTTTGCATAATGTAAGAATTAATCCCAGAACATTTGCCCCAGAATATAATATATGTCAAAGTGCGCTTTAAAAATGATGAAATTAACTAACGGAATAAAATGCTTTTTGAAAATTCAAACACATGGTAAAGATATTCTCCTAGCTCAGAAAAATCCTTGCCTCAGGTAGTTGGGGTGCAAGGCTGCCGATATCAGAGCTATCACTCTATCCTGTTTTTATTCTCTATTTAAATAATCTTCACTGGTTAAATCATCACCGTTAGTCATATCCAGAGACAATATCATAGACTAAATGGACCTTTAATCTGACCAAGTTCAACCACAGATGTCCTTGCTTGGTAACTCTGTCTACCCTTATCATCACATAAGGACCAGATAGTTCCGATTCCCTGGCTATTCTGTTAAAGAAGGTGTATTTCCTTGTTCCAGCTATACGGATGCTAAAGGACTTTCTCAATTTTTAATTAGAAAACAGCAGTTAGATTGGTTTGTGCTGCTTTTCATGCCCCAACCTGTCCAAGTGAAAGCTCATACCTGGAGCCCAGTGTGCTTTGCAGTGTGCTGTCACAGGCAGACCTAAAACCCTGAATGACTTTGTAGGATGATTATGTATTTCTATGTTCTCGCTCAGCTTATTCCAACAGTGAATTTTGAGTCTGTGTGTTTCAGGCCAAAATATATGGTCACCGTTTGACTTATAAGTAAATTTTCGTAATTCTATCTCAGTCTTCAGACAGGAGCAAAAAATCAAGGCTTTATCAGGCAGGAGACAATCCCACTGTGGGATCCCGGAACACTGACATTTTGATGAACACAGTTCCTGAGGGAATGAAGTGTGGGAAGCCTGCTAGTAACGATTAGCCTTAGCTGGCAAGGACTATCCTGCTGGTAAACCTGACTAACTACTTGTTTGGAAGAATAACCTAAAGAAAATTGATTGATATTTATTTGGTTTAACTTAATTTTTAATAGTAGTTAAACTGTAATGGGGTGTATAAGGTGAGATTTGGGAATTTCTTGTGTAATGAAAGCCAATATAGGTACATTTAAAAAGATACTTTGGAGCGCTTCCTAGATTCATCTGTTCTCATTCAGCTTGGGGAGAAAATGACAGGTAGGTTTTAACAATAATTCTATTTAGGTACAGTGGATACTTAACATTTTGATTGATCTGTGGTAGATCCTCCCACAATAAATATATATATATTATATATTTAAAATATATATAATTATATCTATAATATATATAAAATTTGTATGTATGTTATATATATTAAATATGTATATTTAATATATATTCTGCATATATATATATACACATATGTGTTCTGCATATATACTGTTTCTGTTCATTAACTAGCCCAGTAAAAAATACAGACCTCTGCAAAAAGGTATTTTTGGTTCATTTTTAGAAAAAGAATAGATTTTTTTTCTGAAACTCTCTAATTTGTAATTGCTAGAAAATTTGATGCATGAGTCATGAAGATATGATATGCTAGCTGATTGGAAATGTTTGACTATTTGATAACTTTATCAAATAACATTAAAATCTGAACAAACAGAGGCATTAGATAAGGAGGAAAACAGTGATATTTAAGGGGATTTAGGCCATAGGGATGGAATTTATACAAGAGAGATTTCCCTTGCTGTAGTGATAGATATGAAGCAGCTTGTGTTCAGACTGCTCAGGACAAATCCTCTGACAGGCAGGCATCGCCTCCTCTCCCTAATCCTGGCTGGCTCAGCAGCTGCTCCGCAGCCCTTTGCAGCTCACCAGGGGCTCCCCTGTGTGGGATAACAGGCACACAGTGTTGGAAATGCTCTTCCTCCTCCCACTCTGCCTTGTCAGGGTCTGTAAGAGAAATCAGTACCCTTCCCAAACCCGTTTCATTCAGAGTCCTGAATGTCGCTCTGTGCTTCCTCTCTGCTTGTTTTATTTGCTGCTGTTATTGCTCAAGTGGTCAGGGCACATCATGTTGAGCACATCACTGGGTGTGCTGCTTCCTCCTCTGCTCTGGACACCTTCCACAATGGGAGGCAATCCTGCTTACAGACACTGGGACATAACCCTAGGGAGATTTAAGTTGTGTGTGCATCTTTTATGTGCAGAGGATCGCATTTAAGACTCTGTGTCAGGATCAGCACCACAATCAAGGTGGAGTGCATCCTTCTCTTAGACCCTAATGACAGCTGGGCGAAGGCTAACTGCTGAAGCTCTGGTGCTTGTCAACCACAGCTTCTACTGGTTGATGACCAGGTATGACCACAGTAGAGGTCTGGTCTCCACCAGACTGCCTGATCCATGAGTAGAATCCATCAGCAATTTTTCCAGCTGCCTTTCAGGGCTTTGAAGAACTGTGTCTATCTATGGGATTTACATTCCCATGTGGCATCCCTATAAAGAGCTCAAATACCTCGCCCTCCCTTTATACGAAGCAGGAAGTCAGAGACTGCCATGGAAGGTCACGAGTGGAATAACAGACTACCCTGGTATTTGATGCTTGAGCGCCTCAACATACAATTTCCCCTGCATTTGGGCAAATCAGAGATCTTCTGTGACTTTGTACCAACCGTTCTAAGCTCCGAGAGGAAAACCCCACAGAGCGGGATAGCCACAGAGGTGTACCTGCACCTCAATGGGTTGTTTATGAGGTAGGGAGACAGAGATGTCAGAATATGATATCTTAGCCTGGAGTGGAGGATGTATCACCAGTGGAAAATAAGGAGAGAGGGAATATGTGAGGCAGATGTTAGGGTTGTGAATGTTTTTCTAGCAGGATCGTGCTCTGTAAAACCCTGAGCACAGTCTCAGGCAGCGTAGTCTTTCTCTTCAAAACTCAGTGCCTTTTATTTTTTTTTTCCATCTGAGTAGCTGAGTGTCACTGCGAAAGTTGCACTTTTTCTCTGACCTGTGCAGAGGGGATGCCTGGCAGCTTATGTTTCTGCACTGTTTGTAGACGTCTATCTGTTCTTGATGTTCATAAATGTGTATGGCTGTGGTTTATCAGTCTCACTCTCTGTTCCTGGCCAGAGCTGTGATGCAGCTTTCTACCATGCAGACCTGTTGTCTGGAGGCAGAGTCAGGTGATAGGAGGTACAGAAGCTGTTGTTCCCTTGTGTCCCCTGTGCCCTGCTTGTTTCACCCTGCTCCCTGTCATACCCTGGCCCCCAAACTCAGTCAGTGCCCCCTGCTTTGTCTCTGCCATCAGTCAGACGTAAGAAAGGCTGAGAATTTGCCACAAAACCTTTTTTGTGATGGCCCCCAAGATCCTGCTGTGGTTGTGCATGCCAGGCTGCTCCAGACCTCTGGCTGGCAGTTGTCATTAATGGTCTCCTCCTCAGGGACTTGTGAGCCTTGAGTTGATGTGGCTGGCAACAAGATTTGCTTCAAACACCAGCCCAGGAGCAAACTCTCATGAATGAGAGTGTAAAGTGCCACCAAAGACTAAAATGAGACATTAGCCAAATTGACAGTGTAGGCATGGTTATAATTTAGGGAATTTTGAAACCAATATTTTGTATCTTGTATGAAAAGCACTTGTTGTAATCTTGTGCCTTCTCACACAGTGCATTTTGCATAACAATAATAGAGATAATTATGGTAATTACAATAAAAATTAATAATACTTGCCCTTTTTTCAGTAGATTTTAAAGTGCTTTTCAACACTGACTAATTAAGTCTAACAATATCTTGTGAGGTGGGTAGCAGGTGTCTACTCATCTCCCTGGATCCTGTCACCCACCCCAGTAGTACAGCTGCTTCTACTTAAGTCTCATTGACTTCTAAATTATCATCATGGTTTTCAGCAGATAATTTTCCAACATCCTCTCCACAGTGTATGGAGAAGTGGAAGCCCTTTCTTCCATGACTTTGGTTTTGAGAACACTGGAAATAGGCATGGAGAGGACTTATGGCTATATCCAGTATAGTAGGAATGGGAGGCTGTGCAGCCATGCCGACTCAGGCATGCTTGACATGTGAAAAAGTGGAGAGCATTTTGGAAGGGAAGTATGAAAATCCTCTAGATTATGCCGGAAAATAGCTTCAGATCACTCTGCTGGGTAATATTTAGTCATATGATCACGCATATCCAGACTTGGCCACTAGGGAGAAAAAATTAATCCAGGTTCTGATGATGCTCTTTCTATACACAGGGAAAAAAAGCAGAAGGCATTATAGCAAAAAGGTTTATATGTTTTTTTTATCTCTTCTTTGTTTTTTCACCTACTCCCTTAAACATATACAGACGTGGTGCATTTATTGCGTTTTCAGATGTTGCAAGAGAGATTATTCATATTGAGGCAAACTAAACTGAGATGCAACCTGTTCCTCCTAATAATCATGGAATAATCTGGACTCTTTGCAGCAACATAGAGGGTTTGGAGAAGGCTATGAAATGACAGATGCTTGATTAAATTTTTAAAGGGTAAAGTGGAGGATGTAGGGTAAATTTTCTGAGCAGTGTACAGAAGACAACACAAATGCTGTTATTAGTTTACAAGTGATGTGGGTGTTAAATAATAACAGGGTTCCTACGCAGACATTTCTAATATAACTGCTGCACAAATTTACACCCATGCATCCAATGAGTTCACACACTGAAAACTGGAATGGGCCTTTCAGTTCTTATATGTTATCAAAATTATTATTCATTTTCTGAAGTGAAGTAACAGGATTTTTTTTAAGACTCAGCATCACATAAAAAACCTGATTCTAACTCTGGGCCTCAGGAAATAAATGATGTCAGATAATCCATCATGAACTTTGCATATGGACACTATACCAGCCCCATATTATGCCAGACCAGGCAAATATCTTTGACCATGAGGGCATTTGTGCATTTATCAAGTCAGAAAGCACTGAAATCAGACAGTTTGTAGAGGAACACAGTCCTGAACAGGGGAATTAGAGCATGCATGTCAAATTTCTTCGGAATTGAGTGTTTATCCAGTCATACAAGAGATTTTTTTTTTTTTCCTCAGTAGAACTGCAGGTTGAAGGAAGAGCAAAGCATAAATCCTCCCACGAGAACAATCAAAAGAGCAGAGATGCTACTAAAAACCAAAATAATTTTGAATCACTGCTTCTGGAGATTTTAGATGCAAGGTCTGGTCTTCTCTAATGGAGAACAAGTATGGTATGATAACTATGATAAAGATGTAAGGGGATATTAATTAATTGAGAAATGAAAAACAAGTGTCTCTGGCTAATATTAACAAAATTGTACAGATTAGAGATGAATAAAGGCAATGTAGATGAACGCTAAACTTTTATATAACTTTTAAAAGAAAACCTTATAGCTTGTATATCTTTCCCAAAAACTCAGAAATGGCTCAGAGTCCCAATGGATCTAATCTTGATAAATATTGAATATAGTTTTCAAGTAGCTTTATTGGATTGTAAACACATAATAAATTGTTTAGCCTCCCTAAGAGGTATTACTGAGTTTTAAAAAAACTTTGGGCAGACATAATTCTAAAATTGTATATTTTCTTGCTCCATCAACTGTGCTTTTGAAGTCCAGTGCCTAATAGAATAACATAGTAAAATTGAAATTCAGCCTGTTTTAGTAGTCATTTAATATTTATCAGAAAAAAAAGTGATAGGTGTTTATTCTGCTGATTGCAGAATGAAGTACTGAGTCTACACTTACATAACTGTAGTAATTTTGGGCTTTACTTGGTAAAATTTCTACGTCTGAAAAGCAACTCCTTTCCTTCAGTGTCACCCTAGTGTGGGGTATCCTAAAAGCCTGCTCCCAGGAACTGTGAGCCCTGAGAAGTAATATTTTTTATTTGAAAAACAAAATAAGCGGATTAGTAATTTATGCCCCAAGAGTCAGGGGAGTGTCTGAGTTTAGCCTTAACCTTCTTGAAATCTAGTTTGACTTTGGGCAGAAGAACCAGCCGAAGAGAGAGGGGATATAATAATGCACTTTGCTAGTCCTTTAACTAGAAGAGTTCAGTTTGAACTCTAGCTATATAATTCAAATTAAAAAAATCCTACTTATACACATGCAAAATAAATTATTTGGTAACACAGGACCTTTCTGGTAGCATCAGTAAAAACATCTGATTTGATCTTCTTTACTTTTTAAGAGTTCTTCACCTTTAAGTTGTTGCTTGCAGAGCACTGGGAGGTTTCTTTCCAGACATACTGTATTTTTGACTTAATATGACATGTCTAAGATTTTTTCCTTGTAGATAACACCCTTCCCTGTAAAATAAATATCTTGGGCACTGACACATGAAAACATTCCCAACTGGAGCAACTCTTAAAACATTTGCTTAATGTTGTGCATAGGAGTGGATTCAAGCATGGGCTTATGAGCTTTCAGAATCCAGGCTTGGTACCTGGCCCAGCACCTGAGAGAATAAAACTCCACGTGTCATTAAATCTTCCTATCCTGCTCCCATTAAAAAAAGAAAAAAAAAAGAAAAACCAAACCAAAAAAACCCAAACCATCATTCAGCTGATGAATTTAAATTGTGGTGACTGGCAGAAGATACAGAATTAGGAATGAAGTCAACAGCAAGTTTAATGATACAAACTCCATGTAAATTGTGTGGGGTTTTAGCAGAATTAAGATGCATGATGTAAGAGGAGATTGAAGCAATCATGCTTTTAATAGAGGACTGAAATATTCTTTAGTTATTTGTCATATCCCCTTTATTAAAAGAAGCAATAGTTGCAATCTCTAATTCTTTATAAAGTGGAAGAATAGAGAATGATAAATATTGATTTAGAAAGTGGCAATTTTAACAACATCAGGGATTTTTTTGGCCTCTGAGAAGTACATATAGTCTGCCTGAAACAACTACATGGAGCTGAATTAGACCTGTTTGAGCAAGCTGCTATAAAATATGATTTCAGAGCTAGAGAGATAGTAGTTCTGGAGTTTTAATATCTTTTACTTGCAATAGTTTGTCCAAATCAAATGAAGATATATTTAAACTGTAAATGTAACTTAGCAGTTCCACTTACTGTGTCTTATTATATACTTTATAGGGAAAGCAATTAGCCAAAGAAATAACTTTAATAATATTAATTAACCAGATAGCACTTCCTTCTCATGTCAATGAAAATATTCCCTCATACAGTGTTCTTTAATCATTTTGTTCTTTGTTTTGAACTCATAAAAAATGAGGGATATATAGATTTTACTGCAGGATTAGCGTGACTGTAGGAAAAAAACATCTACTTTCATGTAATTTACACATTATTAGGTTCAATAATTTGCACACACCAAGCCCAGGTTTTCTAGAATGACTTCTAAACTTGATGGGAACTCATCACAACAGAGGAAATCCATAATATTGCAGAGCAGCTTGTTCTGATGGATAACTATTTCAACATCAGTTACATGTACCTAACCCTAATAACTACAGCTTCTTAAAAATCTTATGGCTAGGCATCATTTTTCCTCAGTAAATATTTATTACCTGTCACAAGTCTTTCAAAATTGTCATCAATGTATTATTTCACAAAAAGTATCAAGTTTTGTAGTGTATGCAAGGCAATTTTTTTTTAACTATTCATTAGTGTGATGCACACTCCATGTTTTAAATGTCCATTTTAAAATCTAGGCAGGTGCAGCTGGATGTCATCTTCCATTGTCACCTTCACCACCAGTATGAAGGAAGATAAAATTGCTGGATTAAGCCAGCTCATCATTCAACTGTTTATGCATTTAAACAGAGTATTAGATTATAAGTTTTGCCAACCACTTTTCTGCTGGAAATTTTTTGAATTTTAAAATTTTGTTTCTTGCTTTGCAAACTATAGTTTCCTAGACTGTAAACTGTATTTCTTTCATGTATTAAAATTCATACACTTTCTTGACTAGGTTCACCATACAAACTAATTCACAGTCCATAATAAGTGCTGTTAGGTACAATGTATCTGCCATAAAATGTTATAGTCCATGAGATTTTAGAAATGTATAATGTTCTTTCACACATATCTCGTATGGATGTTCCAGAAAATCATTTCTCCTAGCAGTTATTATAAAAAGATAACTGAGGATTAGCTCCATCTCTTTTCCCATTCTTTTTTGGAGTTTAGTTCTAATCTCAGATGTGTTTGTGTCTTTAGACAGTGTTACAGAAGTAGAAATTTTACATTTCGGTGATTGTACTAAGATTAGGTCAAATCCTGCTGCTGTTTGCATTTACCCTGTGTAATGAACTTCCATGCAATTACATGTGGGGAAAACTATAGCTCTCTATCCAAGAAGAATCAGGGCATCTGGTCTGGAATCAGCCACAGATGGGTGTGTATGAACCTTGAGTGTGTTTTGCGCAATGCTGGAGAAGAAAAGCGTCGTATCCAGACTTGCATTTCAGCCTTGTTGTGACAGATAACAGCTCCACTACCAGGGAGGAAAGTCTCTTTGGAGAAGCATCCTTTATGCTACATGGAACGTGAAAATCAACAAACTTCCTATCAGTGTTTGACAATATACTGAAAATAATGCTGTGTTGCTTGGGGAGTTTCTGAAAACAAGGGCTAAATGTGTCCTGGGAGGAAATTTCTTGTATGTTACATCTCTGCCTGGTAGATCTAAGAGTGTGCATGGAATTGGTGGTTGTGGCTGTGCACAGGGGAACACCACAGCAAGAACAGCTTCTCTCTCTTAAAGTGGTGCCAGAGAAGGGCTGGTAGAGAATTTAATAGTTCTCACAGAGCAGAATCAAACTTCTCTAGCAGCTCAAACTTTGTGCTTGTATGAAGCAGTTTCCTCTCATCACTTATGTTCGATTCATATGTATAATTCCTGGAATTTCCATGCTTTCTGCTTTTAAGGCCACAGGTCCCCCTTCATCATTCTATCCATCACCTCTATGATGGTAACTGCATCCTGTAGCCCAGAATATTTGTATGGACCTGACAAACAAGATTTACATTGCAGAACAGGCTCTGAAGTGAGCATATTATGAAATTATCACTTTTTATTACAGACCAATCCAATTTTTATCTATTTTGGATGCTAAATTACAATCAGAGCTGACATAACAATGTATAAAAATTTGTATTTCACAACCTCCACATCATATTTAATTTCTAAATTACAGATAATAAAAATTGTGTTCTTAACTATATTTGCTAATCACAGTCTTGCACTAAACGATGTCTGTAAAGTCTTGTTTGTTTTGCTGAGGGTTGGTTTTTTGATTTTTTTTTTTGTTTATTTTCTCTTAAAATATTTCTATTTTAGCAATTTCAGCAAGCCACAGTACCTGTACATTAATTGTTTGGAATGGAAGATAACATGTAGATACAGAATTTGTGGTATAAATTAGAATAGAAAATTTGTAAATATTTATTTCACTATTTCCTTTTCATGTTTTATTGCAGGACATGTTTGTGCTATGTGAGTTTACAAATACACCTAAATCAAGTAAAGAAAATAACCAAACAGGAACATAGAAAACCTATTCAAAGAAATTACTTGGAAAATGTATTAGAGAGTTAGAGGCTCAATAGTGTGTCCTAACTAAATTCTGGTGTCATCAAAGCAAGAACCTGACGTTCTTTGGCTATAAATGTTGGACTTGCCCTCTTATATAAGCTGTGGCAGTCAGTTGTCAGTTCAGTGAATGGAGAAAAATTCAGTTTTAGAGGGAAACAACCATTCTACCAGAAAATATCAACAGAAAACAATATCTTCTTAAGCCTAACTATTTTTAGCACAAACATTGAGCTATTCCTTGCTAACATTTAATTCCTCCATTTGGTTTTTTTTTTGGCTCATATTTATTTCATTTCTCTGATATGGAACATAACTGTTAGAGGAAATATGAGGCAAAACAATTCTGCAACAAATGAGGTCACAATGCTAATGAAAAAGTTAGTTGCAATAGTTTTTAATTTCAGCAAGAAAACAATGTATGTCCCTTTTTCTTCCAAGGCAGCAAATCCAAGAGATGGACATGTCCAGTGCAGTGGCTTCAGTCTAAACAACCCTTGCATGGTTGTCATCCACAATAAGTGTAGCAAGGCAGTACTGCAGTGGCTATCAAGAGTCAGATAATCTGACTGAGCCCAGAAAAACCCTGGACTCCTAAATATGAGAGTATATTGCAGTAAATATTTAAGAACTGCTCACAAATCTCAAGGAGAGCTTTATTTTTAAAGTGCTTCATATGAGTGAAAAAAAATAAACAGCAAACTTTGGCACTCTTGAAAGAGTTTGGGGTTTTGTAAAGATGGGCTGCAGACATGAATGCAGGATACATTCTGTTCACATACATTTAATTTAAACGAATTTAGATCTCCACTTCCTTACACCCTGTATAGGTGCTTTTTCCATTTCATAGTGGGTGCAATGGTACAATTACATTTGGTAGCATTTAACACCTGTTTTGCATAAAATAAAAGATTTTCCAGATGGAAGCAATAGAAAATCAATCTGAAAGGCAAAATGATTCCTTATTGGAGTTAATTTATGGTGCTGTTTGATTTCACCAGCTGAAATGGTGGCTAACAGCTGCTGGAAGGAGGGATTCTACTCCTCACCCCTGGCCAGTTGTGCCCCTTCCAGTGCTGTGAGAATAGAGCCCCCTGTCAAGACGGCAAACCAAGAGGAAATATTTTGTGTTTGATTTTTTAATTTTTTTATTTTCCAAAATATCTTTCTGTAGATTTTTGGATGACACATTCTTGAACTGGGAGCTGTTTGTGAAATTGGCAAGCCAAGTGTCCTTGGCCTGGGCCAGGAATTACCCCTCCGACTGTATCCAAGGGAGTAAGGTGTTTTTGGAGCAGTTAGACCAAAGCTTAAGAGGATAATACTTGCCTCATGTAAACAGAAATGGAGACTG
Organism: Tangara arthus; assembly: GCA_035584835.1. NCBI lineage: Eukaryota > Metazoa > Chordata > Aves > Passeriformes > Thraupidae > Tangara > Tangara arthus. The sequence continues at coordinate 6,794,171 of JAWMQZ010000001.1, forward strand.
TAAAGCTCTTATTCCATATCATGAGAACTCCTGGTTCTCCCCAAGGGTGTGTATGTTACACGTGGCACAAAGCTCACACAGCTAAGTCGTGGCTATGCAAGATGGGATGTTCCAACTAACTTTTTCAAAAGAGTCGCAAGTTTTTGTATCAGAATAAAAGGCTTCCCTTGGATCTAAAGAAATTTGCTATATAATCAATATTTCTAATTAATTGCCATGCTTGGTGCTTGGGTAACTTCAGGCTATTTAGCTCTAATCAAAGTAGTGAATTACTTAGTAGAAAAAGGAAAGTTGATTTAATTTGATCCAGGGCAATTTTATAGGAATGAATCAGTGTTTCTATCTAAAAGAGAAGAGGTACCCTCAACATACCAAATATTTTGATTATATCAACAAAAAAGTTAATTGGTATATTCAAAGGTATTAATAGTAATCCTCATGGATGAAAGACTCTGGAAAAATCCTGCACAAAAATCCATCATGGAAACTGAACTTTTTATCCTTCAAAGGCTCTTTGTAATGTTCTGTAGTGTAAATATATCACTGTGGCATTAATAAGTGATAAATTATGTAGGTGTGAAATTGGGCCCATATTTTTAAAATAAGAGTTAGCTGATGTTTTAAGACCAAAGAAACTAAATATACAAAGTATTGCAAAAAATTGAAGTAACAAAAGAAGTGGATTGTTTCTTTGGGGGGGTGGGGGGGTTGTTTTTTTTTTAATATGGCACAATGACTGAAAATTGCCCAATACTTAAAATTTGATGTCATTTAATATATTTTACAAGAGTTACAATATAAGAACTAGAAAATGTGATAAAATTTTTAGGTAAGAAAAATTAGAAGAAATTTCGTGTACTGTTAGAACAATCACAAATATAACTGAAATGTTTAATAAAAATAATTGTCAATTGGATTTTGATACAAGCATGAAAATACCCAAGCACAGGAGTAATTTAATCTATTCATACAAGTTTTTGTATTAGAAAAATAGCTTAGGGACACTGAGTGGGAAAAACCTCGAACAGTAAACAGATAAGGAAATGATTGCATTTACTTCAGTAAAAATGTCTCCTTGGTGTATGGTGATACTACCACATAAAACAAATATATGAAAACATCAGAGTAGTTTTAAAAATAACATAGAAAATAACTGTGTTATAATTCTATCATACACTCTTTGCGTGTAGACATGATGTTGTGTAGTTTCCATTTTCTCTACTTCAAAAGTAAAGATGGCTTTGGGATAGATTATTAGAAATCTGGGAACACTTCTTTGCAAGCAGAGGGTGAAAGATTTCTTCCCAGGGATGATTAAGACAAGAACACAGGTATAAAAGCATGAATGACTGTGAAAAGATGTGTTTTTCTATAGATTGTGTTATTAATTCAATGTGTTTTCTATTAAAAAAAAAGGCAGCTCAACATGTGTTACTTAAAAAGTAATGCTGATTTTTTTCCCCGTTGTTGTTACATTTTCTAACAACTTTTTTTTCTCAAAAGTAATAATCTATTTATTGTTTGTTTTATTTTTGGGTCTTTACCTCAAAACTAATCTGATTCTATTTATTTATTTTAGGTCTTATTTTTTCATTTATCTTAAGTGCGTTTACTCTTAGCCATTTTCAGTACCAATTTTGTTTTGCTTTTGAACTTTGAAATTTTTAAAGTGCTTTGTAAAAATGTTTTGCCATCTCTTGCCTGCTTGCAGTTATTACTTGCTTCTTTTAAATACCTGTCAGAACTTTAAAGTGACATACAGTGCTAAAATGACGTAGAGTATTAAAATGAAATAAACTTAATTTTAATATTAAAAGAATGAACTATGTTTTGAAAGCCATTCTAGTTTTCACGTGTTGTATATTTCTCATGTTGGTGTTGAGTTACAATGCAGTAGGACAGAATTTTAAGGTATGATCATCACCACTGGTTGTCACATAATGTTAACTTGTCCCACAGTAGTTATAATAAATGTCTGTGTTCTCTCTTTTGCTTTTTTTCCTACTTCAAGCTAACATTTTGGGATATGGCATTTCAAGCATGGAGACGACATTAAAAATGTGAAAAATGAATTCTGTTACTTTTTAAGGCCTAGCTCACCACACCAAATAGATGTAGTACTAAGGAAACAACTATGAGGAAAATTCTTGATTTGAAAACTTTTTTAATTTTCATTTTTGTTCTCTAGCGTATGAATCCTAGAGGAGAGTTATGTACAATTACATGTGGCAAACACAAGCATCAATTAATAGCAGCAGTTTTGAATTTTGGAGTTAATTTGGTTTTGCACAGGAGATTTTGCATGGAATAAGCACCAAATGTAGTGACCTTTGAAAGACAGGAAATTAAACTTATTTTTCAATAAATTTTTAGTATCCCTATCAGTAACTCCTGATATTTTTCTATAGAGTGGCATGCAAGCATTGGAAACTGGGTTGTAGATATGTGGGGTGTTTTTTTGTTTGGTTGGGTGGGGGTTTTGGGATGTTTCTTCTGTAGCTTTTGGAGATTTTTCTTTTTGTAATATATACTTTGCAGTACAATGAGTACAGTCTGACCTCTAGAAATTTAAGGTGAAGAAAAGTTGGATCTTGAAACAGAGAGGAAAAATATTCTGGATAAGAGCCACAGGAAGGGAGCGACCCAGACCCAGTGCAAATGACATTTAGAAAGTTAATTTTACCACTTTGGAGTCAGCAAACCTTGTTCTTTTACGCTAATGAAGCAGCTGAAGACCTTATTCTTTTCAAAAGACCAAGTCCTTGAGCCTTGTCCAGCATTAGCTATACTGAGACTTGATATAATAAGTAAAATAAAATCCCAGCTATGCACTTTACTGCAGTATTGAAAGTGAACTGTACTCAAAAGTATTAATCTAAGTCACCACCACAACACCCACTTTGTTGAGAACAAGCGATTTTTGCATATTCCCATTAGGGACAAGTTAGTGAAGGTAAGGTGAAAAGATTTTGCTGCCAAAAAATAACATCCCTGTGAAAAAATGCCTCCTATGAGACCCTCCTGGGTGAACTATGGCAGAAGAGCACAAAATAACCCCATTTCTAAGGGTGTAGATCTGACTCGACTTCAATTTAGAGTTTGTTGAACTCTTCCTTGAATGATGTCTAGAATTGCTCTTTTCCAGCACTTATTCTGCCTCCTGCAAGCAATATTAAATTCCCTGAACCTGTTTGAAAGACTCCTCTTTGAGAATTGAACAAAATATTGGCGTATTTGTGTTTTGTGCTGCAGCAGGAAAAAAAAAAAGTAGAACTGAACAGTAAGTTGCAAAGAGGCTATGGATGCATGGTCGAATCCATTACAGGCAAACTTTTTTCCCAAGGATTTGCTCTGACACTACTAATATGCATGGTCCTAAAATATTGAGAAATACACAGGGCAAAGCTCAACAATAGTGTCCTTGAGTCACACAGAGGATGGGTGTCAGTATTTTATTCACATTAATGTTTGCTGTCTTACAGAACAATCTAATTGAAGGCAAGCAAAATAGCTGTAATGACTCCCAATAAAAGCAGAAAAAAGGAGAGCAACAGGGATCACAAGGAGCAAATGCTGTTTTCTTCACCTAACTGTGTGTTTCTTTATCAACATGGATATATCATCTTTAGAGGCAAGAATACATTGAGTCGACTGTCTCCTTTGTAAGTAAATTAAATTTAAGGAAAATTTTTCTCTGAAATCAATGTATCCTGTCTTCTTATGCCTCAGACAATTTAGTGCAAGTTCTTCACAGGCTAAAGAGCTTTGTTTAATGGTTGGAGAATTCTCTTCAATTTATATAGAATAGCCTAGAAAACGTATAGTGGACTAGTAAGCCATCTTATCAAGTCCATGTAACCAAATAAAGAATTTAGACCAGTTAATTAAAAGAAGTCATTAAAGGTGTATTCTTGCAACAAACAATTACGGAGTAGAAAATAGCCTTGAAATGCAATTAAGTTCAAATGATTCTCTCTGTTTACCAAAATTAATTAATGCCTCCTTGAAAGCATAACCTAACTTGAAGATTTGTAATTTGACACTGTTATGTAAGACACAATTATCGTCCTAAATTTCTAATCGTGTCAGAATTTAGATTTTTCTATTGAATTCATTTTACTATAAGAACAAAAGACATTCCTTTTCTTTAGCTATGCTTCAGTAATTTTTGTTTCACTGGTAGGTGCTCTGGTCCAGGCGATTTTATTACTGGTGAGAAGGGGAATAAGAAACTTATTTCTTCAGAGCTAATGCTGAACATTAGAGGCATTTTAATTTTGCAAATATTGACCTCATGTGACGACTTATGCAAGTGGTGCTTTTCTGCAGTATTTGTAATTTGCAGTTGCGTAACTTTGGTATTATTCTTAATAAAGGTTCGGATCAGATTTGGGGCTTATTGCCAGTGAGCCCTTGAGACTCTCTTATTGTGTACAGTGTTAGGGTTATTAGGTGGGAATAATATTGATTTTTGTGTAAAATGGCAGTGCTTTAGTCTAGAGAACCAGTAATGCTCCCCTCCCCTCACAAACTCAACAAAAATGACCATTTTAGACCAACCAACATGAAATAAATAAAAGCAGAATCATTTATTTAATGCAGAATTTCAAGGGTCAATAAGAAATTGCTTCAGTTTGGTTTGGAAGGAGAAAGCTATTAGAAAAAAAAAAGGAAATGGAAAATGCAATAAAGCGACATTATGGGGTGTGGTATTAGAAGAATCAACTCATGAATAGGCAAACCATCAGTATTGTTTTTCTTTTTGGGAATGAAACTGCAGGAACACCTCTAATATTTACAGTTTGTTTCATAACCTTGGTAGGCACATTTAATAAGGAAACCCTCCAGTATTTGTCAGAACTCATGAAAATTTTATTAATTTGAAAAGTTTACCTGATCTAAAAATAGACTTTTTGAACTTAAATTATAAAACAAGTTATAAACGACAGAGTCATTCAAGAAGCCTTTCTTTTCCTTAATAATTTTTAGATCATTGTCTTCTGTTCTTTTTGCTTTTGCACTAAGCTACTTACACATTTCTAAATACCTAATTAACTTCAAAATTAAGATAAATGCTTTATACTCAAATGGCTTCTTTAAACTCATAACCAGTTGTAATGCAGCCACTGTCCTACATACTGGAATATAAAATATTTTATTGTTTGCATAGCACCAATATTGAGATGTTATTACCAGTTATCTGAATTTACATACAAAATGTTTCTAAGTGTAGCACTTGAGAGGTTTATGCTTTGAATATTTAAGTATTTGCATTTTTTCACCATTAAGAAAGAACAATAACCTAAATATCTTCCAAAGATAAAATAATCATTTAATGTTAAATAATTGGATGCTTTCAATGCCTTCATGTAAGGCATTCTCTGAAATATGATTCATTTAATTGTTTTAAGATTTTTTTTTTTAGTTGAAATGTAGGGTGAAAGCACTCTGCTTTTACAGTTATGTTTATAGCTTTTGTTAGCATATTCCCCGAATTTTATATTTCTGAATGATCCATGGTAAAATCTGCTTGAATTTGAACAACCACTTTTACTTAAAATAGAACCACTGAATAAATATGATAAGAAAAAAAATTATTAGTTTTGCAAAAGATAATCTAAGCGGTGCATCTCTTTGTCCTTTCATAAAAGACCTTTAGGATTGCTTGCTATTATTTATACCATTTACCATTTTCATTTAAAGATTCCATGTAAAATATTCATAAAAATTAGTGTGATATTTACTTTTATGCATATTTCAAAACACAACACACAAAATATTCTTATAGGACCATACAGACTATAAAATGTCTTTTATTTCCTTTATAAACACATTTACATCAAAGCAAATACAGTTTAATGCCCAAAAGGAGTTTCTTTTTCTTTAAAATAACGAAATCATCCAAGATAGAAGAAAGAATGCCCCAAAATTACTGTTATTAGTTCGATGACTCCTGTTAATCAAATAGCCCCCTCAAAAGATAAGACTATTTCATCTTGAGTAGCCATCTCAGATAGAAAATTGGCTGCAGTCACTTAACATCTGGCAAAATCACAAACAAATTGGTAATAACTTTATGGTAAGGTTGTATTAGGGTTCTAATAGTAAAGTAATTTCTGGTATTCTTCAGAGGGTATATATAAGAAAAAATAATATATAGGTAATTTTAGCTAATATATTGATCATAAGTCTATTAAGATTAATTTAAAATGTTTTGCCTGCTTGGTCATGTATGTAAGTTTTTCCTCATGGATAAGGTCTGTTTGTTGAGCATACAGACAAAACTTACATTATCAATAGAGTAATTTCTTGAATCTTGAAAGTATGAAAAAAACCTTTCTATTTTATGTAAACAATAAAGACTGAAGTATATATATCTGTCTATATAATTTATAATTCATGTGTAATATATATGTATGTAATTAATGTATAATATATGCCTGTAATTGTCATGTGTAATAATAATCCACCTAAATTATCTTTGGATATTTCAGGAAAATTCCTCAACCCAGGTTCTAGGCAGTAAATCTACTATAAAATGGTTTTGAGCACACAGGTGGTGATGCATTATTTTATTGTTGCATTTATTGATTTTATTGTGGCACAGTACAAATCTGCCTGCAATGAAATAGAATATGATGATGCCAAAATGTGTGGAGAGACATTTCACTTATGCGTAGTGAAGAAAGTTGTTGAACTGATATGTTAGCAATGGGAGACATAGAAAAAGAGAATGAATTGTTATGTCATACTTTCTTGGCCTGTGTGGCTTCAGCTTAAGAAAAAGCCAAGTATTTTAAGTACCATCACTCAGGCCAGCTTTAGCAGTTTCTACTGCAGGCATTCTTGTGTGAAATAATTTTTGTGCTTAGTGCATAGAGAGGGTTATTTCCTGGAGTTGTATTTCCTAGGCTGTAAGTGCTCCTACTCAAATGTTAAACCAAAAATGTACATTCACCCAAACACCTCAAACTATGATGGTATTGCTTGTTTCTGACGCCTGTTCCTCAGAAAACCCATCCAGCAGTAAAAAATGTGGGACAGATTGCTGGTGTTGGAGCTGCTAAACCATCAATGTGCCTCTGCAGCTGGCCAAGGGAGTTGGAGATGGAACAGGTGGGGAATGATTTCCATTTCTCATTTCAAAGAAGAGAAGCAGTGCGTGCATGTCTGTGACAATGACCAAGGCAGGAGAAATATTACCACCAACATACCTGTGATGAGTTGGCTGCTGTCAAGTGGATAGATTCTTTAGATTCTTAATTTTTATTTTTTTTAATACTTGACCACAGAAAAAGATTTCTAAAGTGTCCTAGTGTGTCCTAATTATAAATTCATGATCTAGCTAGCCCTCAAGATAAAAACAAAATTTTGCCTATGAGATGTTCCCTCGTTCAGTCACACAATTTTTTAGTCTGACAGTCAAATCTCAGTTCCTGACTTTTCATGTGGATTGTTAAACTCTGACTGAGTGTCTGATATAAAAGTTGGTCTTTGCTGGAAGATTTATATTTTGAAAAATAAGTTGAAAAAAAAAGTAGTGAGGAAGAACTCAAATTTTGTTTCAAATTTACGAAATCCACAAGCAGTCTGGGGTTTCTCTTTGCAGGATAGGCATATGTTGGTTGAAAAGACTGAAAATAGTTTGCTGTGTGTTTTATCATTGAAACACAGACTACTGAACTCCCTGGAATTTCAAAAAGGACGTTTCTCCTTCATGAAATATTGGTGTATGATGACAACCATGATGCAAAGCTGGTACTGTGCAGCTACGCTTCCATGCAACAGAAATCAAAAGAGAAGAAATGGAAACAAGAAAAATGTAAGTTTCTCTTATATCTTTCCCCATTCCCCCTTGTTGTCCCAGAAGGGGTAATCCTGGAGACTCCAGTCCCCTGGCTTGCTTTATGCTGTCCTCAACCTCTTCCATATTGCCCTGAAGGAATCAGCACATTGTTAAATGCAGTTCTTTAATCAAACATCCCCTACACAGCTCCAGGTCTCTTTTTGCCACCCAAGCAATCTGTCATTTACCCCCTGTGACACAGCTATTGCTTGCATTAAATGCATGTTCTTTGTTGCTGCAGGTAACTTATCAAGGTCCCCACCTGGTTTGATGTATCTGAAGTGGAAGTTGAGTGTTTTGGCCTTTAATCTGCATGGCAGAACATGCTCATGCTCTCTTCTCTCTGCATGTCGTATAAAGGCAGCATCTCAGAAATATCTGAGCCTGGGGAATCAAATGCCCAGCTGAGACAGACTGCTGTCTCACACTCAAACATCACGAGACTCAGCAATATTGCATTTCCTGCATGAGCTTCCCCTGAGGGATGGAATCCTGGAGGTGCAATCAGAGCATGTGGAACATACCAGGACAAGGGCACAGCTCTCACAAAACAGCATGGCAGCTGTCATGTTTGCCGCAGAACATGGCCAGAACAGTATGTGATACTTTTTTTCAACTCTTTCCCTTCATTCTTAATACCAGTGGGGTCTCTGGATGTTCTTTCCACTCTTTCTTGAATGTTTGCTCAGTTAAATCTCTTATTATAGCCTGTGTTAATGACCAGGTTAAGACAAGTCTTGCATACGGGAAAACAACTTCAGAGTCTTTCCTTGAAATGTCTTCTTTTCCAAAAAATGATTTAAAGATTCAGAAATAAATGACAGAGGAGAAGAAAGAAAGAACTGGGTAATGAGCACTGGGATGGCAAGATCAAGTGTTATTCTTGGAGCAGGGAGTGATTTTTAGGGCAGGCTCTGGGAACTGCTGACTTCGACATTGTGGGCGAGGACAGCAGGAAAGTGCATCCTGCTGGAGCTCTGCTCTGTACTCCAGAGCCAAAAGCACTTTTCTTTCTTTTTTTTTTTTTTTTTTGTTTTTTTGGTTTGTGGTTTTTTTTTTTGTTTGTTTGTTTTGTTTTGTTTAGTTCTTGGGCAAATATAAAATTGAAACCATAAGGAACATTGATCATGATGCTTCTTTGGGTACAGGCAGGAGTTCGTGACCTTGGTAAGAGAGATGGTGTCTGCAAATTAGCTGCTTCTTACAGCTCTAGTGATTCCTCTAGCATATGAAACAAAAAAGTTTGGTTCCATGCATCAAAAGTATTGTGGATATTATGCAAAGCTAATAGAACAAATATAACCTTTGTTTCAACAATTAGATCAACCATACTTTGTATATTCTCAGCCCTTCTATAAGTGTTCTACTGTGTTCTACGATTTTTTTTTCTTCACAACATTTTTTTTATTTTTATGAGAAATGTTATTTAATGAATGCAAAGCTGCTTTTGGGGAAAAAATATTGATACAAATCAAATGGGAGTAGTGGCAGTTTCTCACATTCAAGGTGGAATTTCTGCTCATAATGATAGAGAAGCATAGACAGAGGTATTGCAGCACTGAGTAAGTTTGGGATAATGACTCAGTCTTTGAAACTTCAGGTGGACGTTACACTGACCAGGCTAAGAGGTTTCTAGAGAAGAGCTACCTGAATTATTTTTCTGTGGCAAGTACAACTTAGTAAGTAAATATCATTGATCTGAACTAATTCCAAAGGGTAATTAGTATTCACTGGTCCTAGATTTGGCAAAAAAGAGAAAATGTCTTCATCCTAATTCAGAAACTGGAACTGAATCTCAACTTCATATACATCAGATGGTTTTCATAAGTTGTGTAATGTGCTTGTGAAAACTTTCTTCTAATTCACCATTTTGGGTTGGTAACTATAAGGGAACATTTTTTTGGTTTTTTGGTAAATTTAGTGCTAACATTTTTAGGAAGGTTAAGCATTGATTTTGTTCACAATGAGTCAGGAAATGGACTGAAGAAATATTTTCCACCTGACCAGTAAATATTTTATAGTTCTTGGTTATTGCAGAGTGGGAAGCACATCACCCCATCACCTCAAGATTTAAGAAAAAGTGTTAGAAGTTTTCAACATTTGTGTCACAGGGGAAAAAAAATAATTTTAAGTACGTTAAAGGAACAGCAGAACAATTGCCTTCCTGCATCCATTTATTGTCCTTTTTTATACAAGCGTATTTATTTCAGATGTATTCTGTTTTCAGATATTCCAATTCTAGCAATACTTGCTAAGCTTCAATTAGGGAGTGACAAGCGCCGAGTTAACTTTTTTAGCTCAACATATGTGACTATGTACAAACTCATGCATAAACATAAACCAAACTACCCAGCAGGAAAAAAAAAAAAAAAGGCTAATACCTTTTTTAGAGCAGAAGTGAAAAATAGCAGCCAATGAAAACCACGGCTGCATAATCCCAATTGCTGAGAGAGCGACACGTTTGTGCGTGCCACCCAAGGAGGCAGAAAGCTGGGGAGTGGGAAGAGATCTGAGTAACAAAAGAGAACTTTGCAGAGCATCAGCTCCGAGAGTTGGATGTGCTGGTATGAAAGCACGAGCGTGTGGAGGCGTGTGCAGTGACAGGCATGAGCTGGGGCTGTTCTGAAAGAGGAGCACAGCCAAGCACAAAAAATCAGGAATTTTTTTCCGCCATTGGCTTCAAACCCTCAGTTTAGCTGCGCTCACAGAAGCGAATTTTCAATGCATCTAACAACTACTGTTTACACAGTAACAGAAACATCCACTAAAGGAATGTAAATGACCTTAGCAATTGTGTTCTTTTTGACTTCCTAAAGGGTGCTTTTGCCTCAGTCATATTCATCCTGTTTTCCACAGCAAGGATCCCTTTCCTACTTTTTAATTTTGATTGGATTAGTTGTGAGAACTCTTACATCACTTCCACTATGTCTCCCTTTTTAAACTGTCATATAATGTGTTTTGGTTCTACTTTCAAGACTCCTTAAGACTCTTTGTTCTCTTCCTATAAACTTGTTTTCCAGTTCTGAGAAATCACTTCTGGTCCCTCGCTGGTAAGCGATACTATTTGCCATCTCTTCCCTGCTGAGCCTTTGGACAGACACTTTCCTAGCATTTCTCATGTGCCCCACAGCTGTGGCAGACTGTCTGATAACCTCCCCAGTAATCTCCTTTTCCTTTCTAGCTATGAAAAGCTCCCTGTGTGTTTGCTGCCACCACTGTGAGCACCATTTAAATGTGTTCACTCAGCTTCATTTTACTGATGAAAGGGTTTGTTACAGACCTGTGCTGTGGTTGGATTTGGCTTTAATTAGGTGTCACCTACCTTCTCAATTCTTTTCCACTGTAGCTTTGACGTATTGTTGCTTTTTGACTATTTAGGCTGAGTGAAAAGGCCGTCTTCCCCTTTTTTGTTGCTCATTAGAAAAATGGGATTAAATCAAACAACCAAACATCAGTTTGTTATACCCATCTTTCAACATGCAGAAGTCTGTTTTTGTCAGAAGGGATGAAAAGTATTCACTACTTCAGGGTCAAATGTTGCAAAAGAAATGTCAAAGTCTTTTGAAAAGATTTGAAAGAGCTGCAATTCATTAAGTTTCTCAAAGAAAAGATTACAGAGGGAAGAATAAACCTGCCTGATTACTAAATGTAAATAGAATTAGGCCAACTGGAACTAGGTGCAACAGGAACATAGTAAAAATGACAATGTCTAATATCTTAGACAATACTTTATTGTTAAATAGATCAAAACCCAGGGTGAAAACAGCTGTTCAGAGAATGATGTTTTGGGGTATATCCTGCAAGTGAAGCAGCAATAAAGGAGCAATTACTCACGCTGCAATGCCTACAGGAGCAGCTATTTCTCATTTCCTGGTCTCTGAACCCCAATAGTGTCAGCAGCAGGAATAACACCTTCAGGAACTTCACATCTCCCTGTCAAGAAATTATTTCCCTTATGCCTTTTGTGTTTGGGATTTAATTGGTATCATTGATCAAAGAATCAATTATATTGATGTTTTCTTCAGAGGTGGTTTAAAACAGGTGTCTTAGGTTATTATGGAAGTCTTTCAATCATAAGACATGTTGAGGTCATAGCACTAGTTCTGCAAGTACAGTCCAAGCAACACAAGATATCAAAGGTAAAAGGACAATCAACATCTTTCCTATATTCTTAAAAGGGGAAAGCAGGAGCAGAAGAAAGGAAGGAGTAAGTTTTTACACAAAATTTGTTTTCAATTTTCTTGCAGTGTACATAACTATAGATCTGTTTCAGGTCTGAAAATAACAAACAAACTCCAAACCAAAGCATATAATAAAGAATAATCAAAGCAATGGTATATTTTACAGTTCTAGCTCTGAATAACAGTTTAGGGATGCTAAGGTTGCTAATTTTCTCTTTTGCACAATGTGATAAAAATAGTTTGAGTAACATAACAAAGGTGAATTTAGAATAACTGCTTGAAATTTCTTCATATTTTGAAATTTATTCTTTTTATTTTAAACTGGTAAAGGAGTAAAAGTTTGCAACTACAAGCTTTGAGCATTCTTTTTAGCAAATATATTAATTGATCTTTTAAGAAACACAACGTGACCATATAAATCTTCCCTCATGGGTAAAATTAGAACAAAAGAGCTACAAAAACTCTGTTGTGAGAAAATCTCTTGAATGTTTAAGATGCTGCAAAGGCCTATGTACCTGCTTTTTCACAAAGCAACAGGTTTCTCTTTATTATATACTTGATATATTTATGCATAATATACATATTTTGAATTTTATATTCATATATAATGCATATAAAATATATAAGTGCATATAAATGTGTGCTTTAACTTCATATAAAAAACTTTGGTCTCAGATGTATCATGTAAAAAAGTCTATGACAGTATTTCATAGAAGTATCAAGAGGAAAAAAAAAGCAGTGGGATGGGAAGGGAGCTGTCACGTGGTGTTTTTGTCTGTGGAGTGTGAGGTTCCCTTTGTCCTGATGTTAATTTTTCACACCTATGTGAGATTGTTTCAGTAAATGAAATGTTGCAATTTAGGAGAAGCTCAGAGGTGACAAGTTGTACCTGTTCTTTTGGGTAGGCAGTGACATGAAAAAGTAGAGACCTTGGAAATGTGAAGAACTTGAGTGCTTCATGACTTTAAAGTGGTTGGTGTCCAGAACTGTTATAATTAATTTAGATGATAATGCCTTAGAACATGAACTTGATAAAACAGAAGATATTTTCCTTCCAATCAGAGGTAGATCTGTTTTTATCTGTAGTACTTCAGTAGGTTTGTTTTGATGATGATTTCTGTAATTTTTTGTGGAAAGAGTTACAAATTACATTCTACTTTTCTTTTTACCTTTTGCTTTCCAGTTTAAGCAATAATTTTCACTTTTTCTAAATTGAAAATTTTATGTCAAGTTTTCTCAAACTGGTATGTTTATTTTTGTTGCGAAATACTCTTCTCACTTTTTAGGTTTTTGTCTTTTCGTAGTTGTCAAAACTTGTCAGAAAAGAGCTTATATGGGGTTTTTTCCCCCTTCTTTTCTTTTTTTTTTGAGTGATAAAACTGTTTTTTTCTATTCTTAATGAACAAATGTGTTAAAAGTCCTGTTAACTTTTCTGACACATGTGAAAATCCTCATGATTCCTGGTATGGTTGTATTTTACCCTACTGAAGGGTTTTAATTTACTCGTTTATTCCCCCTTTCTCAGGGAGCAAAATGATATGAGAGACAGGAGGAGTAGAAAACCTACCACAAATTAGAAATGTGTAAATATACACTATCCTTCACTCAAGTATTAAAAGGAAAAAAATGAAGAAAGCAGACTACTTGCTGACATTGCAAATCTAAGCTGAACATTTATAGAAATCAGTGGTTTTTAGTGTGGTGCAAAATTAGAGAATAAGACTTTAGTAAAGTTAAGTGGGGGATAACAAATTCAGCTGATCTCAGTAGAGGCTCCGTACTCAGAAATGTTAAATATTGTAAAGATCTGTACCAGAGCAAGTTAAAAAGAAGTATTATGAAATATCTAGCAATATTTTAAACATGCTTTAAAGAAGGTGTAACAAAATCTCGATCAAAGAAAGTTATTCTTTATTGGTTCATCAAGTAAAGGAAAAACAATCATGCAGAGTGAAGTGATCAAGGGGTTTTCCATAGTCAGGACAGAACCATTAAAAGAAGTGTCCATTTGAAATTCTTGTGAAAATAATGTAAGCCAAAACTGAGATTGCCTACATAATTAAAATTTACTTTTCTGGTTCATACGAATTTTGGATACAGTTTTTCAGTGGTAATCTCCTTCTTTCAGGATCCCCTTCCCTCTGCAAAATTCTCAGTTCACTTACAGAGCTGGCTGGACAATCTTGGCTAAATTTTATCTTTTGTTTATTCTCTGTTTTAGTCCATGGTGCCTATGCAGCTGTCATTATGTATATAGGATTTTGGTTAAAACAGTCTGTTCAAATAAAAATGAAACAAAGCAAACAAAGCTTTACAATTTGGGCTACAGTAACTGTTTCCTTGCCTCATGGTTGGTTGCATTCTACCATTTTTAGAAATGAACAGCTTTTTGGAGAGACAGCAAACTTCCTGCAGGATGTAAAGAATGGTTTCTCCTTTTTGTTTTTTGCTGTGGTGGGGCCTGACTAAAGTTAGTATGTTTCTTTATTACTTTTTGAGCATCATTGTCACATCATGGGGAACAGGAAAAAGGGTACCTCCCTCCTTTCTCTGGGAATTTATGTATTTTAGCTTGCTGAAGCTCTAAGGGGAAGATGACCCATTATGTTATTTATTTTTTTCTCTGCAAGTCTCTTACTAGCTCCTGGTACCTTCAGATTGTGTTCTTAGCCAGCTCATGTTGAAAAAAATGGACTCATGACTTAGAAAATAGTCTGTAAATGCTAAAAGCAAATACTTGGTTTTGAGTCACTCAGAGCCGGATGGCAGATTTTTTGGGGGGCTGCACTTCATGAAAGTTCCATATATATTTCAGGAGTTTAACTTCAAACCAGCTATAGTCAGGATTGTAGACTGAGGGACTATTAGCATTTGGAGCATGTCTGATGTATTCCTGGAACACATCTTCAAATTTATTTTTGTCTGTAAGGAATCCAGTTTGTTTACTCGCAGGCCTCTCCACAGAGTGACACGAGGCACAGTACGTGGGTGATAGGGAGAGATGCTTCAGAAACTCTCTCTTGTTCTGGTAAAATATTTAAGCGGATGGATGAAGTGCAAACCACAGTCTTCCGTTCTAGTGTTTTAAACTGTAAAGTCTATTTCTCCAGCATGGAAACACTTCCCACTGAATTTATGGGGAATATGAGCAGACAGTGAATTATTTAACAGATGCAGCAGGACTTGGTTTCTTCTTTTGTGGAACTGCCAAACTGGTTTGAGTTATGTTTTCTAAAAATCCACAGTCTGAAGCTGTCACTGGCAAAATGAGTTTCAATCCATAGGTTTTAGTTTGGTGAAATTAATGGCACATGGTGAAAAACTGGAATGCTAAGTATCTTATAGACACTTCTCAGTTTATCTGCTGACCAAAATTCCATGGAAAGGTTGTTTTTTTGGAGCTGTGTGGTCTTTAACTGGTATGCATATGTAGAGTCTGTATAAGGTGGTCAGTATTGCAGTTGCTTCAGGTATGATTGACCACAAAATAGTAACAACTATTAGAAATAAAAAGTTCATGAGAATCACACAATCGTTAAAGTTGGAAAAGACTTTTCAGATCCTGTATCCCATGTATCCAAGTGCCACAGTCAGATGCCTTTTGAACATTTATTGTTCATACTTGAAGATAACGTAGGCTTAGTTCTAGACAATGTCAGTGCATAAATTTTTCATCAACAGAAGGGGCACTGTACAGCACCAGGGATGGCAACATCAGGTGAAACAACTGAAGAGATTTTGGAGATAAAACTGATTGCTCAGGCCACCTGGACTGATGTGAAATAACAGATTAGGAGAGAGAGTGCTGCCGTGATTGAAACGTTATGTTTCCATAAATAAAATTGATCTCTTCTATCAGACCAACAGCATTTACAAATACTACATGCATAAAACACTTAGGGAAAAAGGTTCAAAAAGGAAAAAATGTAGTGACTCTACAGGAATTTTTCTCCCAGCAGTGTGAATTTCTTTATACTTCAGTACAACAGAAAAGGGACTGGCTCGCTATCAAACCTATGAAGCATTTAGCACTTGCCCTGGAATACCCACAGGATACATCTGTGTGGGAAAAAGAACTTAAAAGTAAAGGTATTTTTTGGTTTAACCTATGCCCATTTTGTAGCATTGATTAGTACAATTAATCTATCTTTGTGTTTGGAGACAATGGGGAATTGTTGTTTGATGGCCGAAGGACCAACAACAATTACAAAAAAAGGACCAAAAGCCTTGTAGAACACATATTTGTGGGAAGCGAAAGTGTTTTGATAAACAGTTAAATGTATTGTCATTGAAATATATCCATCTATTCATTATTTATAAGAATATATAAATGCAGATGCACTTACTGATTTGCATTTTTGGAGTAGCTTCTGCGTGGGTATCTCAGTTCTTCACTGTAGTTGAATAGTAAATAACACTAGTGTGAGTACCAGCATATTTTTGTGTTTATTTTTGCAATACCTAGAGATCTCTTGCTATCAACTGAGACACACCCTTGTTCCTTCAAAGGAGACAAACCAGTTCAGGTCTCTGTAAACCCGTAACACCATTTGCTTAAGTTTTGTCAAATGCTTGATCAAACTTGGCACCTGTGTAACAGCGCTGGAGGTGCTTCACAAAAAATCTCCTGGGGAGAAAATGGGAGAACTCTTGTTGCAGAAAAAGAATGTTTTCTTCACCTTCCTCTTCTAAAACTCATATATTCACAAAATATTTCTTCCAATAAATAAAACGGACCTTAGAAACTGAACTACAAACTGCTCGTATCTGTAGTATTTAATATTTTTCAAAAAGGAATTTTTACTTCACATGGATGTTATGGCACCATTTTTTCTTCAAGGTATCATTTTCAGGTAACCCTATCAAAAGTGCTCTAGAACACCTAAAGTTAGGCCAGTTTAAAAATGCCAAGAGAGAACCCTGCAAAGTGTCTAATCTCTTCAGTTTGACTTCTTTCAGCAGTGTATCCAATGGATTTTTTCTGCGTTTAATTTTTGCCTGAGTGTACACTTACTCTTCAAAAGCGTGGCAAGACAGAAAAATGTAAATGTGTTATGTTTTTATTTGTAATGTCAGGAAAGGATAACAGACAAATGAAGGCCATCTCTGATGCTCACATTTTGTGTCCAAGGTTATTGTTTCTTTAGTGCAACTCTGAAATTAAACAGGGGAACAGACTGTGTGTTTTGAGCAAAAATAATTTAAGCATTCCATTTATCAAAATATTTTTGCTTGTAAAAGTTCACATGTTGTAGCAAGTGTTGTAAATATGGTTAATTGTAGATCTCAGACAATAGATATTATTTATTATAGAAGATACTTGTCTACAGTTTGAGTTTTGAAAATCTATTGAAGTTAGTCCTGTTTGCAAGAAAGGAAAAAATCCTTCTGTGTTAATGTTACTGTAGGTCCTGCGTATGCCCACAACATTAACAGAAAAGCGAGGACCTTTGGCTACAAATGAACACTTGGCAATTTCTCACCGTTGGGTATGTTAGTCATGTACCGTGTTATCAAATCAGAGGCTCAATACCACATAGTTGTATGTCTTTTTTGGAAGTCTGACTGTCCTGCTTAATGTAATTCAGCTAAACTTGGATTTCTAATTTTCAGTCTTGATTTTTCATTCATAACTCCATAAAGAACTTGAAAAATCAGTAATTTTGAAAAGGCAGGGCTTGGCACAGACTCCTCATGATTTTTTGTTGATTTTCAATGAAGCTCCCTCTGAACGTGTGGGTGTCTTACCTGAGGTGCAGCAGTGTTGATCTCTAGTCACTCTCATGTACCTGGGGCCCACAGCAAACCATGAAAGAGGTGAGACATTTTGAATAGAGTGATTTTTGGCATTAGATCTTTAAAAATACTTAAAAGTAAAAAACCTCTGCATATTGCAAGACTTGCAACTCATCAGACTTTGTTTCTTTGCTCTTATCTTCATTGGCTTTGGCTTAAGACAAACTGAGGAAGTACCAATGCTTGAAATAGAAGATGTGGCCTACGCTCACATACTTTAAGAGTTTTGTTTGATTACTTAATACGAGTTTGTTCAGCATGTTAATACTGTGGACAAACTCAAAGGAATTAGTGACCCATTTCCCTTTACAATTGGAGATCGGCACCTTCTCTGTTTTCTGTTACAAGTGTTACATGGAAGAACAGTAGATGGCTTTGCAGTGGGATTTAAACATGACAAACCTAATGACTTCAAGGAAACTAAGAATTTTTACAGCCTAAGACACTGCACTGGTGGGGTGAAACATCGAGCTGTTATCTAACTCTTAAATCAGTGCAGTGTGTGTGGAGGGGCACACAATGGGTTCTGCACAGAATCAATGGATCTCTAACTGATTTATGGCTTTTAAACATTAGATCTTCCTTAGAATTTATTCTGCTTCTTTCTTTTCTCTCTCTTTTCTTCCCCTTTTATTTTGTCAACTGTATAACGTATCAACATAATTTGTGCAGTGTGAAGAATGAAGGTGAATTCCCTCCCCAACTCCTTGAGTTTTTTTTTTGTGTGAAAGATAGGCTTTTATGTTTCCATTTTTTCACCTAAGTTTATCTACTAAAGTGTTCAGAAATGGGTGAACTTCTGTAAAGATCTGGAGAAATTTCACTTTAAAGTATAACACAATCAATTTAGGAAAGCCTATGTTGGCTAAAACTGCCTAGAGCCATTTATCCTTATCTGGGATACTTAATTTTTAAATACATCTTCAGATTCAGTGTGAAGCTACTGGTTTCCAGAGAGTAAAACAATGTGAAGGCTTATGTTTTCAATATTTTTCCTTACCTGTCCCCCTTGCCCCACCCCTTTTGGGTTTTTATTTCCCCTCCCTCATCCATGTTTTGTTGACTTACGCAGACAAAAGGTTCAGAAATGTCATTAAAAAAAAAAAAGGGTTAAAGTAACAGTTTCAAGACTTATTCTGGTGGTAATATCAAATGAATTTACAATTGTGGTGATTTCTCTTTCACGGTTCCTGTTTTTATTGAAATCCTGGAATACATATTGCAGGTATGTGATAAGTTGCAAACATTATTTCTTTTCTTCATTAAGAGAAAGTTTTAGACTGTTCTGCCTTAAAAATCTGTTTATAGTAATAGAAATTGCTTCTCTTTTACCTCTTCAGTAAGGAGTAGAATCTGAAATGTGTGAAAGTTGAGACAAGTGAACAAATGCGTGCATCATGAACTAAGTTATTTTCTAGTTAGCACTTCTACACAGGGATTTAACACACCAAAGTTATGCATTTTATTTTAGCACATTTGATGGATTTATCCCAACTTTTTTAAGTACAGAAAAATCCCCTGATTGCAAATGTCCCAGAATAGCTGATTGATAGTCATTAAAATGTCTTGGAGATTTGTTTAAATCAACTCTGGACGAGGAGCTCCTAGCTGTAAATATTGTCCCAAAGCAATAAGGAAAGTTTTATCCAAGTCTATGCCAAACACACTCAAGGTTGTCTTGGACTGATAATTTGTCAAATAATATTTTTGGGTTTATTTCTGAGTTCATTATTTAATAGAACATTTAAGATATGGTTTGTACTATAGACATCTCCTTAATTTTTGTTTCTGTTTGTCTACTTAATACTGACTATTCAGGTTTTTTTGAGGCAGAAGTGTTTACATATTTATAAATGGGAAGGGAAAAAAATCACCATTATTTATGCATGGTACTCATGCCCTTAGTGTCCAGTTTTGGAGATGTTACACAATGGTAAGAACAAGACACGTGTGCTGTACATGAAATTCAATCTGTCTGCCATGTCCCAGTCCTAATTTTAATAAACCTTCATGTGTTACTGAGTTCTACAAGTCCTTTACTTATTGAAAAACAAGTTAATAGTGAATGTCCTTTTTTTCTGATCAGAACTCTTTCTCTAGTCAAAGTTTAGACCTGGCATGTTTGATAAAGGCTGGCTGAGGATTGGTGGTTTCCTGACAGAAGCTGGTGCTTGTACTCCTGATTACTCCTTTTTGACATGCATGTGAGTAGCCATCCCCCCTTGTAGATGGGCTGCATCAGTTTATAGGCTCTCCCTGTTCTACCTGGATTTTGAAAAGTCAATTGTCACCAACTCAACCTCTGTGGGAAGTATACTTTGCTATTGCAGATCAGATTTCTTCAAAGTGAAACAAAATTGTAAGGATCAATATTATTAAAAAGTAATCAAGTTGTCATATCCTAACAGTAATCATACAGCTTGTGCAAGGCAGCATATTCTATGCATTATTTAACCTAGAGAGTCTATTGGCAATTTTGACATGTCATCGGTCTTCTATGCCATTTGTAAGATTTTGTTGTCATTTTTAAGAGCATTTGTTATGTAATATTTTAGACCTGGCTGCGAATACTGATTTTTGGAATCCAGTGTGTAGATATGGATTTTCTCCTAAAGTATAATAGTCCAAATACTTAATGTGGTCATTTTTTCAAATGACTTATTTTGCCATTTCCTTGTACTTTTTTTCCCCTTCCCTTACTTTGTGGTCTTGCAAATAATATATATTTTCAGGTATTGGATAAAGGTCAAATTGTGTAACATTGTTCTAGCAGATGTCAAAGGTTCTAAAGGCTCAAGTAATGCATTGGAGATGGTATTATAATATCATTATTTAATTATTGGTTAGTTATACGTTATAAAAAGAAACAAAGTTGGAACTTTTGTCCATGTGGTACAGGCCAAATGTACCTCCCTCTATTTCTTCATATCTGTGCTTTTAAGATTTCTATCATTTTTGTAATTTTTATAGACATCCTTGTAAATCTAGTAGTGTCAAGCCCATCAGAGGATTTTTTAGGTGTCTACATCCTTTAGGAATTCAAACTTCATTGTGAACTTCCTGAAGTATGTACAAGCACACACAAAATATGGAGCAATTATAAATAAATATGGAAGAGGATTCTTGGATTCTGGAAGAATTTAATAAATATGTGCCTACCAGATTCACTGAATTAGGGCTGTTTGTTCTAAGTTCTTTTTATCTTCTTACAAACAAAATATCACCCATGTCTATTGTACTTATCCTCTCTTCACCTTGATTATGAATAATTTAAGTGTTGAAATATCGTTCTTCTTTAATTCAGGGCTTTGTATGTGAAGGAAAAATAGGCAGCAGAAGATGTAAACTGATAGTACAAAATGTCCTCAAGAAATGAGAGGAGATGAGACCACGCTATTTCTTTCTTTTCACTTCTTTGTTTTCTTTCTCATCAAGGACTTCCATATCCTCTTTATCACCTCTTCCTGCTTGTTGCTTACTTATTGTGAATAAAACCTCTTCAACTTGCTTTCAACAAAATAATTCACTTTTTTCTTTTCTATAAACCAATTCTGTATTATTTCCCTTTGTCCTTGCCCATAAATAAATAAACTTCCTTTACTTTTTTCTCCTCTCAGTGTAGCATCTATTGGTATATATATTGATTTATATTGATAACATTCAAAGCTCACTCTCTATCTTTCCTGTGTGAGTTTAGATTCTGTTCTGTAACCAATTTTTTTAATTGACCAGTAGGATACTGCACATTTTTCCAACAGGACTCAGCCACCACAAAATTACATTTGGAGTTTTCTGAAAACACTGAAAAAAAATGTGTAGACAACTCTAGACATTGCTCTTATTTCATATCAGGAAAGGATAAATAGTTTCCAGTGCACCTGAACAGCTGAATATTGGGTCCTTTTTTTTTTTTTTTAAGAGAGTTTGTGAATTAATGGCTCTTGTGGTAAATGTTACTGCTTCAGTACATACTGGATGTGTTGCAGGTGGAGAGTCTTGAGGTAACAATGGAAGTGATCTGGTTCTTTTAAATCAGTGTTCAGCAAACTTTTGCTTTCATGCCTTTGTTCCCCACTTTTGTTTGCATCCCCAAAAAACCTTTTGTCTCTCATAGCACCAGTCCAGCTGCCAGTTTTTCATTATTACAGAAAACCTCAGCCCTCAGAAGACAGCAGTTTTGCTTTACTCTCTGTTCATGACTGTAACCTTCTCTAAGATTTTCTCATCTATATCGTGTCCTTACCACAGATATGGATGAAAATCTAGTCTGTTTCTATTAGCAGGATGAATGGAATTGTTCTTCAGTTGTACCCAAGCACTCCTATATTAGATCAAACTGCTTCATGGTAAGGCAGAATGCCTTTCAATTTCTTTTCCCCTCTATCTCTAGGATGGCAGAAAGCTCAGATACTGACAGAAGTTCTACTGAGGCTCCTAATTTTTTTTTCTAAAATTATTGCTTGTTGATACTTAGGCTAATGAATAACACATTCACTTTTTCAGGTGAATTTGTGGCATTCAATTTTAAATATGTCAGCATGGATTTAGATGGGAATTTTTTATAGGAGCTATCCTTCACCAGTTTGATAGCTTTCTGATTTAAAAGAGGTTTTCATGTTTTAGGCTTTTTGTGTGCTAGTTTTTCTAGAAAGGGATATTTTTTGAGTGCTTCCTGATGGAACCACAATACTGATATCAAATCTACATTAATTATATTATTATTTATTTAATAATATTAAGCTTTATAATTGTTTACAAGAGGTTGAGCATTAACAGGACTGGTAACCTGAAGTCGGGCAACTTTCTCACCTCCAATATTGTAGCAAGATTACAGTAAAAATGAATGACCCACGTAGGAAAATCATTTTTTAATGAGTATTTTATTCATTTAATTTCCAAGGTCAGAGTATGGCTATGATAACAACTTTTAATAAAGGAAATTTGCTAATTTGGTGTGCCTGACAAGAGACAGCAAAGAGTTTCAGTACTCTAGCATTTTAAAAGATTTAGTGCAGACAGCCCAACAAAAAATAATTTATCATTGTGGTTACTGTCGTTTGCCTTTCCACTCAGGGGAAAGAAGAGGGAGAAGGAGGCATGAAACTGCTTCCAGCTTTGAGGTGTGCAATTAATGGAGAGTTTATGCCTAGTCTGTTGCTGTGCAGTCAGTTTTTACAGCAGCTGAAATGAGTACAGAAGAACAGGGTTGCAGCTGCTGTGAATGGATCATGTCCTTGTTGAGACTGAAAGTTCTTATAAACATTTTTTAAGAGTAGTGCATCTAAACCAAACACTTCTGCATTCATATTAACTAAAAAACCCATATCTTTTATATAAAATGGTTTTTTTCACTGTGTGTTAAATTAATTCTGTCTCTGGGTTGTTTTGTTGTGGGTTTTTTTTTTCCCTCTAAGGAGATTCCCTCAGGTTTCACTTTGCTAGAACTTGTTATGACTTATATATTTATCTATATGATTATACAGTCCAGGAGCTCATGTAAATTCCTACAGGCTTGTTGCTTCTAAAATATTTGTTCCACTTTCTGCTCCATGGCAAGCATTCAAAAAATAAATATTTCAAAGTTTTCCAATGTTTAATACTGATAAAAAAGTTCTTTCAATAATTTTAAATATCATGAAGTTTCTCTTATTTTGGTAAAATTTTTGGTGGCAAAAGAAACTGGGGTGAAAGACTATATCTCTTGAACCTCACTATTATAATTTTTTTTAATTGTATAATGAAAGTTATACTCTCAGCTATGGGGAATTCTGAATATACAGGGAATTTTACCTATATTATTTTTAGTTGTTAACTGATGTACTCCAGCTTTCTGTTTGTTGAAATTCTAATATTTGAACTTAGCTCTGCTAACCTTAATACAAAGGATAAAATGAGCCATAGATCGTTTAAACCATGACTTACTCCTAGAAAGCTCTCATAGCTTTACATACCCAAAGTATCTTAGGCATTTATTCCCTGCTTTAGCCAGGGAATATCACTCAGTGTGTTGCTCCAGAACTAGGAATAAGTGACTCCCTTACTCATGATGAAACTATGAAGCCATAATGGTTTGGATAATGAACAGGAAAGTGGCCTTAGCAAGGTATTCATCTCTACATCAAGTTCGTCTCGGTTGCATAATATGTGATTAGCTATGCTCTCAGGCTTTCTTCCCTTTATTTAATGGAATATTAAATAAATAATAATAATAAACAATAAATTCTTTATTTCCAAGAAGGTGAGCATCCTGAATTCCAGGCAC
Organism: Tangara arthus; assembly: GCA_035584835.1. Lineage (NCBI taxonomy): Eukaryota > Metazoa > Chordata > Aves > Passeriformes > Thraupidae > Tangara > Tangara arthus. The sequence goes on from JAWMQZ010000001.1 coordinate 6,818,256, forward strand.
ATCTTTAACATCCACATCTCCTTTTCCTGGAGTATTGCAGGAGTATTTAAGTATGAATCTTATTGGAAACAGTTTCAGTCACAGAAAATAGATGTGATTATGCTGTTATAGAATTTTTGGGCTTAAGTACAACAAAATAATATTTCTATATTCAGTGCCCATTCTTTTGAATGATCCTGAATTCAGAGAATCAGTGCCTGTTGTCTACACCAACTTTGTCTTCTTTGAAAAAGAACTCAAATCTTCAAACAAAGAGAAATTTTTTGCCTAAAATTAAAAACCAAACCAAAATCCATTTGAAATCAGAAGGTATTTTGATGATTTTTACAATAATAAGTGGACATATTTTGAGATTTACATAGTTTTTTTGAGAAATTAGTAGTTGTGGAAGACATTGCTATTGCTGTTTAGTTTTCTCATAACTATTTCCCTCTTTTTATCTCAACAAGATATCTTGGAAACAAGTAATAAAATCCAGCTAGAGAATGATAGGATTATGAATTCTTTCATAAATAAATGATAACGCAGACTCGGATTAACATGAATAACTGTTTGTTGGGTGGCTGTTTTTTGGGTTTTTTTAATAGTAACTCAGTAGAGGAAAGATAAATGTGTCTTTTTAATTAAGAAAACCTGACAAGCAGTGTTACTTATGGGAAATCACATCTGCCCTAGCATGGGATAGTAAAATATGTGTCCATTTATATTTTTTTGTGGAAAAATATGCAGGTCCAACATTAGCTTAAGATCTCCATTGCCTTTTCATTTCATTTCTATTACTTATAATTGAGTGGGGGATGTAAATGATATAGCATGGAACTGCATTGTTTTAGCATAACATTTTTAGTGGATTTTTCAAATTAGTTTTGTGGGGCTTTGCAGAATGGGGTGTGGATACATGACTGGTATTTGGGGTGGAGATTTATCTTTTAGGATGAAGGAAATGAAATCCTCAAAATTAGCAGTATTTTTGTTACTGTCCTTGTGGGATTTGCCTTTCATGGTATGTGTGGAAACACCCCTTAGGCTAATCACATAGAAGTGATAAAAAAAAATAGCATACTTGGAATAAAATTATAGTATCATGATTGCTTTCATATTATCCCTTTTGGGGAAGGACAGAGAGGGAAGATAGGGAAATTGGCCCACAGAGGAAAAAAAGATCACTGTTATGAAAAAGGCTGACATGTTCCTTGTTTTTTGTTTGCCTTTTTTTATTTTAATGTAGTACAAGCCAGTAATAAGGTTATTCAATAATTCCAAGGACACATTATCATCCACCTTCTACTTTTTATTTAACTGAGCACATATTCAAAGGCAAATAATATGTGCTAGCTAAAAGTCTTGTTCACAGAAGTGCTCTCCCTTCACATGTATTCCAGGCCAAGTAAATCTGCCCTACAATTTTGTTAATGGCCACCTTTATAAAAACAAATAATGACCTCCCCCCAAAAAAATGTCACTCCCTCCCCTTCCCAAACCCTACTGATAGTCAATCAACCATGCAGAGAAAAATTCCAATTTCAGTGTCTCTTGATATGTTCTGCATTAGAAACCTTACGTGCTGAGCCCCTAAGTTGTTTAAGGGAGGCTCAGACTGAACAAGAGGAAACATTTCTTTAGAGAGAAAATGGTCAAGCACTGGAACAGGCTCCCAGGAGAGAGAGAGGTGACCAATGCCTCAAACCTGTCAGTTTTTGAGGTTATTTTTTTCAGTTATGACAATTATACCAGTCAATCTGTTAAGCTGAAAAGCTGAATATTTTTCAAAGAAAAACAAACTGTGTCTAAAGCTTCTCTTATTCAGTGTTTCTTGTATATGAGATATTTTCTGGTCACACTAAAAAGTTGTCTCTACTGACATGGAGGGAGAAATGGTCAACTAAGAACAAATAATAAGCCTTAGTTAAAAGGGTTATAGCTACAATAAAAAACTATAAAGGCTGTGCCAGTTTAGTGCTAATGCTTACTTGGAAGAAAAGTGGTTTATTGATTGGAAATTTGTTGTAGGATTATTATTGTAGTTTCTCTTTTATTGTTTTCTGGAAACATGGCTTTGCAAACCTATGGTCATTTCATCGTCAATTAATTTAGGAAAAAGGAAAATGTTTGAAACAATGCTAAGGAAAGGGATTTCTATAGTGGTTCATGCATCCAGAAAATGTTATAAATATGGGATAAGCAGTAATACCTGGAAACTAAAACTAAACTGGAATGAAGGGATGGTCTCAAGAAATGGGAAGATTTAATTCTTCAAACCGGTACATAATATCAGTCTGTGGTTGTATTTTCAAATATTTCAAAGCAGTGCATGAAAACTCAATTTTCTGGCTAACATGACAAGTCTTGGCTCATTAATGGAAACATGGAGAGTGACAATTGAAGATATGTATAAAAATGAGGATCCGCTAGCACAGTCCATACTTACAGGGAGAATCATTGATTTCTCTAGCTTATCTGAGAGGTCCAGAAACATTTTTTTTCATGTATATTATTTTTAATGACATATAAAGCCAGGTTAACAGTAATTAAAATTTGAGGGAGGGATGTCTCTGAAATTAGTGATGAGGAAACATATAAATAGGTAATCTTAAGAAGTAAAACTTACGTAAGAACTAAAATGGCTTAATTTGAGTTTCTTTTTTAATCAGAGGACAAAGGTATTTTTTCAGTTCTGAAGGGTGGGGAGAATTGTGCAAACACAAATTTTGTCTTTCTGCTGAAAACCTGAATTCTGGCCGAGTAGCTTAAAGTGTACATTTTATATTGATTGTTAAAATTAGGAAAAATGAACGTCACTGTTTCAGTATATACAGTTTTGGTGATATGCTAAATTTGAAGTTAATTTAGGATGGGAGTCTCTGCAAATTTTCTTTGTGAAAATGTCTTGACTTTATCCTGGTAAGGAATAAGATTAGTTTTTTTAACTGTGGAAAATATATGAAGAGCGAGTAAAACTTAATTAAACCCATTTATAACAAATTTGAACATTATACATTTACGCACATTTTGTGCATCTAGCTAGATTGCATGCCATTTACATGCAGAATGATATTTTATCAGTCATATTCTTTGTTTTGCAGCAGCAGATTGCAAGTCACATTAATTTTCTGCTTATTCTCTTCATTTAGTGTAATTTCATTGTTTCCCATTCAGAATAATTCATTGGACAAATTGCTTTTAAGCTGGAAAGTCAAAGGCACTCTGTCTTTGTTCACGGCAGCGTAGCTGGTTGTCCTTCCTGTAAGTGGCCCTTCTGGAAACCACAGTGCTTGAACAGTTGCTGATAGCACTGCAAAAGCACCTCATGTAAAATGAAACTTGTTGTGCTCTTATTGATTTTGCTACAAATGCTACTTATCCACAGGAGAATCAAGCTCCACTTTGTTCTGATGATGCTCTGTTCAGAGTAATTCACGTGTCAGTACTCCAAAAGTTCAATTGTGATCTAGTGCTACCTGAGGCCTCACAGCTTCATTCACACCTGGCAGTAAAGCTCCACTCATTTTGCATATTCTGGTTCGTGCCTTCCCAATAGAGTCCATCTTTGTCTCTCTTCAACACTCAGGAGCTGAATCACGGAATAGTTGGGGTTGGAAGGGACCTCTGGAGATCATCCAGCCCAACCCTGCTGACCAGGTAGGGTCACCTCGAGCAGGTGACACAGGAACATGTCCAGGTGGGTTTGAATGTCTCAGAGAGGGAGACCCCACGACCTCCCTGGACAGCATTTCCAGTGCTCTGCAGCTCTTAATAGAAAGAAATTCTTCCTCATGTTATGTGAAATGTCTTGAGTTCTGTTTTATGGCTGTTGCCCCTTGTCCTGTCACTGGGCATCACTGAGAAGTCTGATATCTTCCTCTTGGCCCCTGCCTTTGAGATATCTATGTGCCTTGATGAGATCCCCTCTCATGCTTCTCTTCTCTTCACGCTGAATAAGCCCAGATCCCGCAGTCTTTCTTAATTAGGGAGGTGCTCCAGTCCTTTAATCATTTTGTGGCATCTGCTGCCCCCACTCCTGTAGTTCCTTGTCTTTCTTGAACTGTGGAGACCAGAACTGGACACAATATTTCAGGTGTGACCTCACTAGGGCTGAGTAGAGGGCGAGAATCAGCTCTCTGAATCTCCCTTCAATAACACAATAAATATTTGTTTGCTTTGTGTATATCATTGAGATTTAATTGAAAATAACCCAGCTATTCAGGAATCTCTAATTATGTTATAGTAGATAGTACAAAACTTTTATATCATAAAATACAATTGTATAGAAGAAGAATGTGTTTGTACAATAATACATACACTTATGCATGAAAGTGCAAATGAGTGTGATATTTTCATCTATTTGTATTTTCTTGTTTGGACTATTGCATATGTATAAATTAGGTATTGATAGATTTTTTAAAAATATTTTTAATGCTATTTAAGGGACTTCAGACTTACATCTCAATGGAAGGGTAATAAATGTGACTTAAGTCTCCTCAGGAGCTATGAAAATCTTAATCATGACTGATAAATTGTGCAATATCTAATTCCTGAATCAGCAAAAGTATGTGAGAAGCTAAACTGCAGGCTGTCAATATATTTCAATAGAAGTAAATACTATTCTGCATGAATCTAATTGTCCAACTGAAATTTTTTTTACTTCTATGAAATTACATGCCTCTAGTAGGTTTAACTTGTAAGGATAAAGAAACAAACTTAGTTTGAAAATGCAGTTTGTCATTACAGCACTACTGTGTGTCTGACACACTTGAGGGTTTATATTTTCATCCCATGACTCCTTATGAACTTCAGCAGACAATTTTCAAATGAGACTATAAACACAGAAAGAACAGTTGAAGTCTTCAGTGGTGCATCCAGGTTCCCTCTTTGTTAATTTCCTGCTATTAAATGACCGAAACTCTTTGCAAATAAATTTAAACTTTTCTTTGAAATAAAATATTCCCATCTGTGGGTACTTTACCACACAATTAATTGTTGCTTAATTAATTTTCATTTTCTTCCTTTCTTTTTATCTTGGCAATGTCTCATTTCATCTCTCTCCTGTAGTACACTGAACAAGTGAAAATGTTTAACTAGAAAGGAAAGTAATGGAAGGACTAGCATGTGCACCTAAAATTCAGGTTCCAAGTTTTATATCAACAATTTCTAAAGCCATAAACAACAAAAGAAATAAATTTTATATATATTTTCAATAAAATGCCTCTACTGCATAGAAAAAATACAATTTACTACTAAAATACATTTATATTTTGTAACTCAAGATACAGGGAATAAACATTCCACTAACAAAACAATATAAAACAAGCTATATTTTTGTGTAGTGATACATAGAAATAATAAATAATATTAATGTGTTAATGAAGGGCTATAACGGCTGTTTATTGTGCTTACAGTTAGAGGAAAGATAAGTCTAGCTGCTTCAAAAAATTCAGTTTCTACTTTTCACCTTCTTGTTCATACAAATAGAGTATACCAAACTCTGCTTTGCAGATCATTAAGTAAAGAATTTTAAACTCAGTTTATTTTGACTGATTCCTAAACACAGGGATAGGAACCACATCCATAACTTTTCTCATTAAGTTTTACTTATTACTAGCAGGCTTTCTCCAAAATCTACCCTTTATTAACTGCTAGAGATATCATTCACTCAGAAGAGATTTAAATGTCATTGGCTACAAACTTATTCATCATAAATTCTAGTTTGCAAAGCTTTCCCTTTGCTGTTACTAAAGGCAGAACTATCTTAGTTACTAAAACACATATTTGTTTCTAATGAATTTTTAGACTTTTAAACACTCAAACAGCAACTGCAAAAAACCCCTCAAAACTGAAGTTTGCATTTTTAGCTCCTTTCAGTACAACATTGTCTCTTTTAACTTATGTTTGATTTGAACCAGAATCCCAGTTCAGTAAGATATGATGCTGATCCCATACTACAAATCTTCATCTGAATAGGAAATAGTACTCCACTGGAAGAGGCAATGTGCTCTGAAGTACAAAATTCTGAACTAGAATAGTTATATTTGGGTGTTTCTCCCCCCAAGCTATGGGAGGTGTTTTGTATATCCTTCCTCTGCCATCCCACACTTTTCTCACTTCTAGAAAGACGATTATGTTTTGAACTCCATGAGTGAAACCCAGGGCATATTAATTAGGTATTTCAGAATAATTTTTTAAAACATCCAAATGTTGAACTGTTTTACAAATTTGAATTCAAGAAATGCAAACATATGCTATTTGATATTTCCTCAAAATTATTGCATCTGAATTAGAACTTGTAATTGGGTCCTTTGCAAGCAATTATTTTACTGTGATGGTCTTGCCAAGGTATGGGAAAGCAGCAAACCACAATATTATCAATATTTGATACTTTACTTATTAATAATAATTATAAAAAGTAGTTGTTTATTAATTGGATACTAATTTAACAGCAATTAATGATTAATAAAGGAATTATAATATCTAATGTTTATAACCTACACCTTAGAAATACAGGAGCTCTTAATATCATTGTTGTAGAGATTGAATTTTTCCCAAGTTCTTTGCTCGGATACTTTATACATTTTTATAACAGTTAAAAAAAAAAAAAAAGGAAAAATGTATAGCTGTTTCATAATTATACAACCCCTCTAAAATTACTTGTTCTGCATCCTGGTTACATAAGCAGTGGCATGAGGCTGTGTCAGGGCAGGTTTAGGTTGGATATTGGGAAAAAGGTTCTTCCCCCAGAGGGAAGTTGGGCACTGGACAGGCTCCCCAGGGCAGTGGTCACAGCACCAAGACTCACAGAGTTCAAGAAGTGTTTGGACAATGCTCTCAGGTACATGGTGAGACTCCTGAGGTGTCCTGTGCAGGGCCAGGGCTTGGAATTGATGATCCTGATGGGTTCCTTCCAACTCAGGATAATCTGTACATCGAATGTGTTGGTCAATCAAAGGCCACTGAAAAGGCAGCTAATATGTAATAGGCTGTTAACTGTACTGTTTGATTCTACTGTTCCTCTGTAGAAAATATGACTTAGGCAAAATTATTAAATGAAGTTTGTTTGCTAAATTTTATTTAAAAGAAACAGCTCTCCTATAGTTTTCTAGACAGCCTTGCATGTGATCTGTTCCTGTACTTCAATCTCCTCAGTCTCCTTATGAGAGGATGACTTCTCTTAGTTTTAATTCTCCTAGCCTAAGTATTGCTTACAGAAATGGCGTGAATTAATGTGTTATGACCTCAAATGACATGGTGGAGAAAGTGTGTTGTTGTCAGAATATGTTGAACCCTTTAATGAGAGTAAGCAATGGCTTAACAATGATTCAGCAAGGATAGTTATAAAAAACTGAAGTTAATAAATTTCTTGCAGTTTTAGAGCAGACTCTGTAAGGAGGATTTTGTTACCTTTTGAAATGTGATGTGGCTACATATTTTTATTGTGGCATATTCCTTTTAATGAGATCAAATTATTTAATTTTCTGTCTATGTTCTCCTGAGAAATGAATCTTGGTGTTTAATATATCTGTCTTACAGAAATGTCTGTCAAGTTGTGATAGATTCCAAGTTAGGTGCATACTATTTATTCCCTCTAGTACTTTAATTTTTGCTAGTCAAGGTCTGTTGGTATGAAATTTGAGATTTTAAAACATGATTATATTTTGTAAGATTGTTGCTAAATATAAGCCTGTGTTGATGATTCAGAAGATAATTATGATCAAAGCATGTTTTTATGGGTAGAAAACTTACGATACAGTTTTTTCACTGGCTTCTTCAGTTTTGTAACCCTGTTGTGACTTTTGTATTGTTTTTAACATTTGTGCCGTTTTTCAAGGGGGCCAGATATGGGGTTTTTTTGACAAAATTTATAAATACAAATTACCAGAGAGTAGTTAGCTGGTGGGATATCTTTGGGATATTCTCACTACAGAAGAGTTAAATCACCCAGATTTCCTCCTCATCTTGGGTTATTTGACCTGTGTCTGCTTCCCCGACACCCCAGAGTATTTCTTCCTTGGCAATCTCTTTTTCTTGGAGATCTGGCAGGTTGCCCCTAAAGGGCTGAAGAGCTTTTAGATGTAGAACTATTTGCCCTCAGTGCTGTGGAACAAGCTGTGCTGCAAGCACGCAGCACAAGCTGTACAGCTCTCAAATACTATTGTCTGTCTTTTCCCATCTGCTACTAAGAGCATCATCACTTCCCTTCAGACAGATTAGAAAGACCCACTATTTAAAATAAAAAAGGAACAATGTCCACCAGTATTCTTATATCTATAACAACTTCATTTTTTCACAGCTCCTTCCATTTGAAAATTTTAGAGCATCATAAACATGAGTTAATTCTGGATTTCTCCCAGTAATTTTGTTTTTTCCCACCAGCAAACAGCACAAAGTGCTGGTCCCTAAAACCTAGACAGCTATCAGTGACAAAATGAAGGATTCTTACTCAGAAAGTCTTACTCTGTTGTGAGCACAAGCATCTTTTATGGCCTAATTACGGGTTACACATGAATTAACTTCTGGATGCTCTTAATGAAAGGACATGTCTATTTCAATAACTGCCTTCCAGTCAAACTTAACTGATGGAATGAAGTGTTAAAGATTAACAGATCTTTTGTGGTTTATTAGTTATATCATTGTTTAAAATTAAAAAAATAATACCCTTCCATCACCCAAAACCCAAAAGTTTTACTGTCATAAGGAAATATCATTTCTTTAGTGTATTATGTGTACATATAATGCTGGTACTGACATAAGATAATTCACAGTGTAGGTTAAGTAAGAAAATTAATTAATGGTATTGAAAATATCTCACTTTGAGAGATAAAATTGAAGAATATTTCTGTTTCTGAATGCTACAAATGATTCTGAATTAAATATTCATTAAGTATTTTTGCAACATATGAAAATTCTTCAAACTTATTAGGTTTGAGAGTCAAATAGTAGCAAGCTGAGAGGAAGAGAAAATCTGCAAGGAGCACTGTGCTCAATAAGGTTTATCATTTAAAGGAAAAATACATATAACTCAAGTGGAGGTTCACAGGTGTAGCTATCTTACTACAGAGTAATGTCAAACTGGAAATCAAGTATCTGGACTAGAATTCTACCAGGAATAAAATGTATTTTCCATGTGATGCTAAGAAGATAATATGAGAATCAAGTAAAAACCCCACATAAAAAAAAAAAAAAGAAAGAGATTTGGTAACTGATATTTTAATTTAAATAACATAACTCTTAGGTCAGTGCCATAATATTTCTCTTACATAGTGATTTCATGCTTTGCAATTATGCTTTTGAAATCATAACACTTTTGGTTGCAGACTTGTATTTTAAAGAAATCCCAACAAAACAAACCCCTATAGTCCAGTTTTGAGTATTATTTGTCTTATTGTTGGATAGTGCTGTGACTGATGTTATTTATTCCAGACTGATGTCTGAATAGGTGTCTGTTTTCAGAACATGTTTTTGAGAATTATGAAATCTATTCTAGAAGATTTGTGTCTATATAGTCATCTAAAACAGTCACTGAGTACCTCAATGAAAAGTAAATGCAGAGAACAGTAAAACTGAATGCAGGATCCTAAAACTAAATGGAATTGTGAGAACAAGTAGGATGAAGAATGTTTTAAGTTTCCTCCACATGTATGAAAAAAACTTGTCTTTGTTAAGTACAGCGAGTACAACATAGAAATATTTTGTTTATTTTTTCTGACTTGAATAGGAAGGTTGACATTCTGTGAGATCTGAAGCTCTGGAACAAAATTTTAAAGAAGGAAACCTCTTCTGCTTTAGCTTAGTGTCACCCTTCTCTGACTGCAGCTTGTTTGGCACAAGTCACATTCTGGGACCAAACACATCGTGGCTGAGCTGCAACCGCTCCATCAGTCTTTAATTCCAAACTGGTAAAATCCTCTGCAAGCCTTAGGCAATTTTTAGGAATTAATCCCTTGTCAGCCTCATGGTTTAACAGCTTGGGTTTTTGTAATGATATTCTCTATCCCCATGATTCGTAGTAGGCAGATTGTTTACTAAACAGATTAAAAACCAAGACGGAAAAAATTGAGCCAAACCTCTAGTCTTTGTGATTACACATCATTTTCTAAAAGGTAATGCTAAATGTTTTCATGGATTCAAAAAGAACTTGGACAAATATGAGTAAAAAAAAAAATCAAAGGAAGCATGCTAAGTACAAAGGGACCACCTTAGCATTGGAAATCCTTTGGGGTGTAGGAGGTTGTAAGAGTACTCTGGGATATTATTGCTCTGGTTTTGGCCTTTTATTCTGGAGGAATACGCCGCTGTAGAGAGAAATCTGGGCAGGATGGTCTGTTTTCTTTTATTCCTACAATTTCTCTTATATATGTTCTCACACGAATTCTTGCATGATTCAAAGTAATCTCTCCAATTCCACACCAGCTTCAGGTCAGAAACTTTATGTCAATACATATAAATTTTTAGTTGCTTCAATGTTGTAAGAATTTTGAACATTCTGATTTCCAGTGTTGCTCTTAAAGGAAATTACATTAACGCTGACTTGAAAGATCCTGTTCTTTAAATCATCTCTAAGTTTAAACTCATTAGTAGGCTTAGGTTTTCAAACAATTTGAACCACAGTAAAAAAAAATATGCTGTAAGTTGGTGTGAAGAGAAGGAAGTCTCCTGCATTAATAATGTTAAAAATGTTTGATTAGTGTATGTTGATGATACCAGATAATGTTAATGTGAGAAAAACTAAGAATATACTAATTTGTTAAGATGTTCCTGTTCTTAACAAGTTTTAGAGAGAAGTTCAGACATAGGGACAGAGTTATTGCCATCTAAAATGAATTCTAGTTGGTGACTGAAGACAGAATGGATCATTAAATACATTCTCAAAAATCACTGTGATGAACTTTCAAATCCAGTGTTGAATGCCTATTTTTTTTAAAGATGACTTCACAAAAGAATGTGATACTAGGAATACCTTTGGTGAAGAATAGCTTTGAGATTTGGAAACTCTAAAACTTGTATGACTAAAAGCCACCTGAACAATCTGGAAAAGTAAATAACATCTTTAAAAAGACACTTTGCACACCGTACTGTGCAGGGTGGCACTCATATATTGAGTCAAACAAATAATCTTTTAAGTTTTTTTTACGTAATCTGAAAAGAACACCTGTAAATGACGTTATGTCTAGTTCTAGTTTTGCCCTTAGATTGCAGTTAAGCAGCTTTATGTTACAAAACATGTTGTAAAACTATATCAAAATCAATAATGTGAACAGGTATATCTGGGCACTTTTGTCTAAATGTCTTGGATCTAGAATTCCCATCTGTACTTCGCTGCATCCTATGGTCAGCCATTGGACCACCAAATTGCAGATGAGGCATGTTGAGCATTGGTGAACAGCTGAAAAAAAATTTGGGTAGCTCAGTACAAGGTTGCTCAGCACAGGTGTTTGTGTAATTATGATGTATTAGAAAACCTCTTTGTTCTATAGCCTTCCAGCTGCCTAGAGAGTAGATTCCAGAAGTTTTTAGCAGAGATGAATACCTCTGAACAAGGCTGTAGCAATCACCTTTTAGAAGGAATATGGACATTTTATTTTTACAGGTCAAGGCACCACTCCCTTGAAAATGGTGCTTGCATGCCAAGTAACAGACATGATGGCTTCTTTCTCCACCTCCTTCATTAGCAGGCAAGTTAGAAAAGAACTCACCAGACAGATATTTGAACAATTACTGCCAAAAGAGGTCATGGAAAATGCTGCAGCTGAGAGAGTGTGTGGTATTTTCAGGGGTCTCTGTGGCAGGAAGGAAATGATGAATCCGACTCTATGTTCTTAGATGGCTAATTCATTATTTTATGATATTATATTAAAGAATACTATACTAAACTATACTAAAGAATGGAGAAAGGATACCGACAGAAGGCTACAAAGAATGATAATGAAAACTCGTGACTCCTTCCAGAGCCTCAACACAGCTGGAACATGACTGGTCATTAAGTCAAAACAATTCCCATGAAACCAATGAAACAACCACCCGTTGGTAAACAATGTCCAAACACATTCCAAAGCAGCAAAACACAGGAGAAGCAAATCAGATAATTATTGTTTTCATTTTTCTCCAAGGCTTCTCAGCTTTCCAGGAGAAGAATCCTGGGCAAGGGGATTTTTCAGAAAATATGACTGTGACAAGGGTGTCTTTAGGATCCACCACCTCTTAAGGACAGGGGAAACAGGAGTCTGAAAAATGCTTGAGTTAAGGTGTCCTGGCAATAGCAGAATGCTTGCCTTTTATTTATACCAAAATGCAGTCTAATTGTGATTTTATAGATTTCTGCATATGTAGGCAGAGGCTGGCCCTAAGAGAACATTAACAGCCCTCACCTCAATAAACACAAATGATGGAGTGCAGAATGAGCATGCCAATACAATTTCTACTCAAAGTCATTTCTCCTTAGAAGTCACTATAACTAGATGAAGCTGTCTCTAAGCTATTTAGAAGACATTTAAAATCATTTAATCACAAGCAAATGTCAGAGTATTTTTGCAATCAAACAAAACCCCTCACTTCTGTACCTTAGACACCTTTAAGGACATTACAGAAAATCTCAATATGCTTCCAAAGTAAGAGTAGTATGTATTTTTAGCCCCATTTCACAGATGAAAAATAGACATGCTGTAATTAGAAAGAAACCACCCAAAATAATATAACCACTTTGACTGAGACTTTCATCTAGCCAACCTTTTTGCTTCTGATACATGAGAAAGAGCAGAGAGGGACCTCTCCAAATATTTCTTATGTCTTTTCCTCATCCTGCATTTGAGCTGGAGGCTGTAATTTAGCATTGTAAGAGTAGCCTGCCAGGGCCCCTTTTCCATTTCCCTTTCCCGACCATTGCAGATCCAAAGCGTTGCAACAAATGGCAACAAACTCCACAATTATACTGAAAAAGCATGTATTTTGGTATTAATGCTTCTGTCTACTAACTTTGGGCTTCTTAATTTTGACCTGAAAAAATGGAAATAATCATTCTTTGTTCATGATTTTAAATATCTAAAGGCTAACTCTGCCAAACTAGTATGCCAGGGTTTATTTAGTACTGAGAGCAATCCATACTTTTGGAGTTTTTTTAGTCCTACCTTTTTGTCCTGGTTTTTAGCTGAGGAGACTGAAATGAATCTGTAATTCACAATATGACTGTGCCATGACTGCACATGATGCCATAATGGTGGTGTTTTTAATCTCTGTTCTTTCCTTTACCTGCTTTTTTTCTTATTCTTCTTAGGCTTTGCCTGTCACTGAGTGTCAGGCTATTAATGTTTTTCTAGAATTATGGGCAATGACAATTAAATACGTCTTGAGAATGATAACAACTTGGCTAGTGATCATCACTCTGTGTTTATAATAAAGATATTTCCTCCCTTTCATGTCCATTATCTTACTCCTATCCACAGTGATGTTCATTTGCTCCTTGTCCCATAGTTGATTGATACCTTGAAAACCACTGCAACTCCTGGTAGTCGGTTTTCATTACTATTATTTTAAAAAAATTTATATCACCAGAACACTTAGTCACCTCATTATTCCCTTTTTTTTTCTAGATCATTTATGTTGAGCAGTGGATATCCCAGCAGAGCTCCCTGAGGGACTCTGCTGTTAAACCTCTACTTTTGTTGAAGCTGATCACTTAATCCGACTATTTAAGCTATTTATTAATTCATGAGAAGACCTCCCCTCTTGTCCCATGACAGCTGAATTTCCCATGAGTTATTATCCTAGGCCATAGTGGTTTTAAATTCTTTACAGCAACTCTAACAAAGTAACTTAGTACTTAATATCAAAATTCTCAGTCTATATATTATAATATTAATGTAAAAATAAAAGGCAACCGCCTCCCTCCCCAAAACTCCAGCTGATAACACCAGAAAAACATTTATAATGTAAACCTTGAAAGATTTAGCATTTTAAATTATATGGCAAAGGTTCAAAATGGAATTTAAGTTAGTTACCTATATCATGAAGGGTCTTCTTGGGTGTACTCCTTGCTTATTTTTGGTTTACCAATGGCAAGTTTTCCTGTAAGTTAGAGATGAATTAAAGTAAGACAGGAAGTTAGCAGGTTGCAATATTAATGGTCGGTTCTGTGGAACTGAGTTCATTTTGGAAAACACAATTTACAGTTCCTAAAAGCTAGTAATAAGATAATTGATGCAAAGCTGTAATATCATTTGGTCCCACTTGAGAGAGAAAACTTAATATTAAAATATTTTTGACTGACAACATTGCCATTTATCTTCCTAGCAGGAGTCAAGTGAGAACAATAAAGTGAGAAAAGCTCTCTGTGCTCCATCCATATCAGCTGCCATCATACTTAAAGCAAATGATGTGAACATACCCCAGTAAGATTTTATTTCTCAGATTTTTTTGGATTTCAATACCCATAGTGGAACTTCAATACACTGATAAGATTTGAGAAGTTCTCTGGGTATGACACTTTGTGGACTTTTAGAACGAAAAAACCCAAAGGCTTAGTAATCCCAGGTGTCACCAATTCAATCACCAAAATTAGATGGCTGTTATGTAAATTATGCAAATATGAGACTCAACCTCTTCTTTCATATTTGAGAAACGAAATATTTAATGATGTTGACATTTTTAATTATCATCAGGCCTCTGAGCTAACTCCTAAGTGGGATCAATGTTGTTACAGGATCTCTGCAGACTCTGGTGGACATTTCTGCATCACATCAGACTTTATTGAACAGGTCAGTGTTAGCTGTGTTTGAAAATCTGAAACAATGGACAATAAAGAAATAAATTTTCAGAGTCATCAAACAGATTAATAGGGAACTTGTAAAAAGGTCTGCTCTTTGGTAGTGGTCAGAATCTGATCATATTATGATGAAAATTTTGCCTATATATTTTCCCATACTCCAACATTATTACAAGTTTCAAAAAAAATATCACCAAAGTGCACTATTGGGATGGAAATTTTATGAGAAAAGAAATATCATAACTCTAAACTTTTTAATTTAAATGTATTTATCTGCCTCAAATCACTAAACTATATTGTCCCTTACATTTACTTAGCAGGCAGAAAATAAGAGTCAAAAGATAGACCATTCCAAAAATTTAATTTCATCTGTCTCATTGGCATGCCTCACAGAAATTTCCTGATAGCTAAACCTCAGCTTTTCCATCAGAAAAAAGAGGGATAACAGTGCTTAACTGAATTACAAAACCAGTGATATTATTGCTGTTGTTTGTCCTATTTTGTAAGTAGATGTAATCATCTGTGTTACACAGAACTTTCTGAGAGGAATCTACCTATCTAAATAGAGATCTTAAAATCCTGAGGATTAATTAATTTATGTTTGCATAGTTCTTTGAAGCTGTGTAACACTATATAAATGTTAAATATTATCTACTCCTAACCACTGACTATGACTTTTGGTAGGTGCTGCATATCTCAGTGAACACTATCACTACAGCCCAAGTCCTCTAAAACTCACAAAATTATTAGTTTTCCTGTTAATATTCTTTCTGTCCTCTTCTTTAACCTTCATACTCTTTACCTGACCTGCTAAAAGAAAAAAACTGCCAGGTAACTACTCATAAAATCATTTCAGCCATTTTAGTCTTTAGTTACTTTTACTGCATAGAAACTCTCCATCTTACTTCAAAGTCCAAAAACCAAACCAGCACAGAATGACCTGCATGCTGACTTGGTGGGGAAGGGACAGTGTGTGGCAGTGAGCTCCTGTCAGGTACAAACAGTGATTCACACGGGACAGTAATGTGCTCCTGCATATTTTAGGGAGAACCAACAGGGTGACACTGGATTCTTGGAACTGAGAAGGCTAATATTATGATTTTTATATGTACACTCCGGCTAGGTGTCAACTCTCTGTCCTACATTTCCTCATCAACAAAAAGAAGAAATAGCTACCTTTGATACATATTTGTGTGTATATATATATGTATATATATATATATATACACACACACAAATATTCAGTGTATCTTATTCAAACTATATATTTTTTGTAGGCAAGTGCATAGCAAAAGAAGACAATTGAAATCTTTAGCTTCTACTTCATTAATAACAACAATCGCTTTCACAAACTCTCAAATATACTTTTAAAAAATTGCTATTCCTAGTTGTACTGAGCACGGAGAATTGACAGAAAGGTCATTTGTGATCCATTAATACATGACTATGAAAGCATCATATTTTTATCCTTTTTTTAAGGACTAAGTAATTTGCAATGCTCAGGTCACTATGCTGCAGATTGTGGGACTATATTTTAACTGTCCACCTCTATGGAGCCTTCAGGTCCGCCCTCATTCCCTAACTACACCCTGACTCCTTCTTGAATTGAGATCTGGGAATGCTCCAGCCCTTTCCTCTCCTGATCAGCTACTCCTTTCCTGGAAGGAATTTTGGGCACAGTTGGAACTTGAGGGCACATTTCCAACAGTGCCAGTCTGGCTGATTAGGAACGAGGGGCTTTCTGTGGCACACACTTATCACTGCGTGTGGATTTGGCCTTCTGTGGTGTTACTTGCTTAAAAACAAGGAGTAAGAATGATTATCAACTGCATGACAGTGACAGAAGAAGCCAAGGGATCACCTAGTGGCCTTGAAACATGGGCTCTCTGGAAATGATTCTGTCACGCGCAGAAAGTTCAGGCTGGGATTGAAAAATTTGTACACCAGATTTCCAAGGAAAGTAGAATCCAAGAGTCCTTTTTATTTCCAGTGGAAAGAGGGTGAACCCAAGTGCAGTTCCTTTTGCTGCAACTTGAGCAATTCACAGAAACTCTGCTGCTAATTGCCGCATGAGTTTTTGACTCAGGTTTCTTCACAGGAGTATTAAATTGTCCTCTAGCAATGCTACTTGTCTATATCTAAGGAACTAAGGCAGAGCTCCTTTTTCAACTAATGCTTCTCCCCCTTGGGATCACCTTCTGACACATTGCAGAGACAGATTTCTTAGTTCATCATTTCCTTCCCCTGACAGGGAAAAAATGTCTGTTTAAGGCTTTGCTCTGTATAAGTCTAAAATACCAGTGCTTCATACCCTGGCTGTACAGCGTGTTTCTATCACATCCTTTCAGAAATATCCTAAAGTGTGGTTTAATCTCATGAAAACAGGTAATTTTGCCATGGGTGATACAGTGTGAAGGGTATCCTAAAATTTGGATTGCTCCCCTTTTTATTTATCTGGTGGGGCAGATTAGAGGTTTCACAGATGGCAATCATTCCTCACATTAGTTGTCTAGCAAGGAAGGAATGAAATCTGCTCTATAAACTTGAAGACCTCCTTATCTGTTGCTGTAACTCAACTTTCTTTTTCCTCTACAAAGTGAACTGGACCCTAGCAAAATTCCTGAAAGCCAGGTAAAAGAGGAAGGACCTTCTTGTGCCCTGTAATAATTCTTAGGGAAATGCTTATCACATAAATTGTGCAACTCCACTAATGTTTTCAGCACTAGGGTTTAGTTTAACAACATAAAATTCTTGAAGGATGAAGTTTAAGTAACTACTGATAAACACAGATTCAGGCAGAAAAAATGTAGCCATTTTCTAAAATATATTGCTCTTATTTAAAAGCAGGTTGTTTTGTTTTGTTTTTCAATTAGGGATTGCATTACTTGCTAAATTTAGTAATTTAGTTAATGAATACATAAAGAAATATTAATGAACAATAAATAGGAAAAATATCAATGTCTTTTTCTAGTAAACTGGAGGGAGAGTGTGACACATCAGTAAAAGGCAAGTAGATGTTTGTTTCTTCATTGATATTTGTCCTCATATAGCCATAACTAGATTAACTCTCCATTTATTTATTGAAATTAATGACAGATTTTATACAATTGGGATTATTATCTTAGTGGTTTGTGGGTTTTTTCCCCCTACCTATCCCATTAGTATACCTTTTTCAAGATGATCTACATCCACATTTATCAAATCTACTGCCACTTTATACAAATCTAACTAGTAAATCCTAGTGGTAATGTCAGTAAACACCAATGTAATAAAAAATGTGCTTCATAGATTTCTTTTCAATTTAAATCCCTTTGACACTTCCTTAGTTATCTGTTTTTGCAAGCAAGCACCTTATCTACATTTCTTGTTTTCCTAATATCAATTTTTGTGGGAGTGAACACTTGTAAATTCCAGTTATGAGCAGCATTTTTAATACAGCTTTTATCTGTCCTTCTGAAATTTTTCCTTTAATTTCTTTTTGAATCTGTATTGCAGTTTTAAAAAGAAAAAATCATCCTTTTCAGAAAGAACAGTACTGAGTTGATACATCTGCATTCTTATAACATTCATAGCTTATAAAATACTGGCCTTGTGATTACCAACTCCTTGAATCACCACATTCAAGTCCAAGGCATTGGAAAGAAACATGAATCATATATCTGAGTACAGCATTTCAGTGAGTCAGTGAAAGGCTGACTGGTTTATGCCCTGAAGCCCATGGATTCAATAGATGTCTTTCATTTAAATGAGTTTTAGGTCAGATCTACTATGGATGCACAAACACTGAAAAATCAGCCACATTCTTTAAGTGGAGTGAGTAGCCTACTTAACATGATGAATATCATATACTACGTAACTAAATCTGTAAGAAATGCCTGAGTCCTGTTGCCTGTTCAAACAAAATCAAAGGTACTTGGAAAGAGCTCAAGTGGACAGAAAGCTGCCTCAAAGTGAGCATGTTAACAGGAAAACTGAAAACATCAGTGTCGCTTTTATCACTGAAGCAGAAATTACAGGGTTTGGGAAGAGATTTTTAACACTTTATCTATTCTCAAGAACATAAACCTTATTGAAAGACTTTTCTGCTTGGTCACAGATACTTTTTATGAAAGATTCATGTGTATTTTGTTACCACATTCTATTTTGTAGCATTAAAGAAAAGCATGGGTGGGAGGTGCAAGGATGAAATCTTTCCAAAAATATCTCTTCTTTTACTTCACTTCCTGCTTTATCTGCAGGCCTTGACCGTTTTGGACTTTTTTTTTTTCCTCAGCAATTCCTTTCTCCTTGTTCCTTAGTAATGCCTCTGTCCTTGACTGCATTTCTGTCTTGGGATCTGTATTTTTTTATTTTTTGTGGACTAAATGTCTGCTTTGTTCATATTACTTGCAGGTTTAGAATTTTTCTGGGTCAGCAAACCTAGAAGAAATGATAAAACTTTGTCTTTGGGGAAAGCTCTGAGCTCTTAGAGCTGACCCTACAATGAGAATATCAAAGTCAGTGACAGAGCAAAGGAGTAAAGAAGATATTGTGACATTGACTTGCTTTGATGGTATAATATAAAAAAGAAAATAGATGTTGAACCAAGCAGAAAACACTTGCCAAAAACTTAGGAAAAATCCAAAACTCAATTCTCTGGAACATTACTGAACTCATCTTTCATATTATTTTATAGTTTTGTAAAACTTTCCAATAATTTTTTTTTTTTTTACTGTTAATTTTCAAGAATGAGGTGGTCTGGAATATTCCTCTGTGCTACCCAATGAGATTAGGTATGGCCCCATGGGAAATCACTTGAATTTTACAACTGGTGGTGTTGTTTTTTTACATTTAAAATTTTTAAGTCTGTGGACAACACTGAAAAAAATCTGAGGATGAAAGGGACTCTAAAACTTTTTGAGTGTTCTAGAAAGACAATTCAGGGACAGAATTCTTCAGGCAGAATAGCCTGAAGAGCAATACCTCAAGATTCTTCGCAAAAATTCCTCTGAAAAGCCTTCTCTGCAAGGTGAGAAAGATGGGATAAATGCACCTGGGATAAAAGGGAGGACTAAATAATAATCTGTCAGGGAGAGAAACCTGTTTTCCTAACAGAGTGGCCATCCTTACCCAATTCCTTCCAGGATCAGCAGGGCCCTCTCCCTCTCCTCAGACAGCAGCAGTGAGGCTCCAGGTCAGCTTGCAGAGGCAGAAATGAAGGAGAACAATGGTCAGATCATTAAAGAAATGAACCTGGCAGCAGGCAAGTGAGACAATGGGGCTGCCTTTTCTGCAGGAGTGGATTCCAGCTCACCAGACTGAATGACACCCTCAGATCTCAACACGACCCTTGGAAACTGCAGCTGGAAAAGGTGAAAAAACAAAACACTTACCAGAAGAAGGTAAGAGAAGGATCAAGAGAAAAGATGTTCAAATCAAATCCACACTTTTGCTGGAGCAAAGGCAACCAGGACTGATGTGATTTCCCCATCAGTGATGCTTGACTGGCTGGGAAAAGAAACACCTCCAAGCCCTGCTGTGAGAGAAAAGGAGCTTGTAAAGTCCTGCAGCCAGAACTGCCAGCCAGGTCAGGTGTGTTGCTCATAAATTGTTGTGTTATGTTGTTGAGGGAATAAGAGATTAAGGAATTGTAAATAAACATTGTAATTGCTAATGGGAAAAGCACAGCTCAGTGTTTGAACTCATGGTGTGAGAAGTGGGAAAACTTCTCCAGGTTGACTCCAGCCTCTTCCACAAATTTCTTATAAGCCCTGTTTTAATCTTCCTTGCTGTCCAGGAAATGGGGACAGGTAATAGCTTGTCACATGTGAGTAAAAATGTCCTTTAGGTATAATAAACTCTTCAGAAAATAGGAAAGTTATAAAAGTCATTAGCTGCATTTCATGAAGTTTTTTTGTAATATGGCATAAGAAACATTCTTATCCAAATTCTACAGAGTGAACATCATGTGTTTTTCTGGAAAAAAAAAAAAAAAGCAGTTTTTTTTTTTACCTCGGAATTTAAAATTTTCCCTCTAGTATATCTGGGATCATGCACAGAAACCTTTAGGGAATGAACACCCAATAATGGGTATAAAAACACCTAAAAACATTATCCTGAGTCATCTGTCTATTTTTTCTTCTTGTAAAGCTGTGAAAGGAAGATATACTTAGGACTGTGTGCCTTTTACATCCCATCTATATTTTTCCAATTAAAGGAAAGCAAATCTGCTTTTAAGCTATCACAGGGAAAATAATTTCCCTCCACAAGATGGCTCCCACAGTGAGAAACTCCAGGCTCTGAAGATTTCTTTTATTAATTCTTCAGAAAGTAATCCCAAATCATATGGTTTAATCTGTCTGCTTTTAGCTCCTGAGGATTGATGTTTATTAAATAAATAAAAAAGAGAGAGAAAATGAAAGAAAAAGTTTAGTTTTCTATTATTCTGCAATTATTCTGTGGTGCAGGATAGATAACTTTGTTATTGTGATTGCTCACAACATGGGGCATATTTCTTGATGCCTGTTTTGATTATTTTTGCCAACTGTGTATTTTTTTCTAAAAAAATCTAATCCAAGTGGCCATTTCATGCCAAGGATGCCTAATAAGAGCTCCCCACTGAAATCAGCGAGGAACTATGACTAAAAATCAATGGTTACATACGATCCAAGTTGTTTTATTCTAGAATATTCCATGACAGTCTTTGGGGATATAATAGCAAAAACCAGTTCTGGTTATTAGCTTCACAGACACACCATTTTTATGATTTTTCAGTGACAGAGTTTCATGGAGCTTAGCAGATTAAAAGGAAAAGAGAAATCTAAGAAAATATATAAAACCAAATCTGTAGAATGAAAGAGTTTTATGACTGTAAGAGTGTTTACAAGCACCCTACCTGGAAAGTAAATACCCCTTACTCCTGATGCTTCAAAATAGTTATGTACATACATTAAAACATATCTAAAAGCTTGAAACTGTGAGAGAAGATTGAGCCATGTGGTTTTGTCTTGTTTTGCTGTTGGTAAAGAGCACACACAAAGGAAACAGAAATGTTCCTTGATATAACTGAGCCCCAACATTCTGGTTTTGAGCCTTGAGCAGCACAAACAACCAAGTTTTTTGTGCTTGTGGCTAATTAGTTTTTTTGCATACCAGCAGTACCTGGGGCTTTCCATCTCTGATAGATCTGTACACAGAAATTGCACTTGCAATTGTGTCAGCATCTGTCTCCAAAGGAGCTGAGAGGCTGAGGATGAAATCCTTGCTTTGTTCACCTGCATCTCACCTAGGCTAAAAGTACATTGAAGGGCCCAATCCTGGTGCAGTTATTTTGTTTTTAATCTCAGGAGAGTGTTTTATTTTTCCTCCTCATACTTCATGAATGGTAATTGTGCAAAATAATTTCTTCCTTTGAGTTTATTGACAGTCACTACACAGAATTCTGGAAAAGGAAGTCCCACATAAAACAAAAAGAAAAAGATTTTTTTTTGCTTTGGTTTTGGAAAAAAAAGGAAGATGCAGGTGTTTGTACCTTTCAAGAGGCAGATATTGAAAGTGATTGAAGGTCATTTATAAGTTCAGAAGGATTTATGATAAAATGTGTGCTGATGTTTCCTCTGACTCAAGTTACCTTCTATTTAACTGGCATATAAATGAGCTTTAATTAACCTGTTTGAAAATGATAGAAAAATAGAGAAAGACCCAGTGCCAATTTAATAACTAATGTTCCCATTATGCATGCCTGCAGGAAAGCCTGTGGGAGAAAGAAAAAATCACTGGGCATTTTGCAATGTTCACCTTGCAAAGCTCTGTTCCCCCAAGCCTTATGTATTCAGAAATCTGTCATGCAAAAATGATGCAAATCTGTAGTTTACATAGGATGTATAACCATGGTGTTTGGTAGAGCTTGGGGAACTTCCAGCAAAACACAGTTTAATTGGAAAAGGCCATTTCATTGAAACTACAATCTTTTGCTCCAGATTTCTACAGCTGAGCAAATATCCAGTGCTCTTAACAATGAATCTGACAAGGACATCAGTTTTACTGAAAACTGGAAGGCTTGGGAAGGTTTGTGAAAAATCATCAACTTTTTATGTTATTTTCTTTTGTATTTTTATTTTTCTGTGAGTAGGAATTGTGCATTTTCTCAGTTTGGACATTGGCAGAGGGATCATCTATCACCTGCCTAGCATGGGCCCACATTTGTAAGTATTGCATTTCCCACACAGTAGGGGAAAGTCACAAAAATCCAAATAACTGGAGTGATATATAATTAATGGGGGGCTGGATGGAGTGGAGGAAAAGACATCTTCTGTTCTTTCACTTTTGTATGTGTCACAGACATATCAGCTTTTTTAGTATCCCAAAAGCTGAGGATGTACAGGGCAACTAAGAAATGGGCTCAATGTCCTGAATCAGACTCTGATTATCAGAAATATTGATTATATGGAGCAAGTAAGAAAATTAACTTTTAGTAAGATTTTTTTCAAGGGGTGTCACTGAAGAAATCCTTACACAATTTTTTCTCTAATATCTAATGATACTGTCAGTAAGAAGCCTTTACAAAGCTTAATCTGAGAGGTGTGGAAATTTGCTTTCTGTACTAATGGATCTGTCCAGCCATTGGATTCAAATCTAGAGGGAAGTTATATGAGGGTTGTACTCTGAGTTGAAAGAGCTATGGGGGAATGAGAGGAAAGATATGGCAAGGGAAAAAAAAAAGAGGTAGTTGCAAGGGTTGAGGTATATACCTATTATGTCATAAGGCACTGTCTTATGTTAAGCAGTTTATATTTTTATCCCTGAATCTGTGATACTATTTCAAACTATAAAAAAAACCCCTCCGAAAATTCATTCCTGTTTTAAAAAAAAACCTTTTTTTTAATTTATGAAAGAGTTTCATATTAAAAAAGAAAAACTAATGGAAATTGTAATTCATACACAAATAAAGAGAACAGAACATTACAGTTGAGAGAGCTACACCTGAAAAATTAATTGTAGTTTATATTTTTTAGCAACACCTCTTTGGACACCTCAGGCTTCATTACACTCAGACTCCAGGGAAAAGAAGTTCCTGGATATTCTAGAAAGCACTTAATGAAAAATAGGGGTCTGTTCCAAGAGAAAAGGCAGTTTGTTTTTTTTTAAAAATCAGCATCTTAGTTATCTATGTTTTGCTAGTAAATATATATCTGAGGTCTTCCAGCTCCTTTTGAATCACTGGCATCTCAAATACCTAACCCTTCCAAAAAGGAAATCTACTAATATGTAGAAAGAGTTTACTGAACTGTAATAGCATATATATTTCGAAATTAAACAGTGGATCTCCTTAAGCCATTTATCAATTCCATCGTTGTGCGTGTTAATGACAGTTTTGTTCACTCACTTGGGATTATAGTTCTCCTACTAATATTTTTAGAGATGGATTGAACACTTACATGAGATATTGTGCTGGTTTTGGGTGGGGTAGGTAGAGCTAATTTTCTTCACAGTAGCTGATATCTGGCTGTATTTTGGATCTGTGCTGGAGAAATGTTGGTAATTCAGGGATGTTTTCATTACTGCTGAGCAGCAATTGCACATTGCCAAGGCCTTTTCTGCTTCCCACCTCATCATCAAGTAGGCTTGAGGAGGGACACAAGGAGATGGGAGAGAACACAGCCAGGACAGGTGACCTCAGGGGATATCAGGGATATTGTAGCACCATGCTCAGCATATAAGAGCTGGTGGAAAGAAAAAAGAGCAGGAAGACCTCAGGTATGAGGTCTTCAGAGTGATTTGTGACTCTAAGTCACCACTAGACATGAAGGAACCCTGCTCTCCTTGGGACGGCTGAACACCTGCCTGCCCATGGGAAGTGGGGAGTGAATTCCTTGCTTTGCTTTGCTTGTGTGCAGAACTTTTTGTTTTCCCTATTAAACTGTCTCTATCCCAACCCATGAGTTTTCCAGCTCTTTCCCTTCTGATTCTCTCCCCACCCAGCTGGTGGGATAAGGCTGAGCTACTGACTGGTCTAAAACCACCAGAGCCCTTTTGGGCACTCAGTGACAAAGGGTTCAAGGCAATGACAGGTCTGATTGTAATGGGCTGGATAGAGCCCATAGCTGTTTTTGCTGTTCAGCTATTAATGGACAGCTCCTGTGCTTGCCATGGGGCTCCTTTGCCTGACTGAGTCTGGTGCTCGTTAGGGGTGGATTTTTGCTTTCACTGCTTGCTGCAGTGCTGTGCTGCTGATCACCCCACTCTGCTGGGACTGGGAATGTTTTGGTGACAGCAACGGGGGCACATGGCCAGTGCTTGCTGTCCTGGGCAGGCAGGAACTCCAGTGTGAACTCCAAATGTGAGTCCTTTAATAGGAATTTTATGTAGTGTTGAGTTAGTGAGCTACACAGAGTACAGGAGATGCCAGCAGTATCTGTTGCAGATTGAGTTCACCAGTTAATTGAGACATGTCTGTGTCTGTACAAACAGGTTCTGATGATGCCCTGAGCAGCGTGAGCTGCTGGAGAGATTCAAAGGTCCTTTATCTGTGGTGGTGGCCCTTTGAGACAAGCAACAGTGTGAGAGAGGAAAAATGTTTTCTCTCAATTTGTGCTCAGTTAGAATAAGTTGAAATACATGGGAAGTATGAAACAATTTACTCTGTGTTCTCCAGAGATCAATTAACTAGAAATCTTGAAAACTTTTATTAGAAAGAGGAATAACAAAGATATCCTCTCACACAACTCTTTCCTTTTCTTGTGAATCCTCTGTACCAAAGATTTAACATGGTCATAATTCCTCCATTAATTTAATGATTTTTCTCATCACACAGAATGTCACCACATCATCCTTTGTTGTTATTGGCCCACTGTGTGCAGCTGTATTTATATAGGTGTACACAGATATGTATGTCTATTACATTTATATATTTATATATTTACACACACAAATTACCTCTTTCCTCAGAATACCTCCCACAGTGCATTTTTTTATAGCTGGATTCATGTGGAGGGAAAAAGAATCACCACCAAATTAAAATACCTTCACTTTGACCTATAAGTCTCAGCTACACTTACAGAAATCCTCTTATTTGTCTGAAAATATTCTTCTTTCCATGTGTTTAACCTTGTCAATGTTCTTATGGAATGCATGAAAGGATTTGAGAAATATTAAGGTTAAAATTTTACAAAACTCTTATTATAGTTGGTTGCTTCCATTTGAGAATAATTATTCAAAATATATTAAGCTTTGCAAACAAATAACTGAACACCCAAAATTAGAAAATGTTAGAAGATTAATCAATGGATCTGTACAAAATTATCCAATTATTTTGCTGTTTGTTGTAAGTTAGCACCTTTTTAGTCTAACATAATAAACATTAGTAGTTAACAGTTGACTAAGATAATACTAACAATATACTGATGATACAATTTATCATTTTTCTTAATCTTTTATTTCATATTTTTTTCAGGAATAAAGTTTCAAAAATGGAAGACATTTTGAAAATTGTTTCAAAAAAACCCCAGCAATGTCGCCTTAGCCAGCTTCTTTATTTCCAATTTTGATGTACAGCAGGAAAGCTAATAGAAGACAATTGCTGACAAAGCAAGGTCTAGGTAAATAAAGTTCAGAGTTGTAATGATTTGCCAAAGCCACCCCCTGTTGCATTGTTAACAGAGAAAAAAGATTGTATCTGAAGACAACTGGGGAAGAAATTCAAAAACTTTTGAAAAAGCTTTTGCTCCATTTATTTATTTATTTACATATTAGTTTACAGCAACCTAAGACATACTTTCATAGGATAAAGGAACCTCAGGAAGTCTCTTGTCCAACTTTGTGCTTATGCCTGAGCAGTTTTGTGGTCAGTTTACGAGGCTCAGAGTTTGATTCAGACAGATTTTGAAAACCTCCAGAGAAGTTGCCTGCAGCATCTCCGGGCAACTGCTCCAACATTTGATTGTCCTTAGAGGGAGGAAGTAAAAAATTCTCCTTATATCTGGTTGGATAAAAAAAAAATTAAAATTTTATGGTTTTCCATGTTTCAGAACACATTTCTATTTTTCTCTGACTGATCACAAAAGCAATGAACATGCAAGCTGACTCTGTAGTAGAACACTTCTTTTGCCTAGATAAATTTTTAATTGGTTGTTTGTGATTGTACCTGTGTATCCAACATTCTGCACTTCATGTCTTAATTTTTGAGAAAGCACATCTAGAGATGGCCATAAAAATGTATTTTTGTTACTCCACATCAATAAAAACTGAAGTACAGAAGGCAGTGGATAAGTCCTGAGGACACCTTTTCTTGGAGTACGGCTTAAGACCATAGAGTATCAGGAGTACAAAGATACTATAATTTATTTATTTATCCTGAGAAATGGATCGGAGCAATTAAAAGCTACTCCAGTGCTGGAACTCCTAATTAAGGATGGCAACCTGGGAAAGTTCAAGCAGTTTTTCTCTCAAAGAATTTGCTGTTAATAGGAAGGAAAACATTCAGAAGGCTGTTATTCTTGACTGTTATTTTCTGGTTTTGAAGATTTTGAATTTTTTATGAATTTGAAGAATTTTTTTCAAGGAAGCCAAGCAGAGAAGGTTGCTGATGAAATAGTTGCAAAGGAGCACTGGGAATGCTGAACTGTGCTAGATTCCACAGAAGGATGGAACATACGAGCAATTTGGCATTAATCACAAATGTTTCATGTGGAAACTGAATACTTTCAACCTATCTCAGGAAGCAAAGCCAATGTTTAACATTTGGTGTGGGGAAAGGGACAGTACCAGCACCTCTCTTGGGTTATTGCAGACAAAGAGTTCATATCACTTTGTCCAAGACCAAATGCCAAGGGAAGTCTGTAAGAACAAGACACCCCTTTAGCATTAAACCTAAGAACTTTTTCTCAACCTCCAAAAATTTTTGACTCTGAGAATTTCTCAGCCAGTATCCTGATTGGATTTTTCTTCTTTTTATTTTTTCTAACACCCTGTGTTGAGTCCTCAGCATTCAAAACATCAAATGCCAAGGGACGTTTCTTCACATATCATGTGAAAACTTGGCATCTAGTTTGACTTTTAGTGATCCATGCAAGGATCAGAGGGTCTTCATACTGTGGTTTTCCAAAGGCAACCTTTGGAACTGGGCCTTGAGTTTGAGAAAATCTCCTTCCAAAAGCCAAATGGGATTGCTCTACTTGAAGTAAACAACACTGCATTTTTTTTTTTTGTTACATTTTAATGATGCTTTTTTAGCTTGGGGTGTAGAATGTATATTTATCTTGCTCAAAAGTGCCATGTAACTGATTACTATGCTGTCATGTTTTTGGCTTTAAAGATCAATTTGCTCTACCATCATCTTAGAAATTGGCCAAAAGACTTTCAATAGGATTTGTATGTGACTTATTTCTATCTGTATCTGATCTTAACAAATTACAAATAAATCCTCTACTTGGAATATATTGTTGTAAAGAGGAGCTGAGATTACCCTGACGTGTTTTCTGTTCAGAAGTGTAAATCAAACCAGCTACTCAGCACTAGGAATTTCAGAAATTGACACACTGTCATCTCCAGGGAAATACATTTTATGGCAGGTTCTCTGACACATGTAAACGTTTTGGCTTAATGCCATTATCTAAATAAAGGCATCTTCTGCTGTATTATCTCCCCTGTGATATCTAAGAAATCCACAGGCGGCTGGCAAATATCCACATTGGAGATGTGGAGACCTTTTAGGAGAGGAAAATCTCGAGTCCAGAGACCACACCAAAGGGCACCCCAAAGACACTAAGTCCTTAGGCTTAAGCAAATAAGGATATTCAGCAGGAGATCACAATAAACCACATTTTTGAGTAGCTGTCCTTTAAGCAATGACATTTGGATCCTGTCCTAGGAGGCTGTGGAGGCAGGCAGCATCATGAAGTCCAAAAATGAATAATAGAAATTTGAAGGATTACCCTGAACATTTTTTTACCTCTAGAAACTTTGAGTCTCACATTTTTTGAGCCAGATTTCCCCTTCTGGTTTTTTTCCCCTATGCCACAACTTTTCATCTGTGGGCTCTCTGAGCTGTTCCATACAATCCTTCATTTAAAAACAGATTACCTGCAGTCTTGCAGCAAAAAAAATATTTCTCCTGTTACTAAAGCTCCTTCCTATTCAGTTAGCTCACATAGGATATAGACATATTATTGGCATTTAAGTAAAAAATCTGTTTAATAAAAGTATATTCATTCCATGATGCTCAGTGGCTAAGTTAGCCAAATGATTCCGATTAATTCGCCCCTTAATTTGCAATGAAATTCTCTAAATAAAGAGCTATGCACATAGACAGAAGAAATATTTCCCACTTTCATTCAATATGAAGAAGAAAAGAATTAAAAATATATGACAAAATTGATGTTAATTTTAGCATGGTTAAACAATTTGTGCTGGCCAAACCACAGCTTTAAAAGAAAGGAATTGCTGAGAACCACTAGGCAGTGGCATAATTGACTTTTGGTGCCTTCAAAAGACTGTGAACGCCCCTAATAGTTTTTGGCACTTCCAAAGGCATTTATCATGATCAATGTGCGATATTAAATAAGTCTCCTTCAAAATGAGTATAAATTCAAACTGTATTTCCATCTCAGTCTTCTGGTGACGTGAGGAAACCACTTGAGTTTCACTCTCATGGTTTATGACATCCCTAGAAGGCTTTGATGGAATTATAGCCTTATTAAGTACAGTTGGGGTACATTATTCCTTAAATAATTGCAACTACAAGTCATTATTCCCCCTAGAAATTAGAACTTGCTGTACTTTCATCAACCATGTAATCTTGAAGTAAGTTGGGGGGAATTTCAGCGTGGGAGGACATCTGCTTTTTAATTTCTGTCACTACTATACGTTCACAGCTTGGAAGAGTTTTTAACATCTAATATTAACAGCCCTCAAACTTCTTTGTTTTGATTTAAGGAACACTGTTCACAACAATTTATTTGAGTCATCACTGATGTTTACACTGATTTTATTTGAGCAAATAAATTTTTTAACTTTTTTAAAAATTATTTATATCTATATCAGTTCCAGGACAAGTGCATGCCAAGCAAGTTGAGTACTTCTGTCATGGGCAAGTCTGACTAGGAGGAAGATGGGTGCATGTACTATTTTCTAGTTAAAAGGAGTGAACCCATCTGGGAAAAAATGCATGGTGTTTATCAGGCATGCTGCTAAGATGGGAATTTATCCTCTCTATTGATACTTTCAGTCATCACAGCCTTATCAGCTTAGTTAGCTTTGTATATTTTCTTCTTTCAACAGTTTTCACACTGCTTAGGCTTTTAAATAGTGAAAAGTATTATTCAGTGCTGCATACTGAAAAGAAAACATGTTAAAGAAAAGTCTTTAGTGTAGCACATATATATCATTAAGCCTGAAGGAGTTGAGGGCTTTTATTCTCTGTCTCCCTTTTCTTTTTTTTTTTTTTTTCTTTTCTTATTTTATATGCAACTTTGAGGACTATGTGAGGCAGGAAAATTTCTGCACCCTGTTCTCTCATAACTTTTTGTACCATAAAAAATATCTAGTTATAACAAAGAAAAAAAATAAAATTTATCACCACATTGAAAGACTAATATAAAATTTTGTGGGATTATGGAAAAGATGGAGTCCCTCTTTTAAGTGAATCTTAGAGAAAGAAGAATCCTCGATTATGCAAAGAAGTTTAAAAACTGATTTGCATCTCCAACAATTTGTTAGAGAGTGTACTACAGAAAAACTTTGAAAGATATATTTAAATTCTAAGATGCTATAAGTTTTTGGGAGAGATTATATTTTTATGAGTATAGCAATGTTGTTACATCCATGTGAATACTTCTGTCTTAAAATCATATTTGCTATCTTTTATTAATCAATGTTGCTATTTCAAATTACTTTGGTAATTTATTTTAAATTTAAAATTTTAAGAGATGGGCACAAATCTCTGAAGGATTACAGTAAAAATGATAATATTTATCAAAGATGAGATCTAAAAAATGTAGCATATTGGTTTAGCTTGGCTAGATTAAATACTATTTAAAATTCAAGTGCTTACAAATAATGCAAACAGTGCCAGTGTAGGGGAGGTTGAGTTTGAATTCTTTTTAAAATGAAATAATATTTTAATTCAGCTTGAGGGCTTGTTCTTAAATAAATGGCGGCGTGAAATGTTATGAAACAATACACACAAATGGGTTGCTGTTTAAAATCCATGAATGGTTTGCAGATGTTTCCATACTGGACATGGTTGGCTCAATAGAAATGATGTGTTGTGCCTGATATTAGAATTATATTGAAAGACAGATAAGTACAGCAGAGAAGTTAATGCATTGCTATGGTGATGCAAAACTTTGTCTTCTTCCATTAAGGTAAGACAAATGTGATTAAAAGAATTTTTCTAATATGTACAACTCAAAAATATTTTACATCCACAAGTACTGGAGCAATGCCATAACCATAGCTAATGTATAAAATCCAGAGAAAGTAATGATCCATATTAAATTCCATGTGCCAGCTATAAATATCAACAACAACACAGAAAGTAGACATGTTTTATCAGTTGCATCCTTGAAATCTAATTATGCACTGCTTAGTATTATGAATGCACATAAATTTGCCTTTCAAGGCTTACATGTTTTAGATCTAAAGCCCACTACAAAAGCATGCTGAGAGTCATGGGGAAAGATGAGAGATAACAGGAAGTATTTAAAAGGAACTTTTCGGGTTATGGTAGACTTTTTATTTTTAAATGAAATTAATATGTTAGAAAAATGAGATATATAAATACCACCAGATGTTCATAATATATCTTCAATAACAACACACAAATGAATTATATTTGGCCAGGCAGAAAACATCCTGAAGGCAATACTCTCAGGACTGTCAAGGGGAGAGCTGTAATGGATAACATTTTAGGGATAGATTACTATGATTTTATGTTTTCCACAGCTCTATTTGTCAGTTTAAGTTTAGCCTCTCTGAAATTCCACTGAACTAACTGATAAGGTTGGGTAACATATATTTGCAATTAAAAAAAAATAAACAAAAAACCCAACTAACTGAGATTTCAGTTTTTGAAGCTAATTGTGGTAAGTCAGCAAAAGAGGAAGACTAAGGTCACTATGACACGAATATTACCAGAGATGTCAAGGACCCAAGTCCAAACCTTTTTTCTATAACTCAACACAAGAAATGAAGCTTGGTCTTGGTCTTAAATATGTGATCAAGCTATGATGTTATTTGTTTTTCAAACTCTTTCTCTTACTCTCCCATGGTACTTTGAGATAATTTAATTAGAGGAATCTTCATTAATAAGTTTTCTATGCATGCCAGACTCTAAACATAGAATTTTTTGTAAGGTACAGTCTCAGATAAGCATTTCCTTTGCTTGTTGGGGAGCTGTAGTAAGACATCAATTTACTTTTACTGTAGTCTGGCAGAATTTATGAGATTATTGCGAAGTAACTTGCTTAGGGAGGGGATTTAAAGGATGGATGGATGGGTGGATGGATGGATGGATAGGTTTGAGTAACAGCAATCCCCCAGGGCTGCCTTGCCAGCTTTCCCCGTTATCTAAATGTTCAGCTTTCACTAAAACCTATCTCACTTTGTGATTCTGAAAGACAGGTAACTTCTATCATTGGCAATCTCCTTCTGCCAGGCACCAACGTGAAAGCTCTTGCAGGCTTTTTAGTTCCTGCCCATGCTCTTGCAGGTTTTTTACTTCCTTTTGTGCCATTAAGAATAAACAGATTTTCTGGTTTTTAATTACAGAGAATTGCATATTTTGGCAATGCAGAGGAAGAGGTCCCATGGTTTTATGTTCCTGGAATGTTATAGGGTTCCTAAAGAGCTGCAACTTTCCAGGAGTAGTTAGAGTAGGATTCATACAATTACAGAGAGAAATTACAGCTTTTCAATTTCCAAGTGCTCCTTTCATCATTAAAGTTTCATCAGAGTCCTGTATTCTCCAACTGAACTCATTTTGCAAAGCAAACACAGAAAACCTCCCAACTTTGATTCCATGCTGTGGTTTGCTTGCATATGTGGGTAATGCACTGCAAAATTTCTCCTATTGCTTTGTACTAAGGTGTAAATATGAAAATAATGTATTTAAACATTTCAGTACTGATGTACAGGGTATGAGTTTAACATCCTGCACATTAAAAAAGTGAATTTGAAACATTTGGTGAATCTCAGACATAGTGATGCAATTATACAGTTTATTTCTTTTTTAGTTTAGCATATGGTTCCATTATGAACACTGTTAGTAGTTATCAGCTTTCTTCACTAAATTAAAATAAAATAAAACCCCTTAGAAACTGCATACACAGAGTTGAAATTGCCTCTTGATCAAGGAAAAAGCTATATTTTACAATATAAGAGTCTAAAAGCTTCTCTGGTGATCTGCTGTTTCTGCCCTTGGCTGAGTGAGTGTTCTCAGCAGAGAAGCTGAACAGAAACCCAGCTCTTGTCCACTGTGACCAGGAATGTGCTCAGCCAGACATGAGTTACCCTGTTTGAAGCAAGAACTGAAAGAATCTGATTTTTCTGGAAATTTATTTCAAGTCTTTTCAGTCTAAGGACGTATTGATATTCTTAAAAATGTATTGATATTCTTAAAAATGTGTACTAATGGTTAGTAGGATGGATATAGGCTCTCTCTCATTAATATATATAGCTTCAGTGGGCCTGATGTAAGATTTTATGTATGTAATAGACATTTATGTGGGTAAATACAGAAGTATCATTTCACCATTTAGAATTTAGTCTTCATTTGCCAATTTTGAGCCATGTCTGTGTCTATTCAGCAGGTTGTGATAATGCTAAAGAAAACTGTAGAGTAGAAATGAAAAAAATTTGGAGAAACTCACAACTGTTTAGATTTTAGGGATTTTTCAAGGTGATGAACTAATGTGATGTTTAATGTTGTTAACGTTAACGTTGTTAACGTTTTCATTTAATTATTTTGTAACTCAGTTCTGTTTAGCATTTTACTTTATAAGACACATCATTGAAATAAGGTTCCCAAAAATAACTCTCAACATTGTGTATCACCATTTGCTTTAGGATGCACTTAAATTATGTACATTTAAGCCATAGAATCCCCTGGATTTGTGAGGCAAAATGTAATTATAAGCATATAGTGAATATAGTTTCACTCTATATGGGCTTTTTTGTTCTGTGAATATCTACCTCTCATCAATTTTACAGAAAATTGAGGGTAAAAACCAGGCACAGAAGTCTAGTGGGTTGAATGTAAGCAAAAAATAAATATTTATACAGTGGCTACTAACAAAAACTCCTGACAATTTTTATTTTTAAATAACCTGTTATGTTTGTAAAACTTCATGATTCTGAAAAGAAAGAAAAGCTCTAAATCCAAGTTAGCAGAGAAAATATAAAAAATATTATTGATGCCATAGCTAAAGAGGGAATAAAATCTGTATAAAAATATCCATATTAATGAATTAATGTGAAGAACTAGCAGAATAGGAGAAATCTTTCTATGGTTATATACCACAAAAAGGTGTGGTTCCTTCCAAATCTGTAGATCTTGGCAAATTTTCATTGAAGGGAAACTACTGTAGATGAGCTGATCCATCTCCTGAAAATCTCTCCAGGGTATCTTTTGGATTAAAAAAAAAAAAATTACAAGGACTGTTCTACTTATGGCATCACTCTGGTAGCTGACATAATTAAATAAGGTTTGCAGAGAGGAGGGTTTGCTTTTTGGTTGGTGTTTGTTTTTTTTTATCCTTGTGAGTTATAATTCTGACCTACTTCCCACAGGTGTTTGGAATCTGTCATCAAGTTTTGTGCTGAGTTAGCGTTGTTAACTTCAGTGAAAACGTAGCTCCTAAAAGATCTAGAAATCACAGCTGTGCAGTGCTTTGGAAGGGCATCACAGGCCTCCTTGTACATGAATAATGCAAAGTCTAGTCCTGGAAGTAGGATTGTTTTCCAAATGCCACAATAATGCATTAATTTCTTTCTTTATTTATGTAAAATAGGAGGGTGGAATAGGGGTTTAAAAAAAAGTTAGAACAATTGGTAATGGGTTAGAAGACTACACTTTTCAGTAGTCTGTTTATCCCCACAGTTGCTAATATCCCTGTGCCAAATTAATGCTGAACCCTTTCTTCTTTTATTAGGCTGAAATTCCTGCATTAAAAAGAAAAAATTAAGCTGAACATTCCGCTCAGTATATTTGAGAAAAGAGTTGAGACATGGTGTGATTTTTTTTTTTTTTTGAGATTAAAATAGGAAAAAGTATGAATTTTACATAATGGGAATGATTAGAATAGTTCCAAAAGAGCATGGCTATTGCCTGGCATAGCATCATGTTACATATCTCATGTTTTGAGCATCTAAAGTCCTATTTTATGGATCCTGCCAGCAGGGAATGTAATGTTAAGCAATATGTTTTAATGGAGTTGCTGTTGTGCTTCTCTAATGGGAGATTATGAAATTATAATTAGTGTAATCCTGCTTGTGTTACATAAAATGACAAAACTGCCATTTACTTCAGTAGGAACTATATTAATTATGCCGTTGTAATTAACCTTCTCCATCCCACTTTTAAACTTGCTATTCTCAAATAACCGTGTAACACTTTACAGCTGGCAGCAGAGACTGGGGACAGATTAAACCAAATACAAGAAGCAGGGGAAGTTGATATCAGTTAAGAGAGCAACTCTGGTAGAGGATCCTTAGAAAGGGAAGTTAGAAAATAGGCTAAAATGAAGAGAGCATGAAGGGGGTGTATCCCGTTTCTCACAGCCTTTTCAACATCTCTGAGGGATTGTACTGATGAATTGTGAACAAATGTGTGTCTTGCTAGAGTCAGCAAACAATTTTTGTGAAAAATGTAATGGATGGGGAGTGACACTGCTGAATGATAATAAAAAAGGGAATAAAAAGAAGTGAGACACCATTATTGATCAATATGGCAATGTTACTGACCCTGCTGCTAAAGTTAACTTGCTATTCAGAAACTTCTATTCTGAAGACAGTAAAAGCAAAGTTGTAACTTGCTTTCTCGGTACTTGTATAGGGGAAAACGGTTTATAAACTTAACAAAAAGTTAGGAATTTTTACTGCAGTTTTGCTTTCAGTAAAACCGGATTTTTTTTTCTTGCAATTTTCAAAAGGAACTGCGTACTGTGGAAAACAGATGAAATGCAACATATACTTGGTGTCTGTGAACACTCTGATCTGGTCTTCATCTCACTCACAGGAATATATTTCCTCTGATGTGCCTTCTTTTTCTTTACTTCAGTGTCTCCTAAAATTTGATCCATACCTTTAAATGCCCAAAGTACTGTAGGATCAATAGGGTATTGGAAATACAATATCCTGTTAGGATGCAATAGCTAAAGACATATTAAGGAAGAGGGTACATGTAAATCTGTGTGCATTTTCTCTTTTGACAAAGCCCAATTTAAATGAGCAGTGAACTGAAGAGTTGCCAAAGCACTGACCTCTCCCACCTCATCACCAGAGAAACCATGAGGTCAAATCACACACTGACAAGAAAATCGAGCATGGCTTTCACCTGAGCATGAGAACACTCATCTGCAAGGAGAGAGAGTCTCAACCCTATGAATATTTATGCATTTTGTACAATTATTGTTGAATATAGAACACGAACATTCATTAGTGCAGGAACTGAATCCCCACTTTTCCTGGGTAACTGCACAAGTCATTAGGCTCCAAGGTCACATCCAGCCCTCAGTGAGATATTTGTTTCACTATACCATCCTCATTTTGGATGGTATAGTGGAATGAATATTTTACTATACCATCTAAAATGTAACAACGTCTGCAACAGCAAAAGGGAGCCTGCACTATTTTGAATCTAAGATCCTTTAAATTTATTGGGGTTTTTTTTCAGTTTTTTATTTTTGAAAACATTTGACCAGATCCATTTTGTGCTTCTAAGTCGATTATTGTAAAATGTATGTGTCTCAATTACCCATACCTTTTATATTGTTTTTTAATTATCAGTGTCATCATTTAAATCTGAAAATGTATCACCCATCCATATCAAACATTTATCTATAAAGTCTGATTATATATATATACGTGCACAGTATCTAGTCTTGGCAACATGGCTCTGTTAGGACTGCGAATTCATAAAAAGTAAATTAGTTGCCTCAGAAGCTGCATTCTTTCAGAACAAAAAATGCAGGGCCAAATATACTTGATTATGTAGCTGCAAACTGAATTTTGTCTTTATTCAGAATCTTATTTTCACAAAAATTAGCTGTGACCTTATGCATATCACCACTGCTTTTCATTAACCTTGGCTTCCTTTGAAATATTTTATTGCTGTATTTCAAAATGTGAACTGAGGCTACTTCAGGTACCATATTCCATAGTTTGGGGGGTTTGATTAACATTTCAGCTTCAGTATATTCAAAAGAAGCAATAATCATGCAATATATCCCTTCTGTTTTAGTAACCATGTGTTAACCATAGATTAAATATGGAAATATAGACTAAATTTCTCTTATAACTTCGTATAAATTTCTCTTATAACTTCCTTTTACAAACCATTTAGGAACCCCTATTTTTTATTGTTTCATTCAAAAATCAGTTGTCCAGATTTCTTTGAGACATTGTAATGAGAGTTAAGAAAAAGTTACCACTAAAAGTACATTTGAGAAAATATATACACACACCTCCATTTAGGTATGTTTGTATCAATGCTTCTATTTAGAAATTAATTTAAAGTAGAATAAAATTAGTGAATAGATTTCAGTTTCCCATCGGCACTCATGAAACTTCATATTAATACTTTTTCTGAGCCATGGTTTGATAAAGGTTACATAGGGATGAAACCTTTTTGATACAAGAACAATTTGAGAAACTTCTTACCATGGTTCCTTTTCTCATTTGAAAGTAGCTTAGATAATTTAAAATACCAAGTGTACATGCTCTTTTACTTCTATCTGAAATACAGTGAAAAGTTTTTGTTTCATTATTTCTAACCTAGGAGAACTGGAAATTTTTGTCTTTCATTAAATTAATCTCCCTTTTCTATTATAACCCAAAGGTTTGCTTTTCAGATCTGGCACCTAATATCATTTATTCCAAAACTGATGAGTGTTGTCCAATTACCTATTCTTCCACTTGAACAGTAATTGAGTTCTGCTTAAGAACTCTTATGCATTGTTTGAATAAGCCTGATGGAGCTCTAAAACATTCCTCAAGGACAGTAAGGAGGCACTGTGTTTGTGAGACTGACTCATGGGTAAAAAGAGAATTCTGAGCTAAATTTTATCCAAGCGCCAGGGACAGCTGGAAAGTAAGGATTTGCTTCTCCTTAAACTTTTATTTTGCATCAGTGGAGTTATTTGTCATGTGATTTATATATCTAAAGACAATCAGGACCTTTGTTTTTGGGAGAGCAAACTCTTCAGAAATTAACAGGTGAAATCAAATCTCTCCGGCCCAAACCCGTAGAAAGTGAGGTAAAGCAGGACAGGGTGTGGTCCATTACAACACTTTAAATACTACAATACTACAAATGTGTTGCTCACATTTATTCCTTTCTCTCCCAGTTGGCCAGTGTAAACTCTGAAAGCCACAGATTTTCTTCTTGCCTGTCGATGGCTACACTGAAAGCTGCAGGACTAAACTGTGTACAGAAAGCAACCCTATCCATTTCCTCTGAAAGGGCTATCGACACAATTAATTACAAGGGTTATTAGGGGTTATAAATATGTAACAAAGTGTTTCAGGTGCCATTTTTCATGAAAGTCGGACATGACTTTACTTTGCTCTTGGCCCTAAAATCTAAAATAAAGCTGAAGCTGCTTTATTGTCCACTGGTCTTTTGACACGAGACATGATGTCCTACAGCACCTGTGCTGTCAGTCAGTCTTACACAGAAATTGTCATCTTTCTTCCACAGTGGATCACTGACCTTTCACTGCATGAAGGGGATTGACATGACAACATACCTTCTGTAATTTCTCACAATATATACTTTTTTGCTGCTACAGACATATTGACCTTCTAATCACACAGGCTTGACGCTGCTGGCAGTGTTACATGGTCACTACTTTTGTTTCCTGTTGCCCTTTTTTAAAAACATATTCCTTTCAGGCTTCACATGTATATATTTAATCATCCAATTGTTTGATAGGTGGCTGTACATTTCTTAAATACCATATATAATAATGTAACATTAATATTATTAACATTAATATTTATTAATTAATAAAATTGTGATTCTTCCCACTCTCCCCAGACTAGGAGGGATCTCTGCAGCTGCCCAGGGTTTTATGCTGAAGACTGGAGCTGGTGTTGAGATGATCAGTTTTCAGGAGTGGTTCTTCAGCCAGGCAAAAGGGCAACCTTAAATGCAAGGTGCATGGAAGCCAGAGGAGTACTCTTTGCTCAAAGCTCTCCCCTGCAAATTTTTAATCTGTATCCCACAAAATAGAGGAAAAATGTGCCTTCTGTAACATATAACAGGATGATTAAAAAGGAAAACTTCAGAAAAGTTCTCTATCACTTCTGAAATTGTATGGATTTTCAGAGTTCCTATTTTGTTCCTTTTTAAAATCTTCAGACTCTTACCAGAAGCCTTTCTGAGAAAGGGAATGAGATAATTTGAACTATTTGGCAAAGATATATTATTAAATTATTCTCCTCTAGCCATTTGCATTATCTCATCTAATGTTTGTTGATTTCTTTTAACCTCACACCCAAAATTCACCCAATAATACTGTGCAAAATATGAACTGGTTTTATTAATGTGGTGGAAAAACTGACTAGTAATCTAGCTCTATTATGTATTTCTGTATTTTATACTATATGATTATTAATCATTATCCATACATGTGGCTCTTTGAGTAGTTGACAGGTGTTTGTTACCCCCGTTAATAAACTTTCAGATGGTCACTTCTCTACTACAATAACTAAATGAGGTATTCAGTTATGTGTGTTTCTGTTTCTTAGTCATGAGTCTTCTTAACAGGAGTGGCCCAAATAATTTATTTTAAACAATAAATTTCTGTGATTCTGAAAATTCCACTTAGATTCTCCTGAAAGACGTATGTCATCTATACACTGCCACTTATCAAATGGTTCAGAATTTTTTTGTCAGGATGTCAACAGAGAACCTAAAGAAGTTAATTTGAAGCAATACTTCCATTTGCAATGTACAATTGTATTGGTTTGAGGGTGGGATAAAGTTTCTTCACAGTGGCCAGCATGGGGCTCTGATTTGGATTTGTATTGATAGTATTTCCTTATTGCTCAGCTGGGGCTACACAGAGCCAAGGCCTTTTCTGCTTCTCACACCACTCCAGCAGTGGAGGCAAGGAACTGGGAAGGGGCCCATCCAGGACAATTGGCCTGATCTGTCCCAAGGGATGTCCCATATGTCATCACGCTTAGCACACAAGGAAGGAGGAATGGTGAGATGTTTGCAGTGATGATATTTGTTTTCCTAAGTCACTATGATATGTGTTAGAGCCCAGCTCCGCTAGGGATGGCTGAACACCTGCCTGCCCATGGAAGTGGTGAATGAATTTCCCATTTTTTTCTTTGCTTACATGCCTGACTTTTGCTTTACTATTAAAATCCACTCACAAGACCTCTCACTTTCACCCTCCTGATTCTCACTGCATCCCACCAGGGGAGAGTGAGAGCTCAGGGGCTGAGCTGCCAGCTGGGGTTAGACCGTGACAGCCATGGAGGCGCCCCAAAATTTGAACTGGATAATCCTGGTACCTATTGTTCACTTACCTGAGCAGTTTATTTGTCATCTGAGGCCTTTGAAGCCGTTCATATTTATGCCAAGTTCTGCTGGAGGCAGCAAGGCTTCCGGATGCTATTGTTCCCATCCAAGCTGCTGCATCTCGAAGATAAACAGGAAATGCTCGTATGTGCTCTCCAGGATCTGTCATATGTGAGATGTAAGCTATGTCCCCTTTTCTGGAGTGTAAACATCCTTTATGAAATATAACACTTTATCAGGTTTTGTTTTAATGGGTTTTCAGAGAAGCTGGGGAGGGAAGTGTCTTCTCTGCATTTTCTCAGTCATCAGCTTTTTCTTAAAAAGCTTTATCCTTATTAGAACTAAAGCTTCTTTATTCCTTCACCGCTCTACAGAGGTTTCTTAACATAAGAGACAGTCCTATTTGCAATTTATTATTGTTCCTCTACTATCTGCTATTGATTTTTCTCTTATTTTAAACTTTTTTTTTTCCATGTAAAGTAATTTTTCAGCATCAGGGGAGCAGTATAGCCGAACATTTTGCTGGTGGATAATTCCAAGTATTGCATAAGGCCTTTTTGCTGAACTTGTACATACCATGTTTTTTAAATTCTCCTTTTTTTCTTCCACAATCTACTTACTGTGTTATTTCAGTACACCTCTGCTTCCTTTTAAGAGTACTTATTTGACTAATCATGATTTCTTTCTATTCCTATTTATTATTCTTAGTGAGACCCTGATTGAGGAGTTTTCATAAATAAATTTCAAACTTAAACTAAACTATACTGCTAAATTATTTTGTTTTCACAGACTATATTTATGAATCAAGTCTGCAGTTTTATAATTTCTCATTTAGAAGCTGCCTTTGGTCATTTCAATCTTCTATCCAGCTGCAACTGTGGATATCAAATTTTGTTGCCTTTTCTTTCCTCCGTGTTTCTTTCCTTTGAGCTTTCTTTTACTCCCACTTCCAACTAAAAAAAAATAATTTTTGGACACATTTAAAAAAATATTTTTTATTATTTTATTAGCACCATACTTAGGATTATGAAGGTTCCAGTGTCTATGATTGAATAATGAAAAATACTTACCTTTGTTCAGTTTCCTTCAGCTGTGGATATTTGCACTATAAGATTATTCTGTATCTAACGTACCCTGATCTTACTGTATTGGGTTTTTTTCCCCTCCTTTTTTTAAAAGATGGAGTCTTTGAGGCATATATGATCTATCCACTTCTAGTTGTCTTTAATAGCATAATTATAGACCTATGATTCATCTAGTTTTGGCACATTAATGAAGTGAACTGCCACATTAGGAAGAGTAGATATTATTGGGCTATGTTCATTGTAGGTATCCTCTTACTAGAAATAATCTCAATGAGTTTTGATTAGTAATTAAAAGATGGTTCAATTCAGAATTATTCATTTTTTTGTAACTGTAGAGAAACTATAGTATTATTTCCAATAAATGTACAGAATATTCATAAATATAGACAGTATCTAAAAAATCTGTAAAATATACATGCATGTGTGTGCATGCAACACTTGAAATAAACAAAATCTGAGTTTTGA
The DNA here is from genome assembly GCA_035584835.1 of Tangara arthus. Taxonomy (NCBI): domain Eukaryota; kingdom Metazoa; phylum Chordata; class Aves; order Passeriformes; family Thraupidae; genus Tangara; species Tangara arthus. Next base: position 6,860,281 of record JAWMQZ010000001.1, read on the forward strand.
ATTGCTTGGTTGTTTAGTTCCAACATATTTCTTTATAGATGCAATACACAACTTTCTAAATTTAAAAGTAAGCTTCACAGAGCTCCTCCTTCACATGTAAAATGTAAAATATCATTTGGCTCAACACCAGTAAAATGTTTTTTGCAGTGCTGGGGTTTCAGTACTACTTTCATTACAGACTTCTGAGAGGCAATCCTGCATAATTGTCTATGAAGAGACTGAGTAGAAGCAATTAATTCACTAATAATGCCAGCAGTCAGGGTCTTTTAAAATAGATCCCAAACCACCAGAGGAATAAATGCCAATATCTAATACCCCTTCATCCTACACTCATAAATTTTCTGTAACAAAAAGTGGAGGGCTATTGAATTACTCTGTGGGTCAAATCCAGAGCAGCAAACTAATGCAAATCTGTCATTAGGCACATGACTACCAGCTCTCAGGACTGGGACATTACAATAATTTCATTTGGGGTGTTAGGTTCGAATAACTTTTTTCAGTTACAAGATTTTTGTCCTCCAATTCTGTGAATAATCTATTTTCTCCTGTAATAGGGGCTTGGTGATTTTCCAATTAAATGGGTGTAAGAATCCAAAAGTAAAAAGATTCCTTTTTTTGAATACTTCTTCGAAGCTCCACTGTGAAAGTAACATTATTTACAAGTTTAAATTATTATCCAGTGACTAAAAAACAGGGCTTTACTATGACCTGTATATAGCTTGGAAACGTTAAAACATTTCAGGCAGAGTTGTGCTACAGTGTACAAATCTCTGTTACTACAAAAATTATACATAACAATGTAATTGTACATTGTTACTACACTGCTTGCATGTAAGTTTACAATAGAAATTAATTTCACAGAGCAGAATTTTTTATAAAAGAGCGAAGAAATCTTTTTTTTATAGGACTTAAATGATGAATAATTTATTTTATTGGCATCTTCCAAGTCCTTAGATTGGTTTAGGATTCTGTTAATTTATGGGACAATAAGTATTTCTAAATAAAAAAGTTAAAAAAAAAGAAAAAGAAAATAAAAGAAAAAAAAAAGAAAAAAGGTCCTGTGAGATAAAGACCAATGTGAGAAATTAAACCATGGGGGTTTAGGGGCAAATATTATTATCTCAAAGACAAAGGGAGAACTAAGATGAAAAGATTTAAAAATTAACAAAATCCTCTGGATGGGATGATAAGGAACCATATGATGGATTATTTAGTATCTAGGGAGACAATTAACCACTCTATCCCCCCTAAGTGCACATATGAGGGATTGAGGCATGAAGGGTAAAAGGGTCTATTGCCCTTCCTCACACATCAGCTGTCATTTTGGGCTACCATGGCATCCATTTAACATATTTCACTTTAATGGGTGCACAAAGATGAGTAACACAAACAACTGAACTGAGGCTACAGTGTTCTTGGTAAACAACAAGTGTACTGGAACTGGGCAATGTTTGTTTCTGTTTCTAAATGAATATACAGTAGGAGCTCTGAGTTTGTTGATTTTGGTTGGTTTTCTTTCCCCTTTTCAACTCAATCACCATTTCCTCTGCGAAACAGGTGAAGAAACTCTACTTAATGAGTGGGGAAACTGATTGACACTGATAAGTGACCAAACCAGTGCAATACAGTGCAAGCCATGCTGTAGCAAGAGATAACTTCAGATGCAGCACATCAGAGAGTTGCTTTGTTGGGTTTAGATGCAAAAAGAAATTTAAAAACTACTAGGAAAAAGCAGCCACGGGGGTTTCTATGGTTCTTGCTGCTTCTTTTCCTGTTCATGTCTTTGAAGAGAATTTCAGCACCAGCCATGTCCAGTCTTGCTTCTCTGCTCCCAGAGCTGTGTGTGAAGCAGCTGGGCAGACAGGGAAAGGGAGGAGCACTTCTCCCACCACCAGCTCCCCTCTCAGCTGGGGGCTTGCTTACACAACCCTTTTGTGCATCTCAGGAGCTGGATTCTTCAAAGGTAAGAGTGATAAAGGGTTGCTTGCTTTTGCAAAATATTGGCCATGAACGTTTGTAAAGACTCAGTTCTACATTCTAAGGTATTTCAATTCTGAAATGATTGTATTTTCAGTGTGTCCCTCTATTGCTTCAGACCCAGAGCAGATTTATTATTAGAGGTTAAAATAGCTTAGGAGCAGATAGGATTTGCATTATGCCATTGGAACAGATTTCTTGGCCATTCAGTATTGAGCAGCTGAAGCACTGATGCTCCTACCTGTTTTCTGAGCTATGAGCTCTTTCTATCTAATGTCTGTTAGAGCTTTTGTACCACCTCCTGCTGTAGTTTGGAATACAATAGCTTCAGCTGAAACAAAATTACTCTGAAAATAAAAAAACGAGGCACCAGAGTTGAAATAAAACAGGACAGAAGATTTTTATTCCACTGCAGGTGGCATAAAATGTTTAAGCTTGTACAATGTACTTAAATAAGGCTTCATAGAGACTCATTGCTTTCCTTGATATTATAATATAAATATGTCTTAGAAATACTCAGATACTGAACAAGGACAACCACCAGGTACCTTGAATGGACTGCAAATACCTGTCTAAATAATTCTTCAAATCCAGCGAATATAAAAAAAAAACCAAACATTTTTTAGCAGGAGAAAATGCTTACACCTGCTTATAGGACATCTACAAGTGTTTGACAATTTCATTTCTAGTTCTTGGTCTCTCCAGCTGCAAGTTAAAAACAGCCCAGCAAACAAGGACAGGACAAAATAGGAGTATTCAGGCTGTGTGGTGTAGAATAATGAAAGCAATTTAGACACATCTGAGATAATACAACATTAACTGCATTAGCGAAGCGTTTTCTCCCGTAACATAACCTGCCAGTGGTGCTCTGTAACTGACAGAATAAAACTTCTTGTCAATTTTATTTTTGCATGTACATATTTTCTCTAACAATGTGTTCTTTTCTTTGTGAATTTATGTATTACATCACAGCCTGCACTCTTAATGCTCCCTTATGAAAACTCAGACCTTTCACATGCGTTTCATCTGTGCTCTGTCACCATGCCTATTCAGAGAGCTCTTCCATACATAGTTCTACAACCTGCTTTGAGACAATCAGTGCTCCTCTGGCAGGAGAACACCTGAAATTTGCAGATGTAAATATATGAGGATATCTGACTACTGGAAGGAGCTAAAAACATGCGATAGCTTTGCCTGCCTTGTACCCGGGTTGGCTGAAAGGCCAGGAAGCTTTATCATGTCCCATGTGTTAAAACTCTGGATGCACTCTAAAGCAATGCCTGAAAACAGTTAACATAAATCTACTTGGAATCAGGGAGTCAAGATCTCCTGACATAAAGCAAGGAATCGTCTTTGCAGTAAAGACTGGGAGAAGAGTCAATCTGGGAACAGGCTGAGGGGTGCTACCTCTTCACAATCACTGAAGATCTGGCCTCAGGCTCCTCAAATACTATGAATTCTTTGACAGAAATTACTGAAGACCAGCTCCTCACATTCCCCCCTATACTTCATCTTAGGGCTTTGGAAAAGCCTACCAGATGACTATAAAAACAGCAGGCTGGATAATTCTTAAAAGCTCTTGTGCTTTTGTCAATGATGCTTTACTGTAAAGGCAGCATTGGCAATTCCAGTAAATAACTTATATAGGATTTATCTGTAATACCCTTCTCATACCTCTTCTTGACCCTTAGGACATGTATGCCCATTGTATTAAACAAAAAAGAGTGACACAAAGTCTCATAGAAATATTAGCCAAAATTGGGATGTGCCAGTTAGTTCTCCCTATAACATGTTTGCAACACAACTGGTGTGAGGCATGCCCTGAAAAAAGAGCCTAAGATTCTGTGCATCAAGGGAATGCCATTGGGAAAGATCTGCAGCTGTGAGCAGTAATTGGCAAAGTGCTATTATCAAAGCCCACATGGTCACATATGCAGAGGGAGATTCATAGCACATCAAGTGTAAAATGAAAGCTGTGATATAGCAAACATGAAGCCAAAGAAATATTGGTCAATATGCTGAGGCTGCTGGCTGAAGCAGTCCCCAAACTGTGTGTAACTTTGAAAATAACAGGAGAAAACTGGAAACACAACCCCCAAACAGTTGTTCTAGTTAGTGGAAAAAGCTGATGTAGAGAAATATTCCACAGAAATGAGGTGCAGATGCTGGATCATTATCAGTGAGTAATGTCACAGTGTCAGTGCTCTCACAAGCATGGAAGTGGTATACATCATCACTAATCCCTATGGATTTATTATGTCACATGGTCAGTCTACATTCCTCCATCTCCATCAGGCAAAGGCTGTGGACACTAAACAATAAAACTGATGTCCTTTAGTCACAGTGAATGGATGAATGAGGAACACAGATCAGTAGCATCACAGAGTATAATAGTGGATTAGTAGGCTAAGACACATGAAATATGTCCTGGTATAAAATATTAAACTAATTATGAAGAGTGGTTCTGCACAGCCAACGCCAGATGCTTTGATTCTGACTACTAATCTGTTTGAAACACAAGGCTATGTCACATGGAAGTGTGGTCCTGCACACTGGCAAGGTGCCCAGAGACTGAACCTGTGATAGAGTGGTGAGAGTGAGAAATTCTCACTCTTTTTTTTAAATCTTGCTTTAAATGGTAGCCAGATAGTTCCCTCCCTCTTAATTTATTCTGCTGCATGTTGAACAAAATTAAGGGTGTGTCCCTAAAGAAAAGAGTTCTTCAGATTTTTGGAAAGGATAGAAAATATCATTGATATCAACCTGTCCACTGGCATTTCAAGCACCTTTCTCTTCATCAGCAGAGAGGGAGCTAAGATTTGGAACATGTTTGGAGATCCCTAAGTGGCTACAGGTAGGATCCCTTTTTGCTTTGTAGTTCCTTTACTAAGTTAAGGAATGAGGAGTAACTGACCTGAAAATTTCTGCTTCAGTGATACCGAGTGGAGTTTTCCAGCCTGCATATTCTCTTGGTCAGGGAATGAACACTTGGGAATTTTTGTATTTAGGAATAAATCAGCATGATGTGACTTTGGGAAACATTGTACTACATTGTACTACACAGATAGAACAAAAGGATTCAGTTACATGAAAGTTCAAAAGCTTTGATTCATAATGCTTACTCCTTGGTGATATATTGTACCATCTATATTTAAGGTTGCCTGGTCAAACCCAATAAAATTTGCACAGTTTTGTAGGCAAAAACCAGAATATCCTTGTTAATATCACCTAAATGATTTTAGACACTCAGCTGTAGTGATAAGAGCTGAAGTCTTCTCTTGTGATTTATTCTTTTCACCTCTTGTTCCAAGACTACACTCTGCAGGAAATCATCCACCACTGCCCATAAATAAAGCAATAGTTTTCATAGACTCAAGTGAAAGCACAGTGAGAGCAATACTGGATCATATTCCACGAAGGCTCGTGCTTTCATAAGACCTAGCTTCTAGGATGATTAAAAAATATGCATTGGTATTGGAATGAATCATCTTTCTTCCTTCCTTACCCACTTTCCTTGGGTACTTCTCTAACTTTTATGTCTTAGTTTTCTTGCCTCCTGGATTATATACAGATAGAACTAAGACAGAAGCCTGAATTTCTATCTGTGATATTTTATCAGATGAAGTGGTGCATTTTAGTGCATTTAATGTCTTGGAATGCCTGGGGGTCACCCTTTTGCAGGTGACAGAAGGGAGATTACAGATCATGTTTTGATGATTTACTTGAAAAGCAGCTTGGCTTTGTATTTGGGTGAATGTCAACCTTCCTATCTCACCTTGATAGTTCTTCATGCTTGTGTGGCATGCAACCAAAGGGAAAAAAGAATTGGAGAGACTTGACCTATATCTCTGAAAAGTGACTGAACTTAAAAAGAAGAACCTTATGATTCTGTCCTAGAGAATTTCTTCCACTAGCTCACTTCAATCCAATTAAAAAACAAAAAAGAGGACTCTACAGTTTGTTTTAATTAAACTCATTGTCTGATTAGAAGCTCTGACTAAGCAGTTGTAGGAATACAGTGTGTATTTAAGTGAGAAAGCTTTCTCTGGATGATTAATCAAGGGAAAGTTTCATGGTTCAATTACTCCACGCTGGTTTTGCTGTGATTTGCAAAGAGAGGAGATCACAGAAGGGTTGTGGTTTTTTTTCGTCTAAAGAACATGCCCACTACATTGTCTTGCAATTTAATTTATTTTTTATTTGACCACCATTCATCACCATTTACTCTCAGGTCACACCATGACAAAAGTTGCAATTCAAGCAGCGCATTTCCTGTTACATTTGCTATGATGCGTTAATGAGGTTTGTCTTTCTTTTGGGGAACTGCAACTGTATGAGATCTTTTCTATGTTATCTATCAGCACTTTGGTTTGATTTTAAAGTGTGAGGGGTAAGAAAATTTTCAGAGTAAATTCTCTGATATAGGCTACTAGTCTCCATTTTCAACCCCCTCATTTTGATTTCATTGCCCTCCAATTTTTTTCTCTAGTGCCCTTAGTATAACTGTGTGATAGCCTCAACCATTTTTTTTGATATTCCCCAAACTACAAGTAAAACTTCCCTACATTTGTTTCACTCCCACACATTTTTCTTCTCTTTGAATGCTGTTTATTATTGCCAGACATAACATAGAAGATGTGTAATCCCTTTAAAACTACGTTATTTTACACAACTTCTCTGGTGATGTGAGTGGCCTGGTAGTTGCCAGTTTTTCCGGGTTTAGGTTGCTCCTGGTCCTGCAGGAGGGGACTGCAGGGTTTGTTGGGAGAGCAGGAATTCTGTGCATGTCTGTGGTGGAAAAGGCAAGGCAGGTGAGTTGTTTTGGAGGGGCAGATTCTTGTCTTATTTCTCTTACCTAGGTATGATGACCCTGACAAAAGTCAATTATCACATCCAGCTTTTTTTCCTCAGGATTCAATCCCAGCCAGTGCTCAGGGTAGAGCTGTTCTATGGGTTAATCAGGGTGAGAAGGCCATTACACATCCTGGGACCTGTGTTGAGTTGTTACTGGGGAATTTTGAATGAGGAAAGTGATTGCAGTGAAGTGAAGGAAGGTCTGACAATGAAAGCAGCTGGATCTTTTTGAAAAAACTGGAGTTTATTCCTGTCTATGACATGGAATGTTATTTTGTGCTATCAAATAACTTTGACCTGAATTTTCTCACTTGTAAACAAGATTCTTCATTTCCCTGGTGTCCTATGTGCAAAATGTCATATTTTAGGAACAGTATTCTCCAATTAAGTATTCCCACTAAAACCATGAACCACTCACCCCTCCTGGACTGAGATGAGAACAGTTTACTGGAAACAGCAGTGAGACAAGAAAAAAAAAAAAAAAAACCATGAACAGCAACCCTAGTAACAAAGGTGTACAAAATTATTCACATGCTACATGTTCACCATGGAGCCCGTGACCCAACTGCATACTCTCCAACAGCAAGAGAGACCTTCCTCTGGAAAGCCTCCCTCCCTCACACCCCTGGCAATGGCGTGAGCTGGTATAGAAGAACCTCCAGCTCCTGCCTGGCCTGGGACAAGTGTTTATAAATCAGAACTAAAACTGTAGTCAATAAATCCATAAACATAAAAAGTGCTATCTAACATTAGGGATACTGAAAAATCAGTTTCTAACCACCTCTCAAACTTCACATGCAAAATCACTTGATGCTTTTGACCTGAAACTCCCTGAGATGCAGAAACCCTCTTTAAAATGTATATAATAATGAATACATCCCCATCATTTTAGAGGGGTGAGAGGTTGGGGAAATAAATTGGTATTTGGGAAGCCGTCACGTAGTAGAAATGTGTGAATTAAGTTTCTGTTTTTAGAACAGTGTTTTAAGAGTGTGCCACTAATAATACCTGGAACTACACATAAAAAAATGAAGAGGAATAAAAAATGGAGAAGCTTTTCATGAATGATTTCCATCCAAGCTGTGCATTGCACGAGGAGTTAGGGGATTCATTAACTTTTCATGCTTGTGATCTTATGTCTAAAGAGTACCATAAGCAGGAGGACTAAATTTCAATGGCTCACATGTGGTCTTCAAATAATTTGCAGCATAAGCTGATATTACTTTTGACATTGTTTTATGGGTGTGTACATATGCATTTATGCCCATGCATATGTATTGATAGATGCAGCTACAAATCATATTCACCCATCCGTTATTACTTTTTTGGACCCTAAGACACTGTTACATGTTTCAGAGATATCTTGATATTTTCAAGCTTTGGCTTTTACTGCATTTGGATATTTCTTCCTATTCATTTTTGGCTTTAATCACATAGTTGATAGAGTTTCATCTGTAATGTAATTTACATCAATTGTGCAAAATTGTTGTCAAATGACCTTGCTAATATGGCAAATCATATATAAGAGAGGGTATTTAAATGAGATCTAAATGTTTAAATAGCTTAAAATCTTAGGATTAATAACATTCAAAATGTTGACTGTGCTACTTGAGACTTATAACCTTTCTCAAATGGATCCTTAGTTAATTATCTCTAAACCCAGCCTTTTAAAACATTATTCTGTGTCTAGAGATTGATATTTAACTTTTTTCTATTAATCATATTTAGTTTTAAGATTTGGAAAGGTAGTCCTCTAAGGTTCAGCTGACATTTAGACAATTATGTTGAGACTGAGCATTGATATATTTTGGTTACTTAACCCTTCTTGTCAGCAGTTTTGTATTTTATGCAGACCTTGCTGGTGTGACACTGGCATTTACAGAAGAGTGAATTTATTTTAATAAAATAATTCCTGTCCTTGTAGTTATAACAGTTATGACTATTATCTGAAAACAAAGCAGTATGAAGCTGTAATCAATCTATAGGAAGCAGTTTTGCACGCAAATATATTCATATCCCTGACCAAAACTGAGGCTGATATGTATTAAACTGTAGGCCTTTTATTACAAAACCATTATATGTACTTCCCAATTTCAAAAAAGGGGAAAAAAATCCAACAGCACCAAAAGAAAACCAAAAAAATCCAACCCAATCCTAAAATCAAAACCTTATTTTTCAGTGGTTAAAACTTGATAGGTTTATGAAAACTGTAAAGGTTATTCCATGACTCTGTCTGTTGAAGGCTACAGGGAAAAAAATCTTCATTAAATGGATTAAGGAAACTGGGGGTATTTAAGCTCAAGTAAGTTTTCTGTCATTCTGTTGTTTATTGCTTCTTCTAGAATTGAAGAGCTCTTATTCCGTCTGCATCCTAACTCACTGTTTCTTAAAGGAATATTTTTTGAGGGTTGCAGGAAGATAATGTCAAATGATATGACCAAAAATATGGTACCTGGATTTCGGTATCTCTAATCAAGCTGGTGTTTGGTAAGGCTGGAGTGTTGAGTGCTGTCAATGTGTCACTGCCATTTAAACAGCAATCCATGTCCCTTCTCTATTTCTAGGCAGTAGAAGAAATATTTCATGGAGGTGTCATACACTGGAACTAAACCGGCATCATATAAAGTAGAAATAGTAAAGTGAAAGTTGTCAATAAATTGGTGATGGACAGAGGGAGAGTGAATTGCTTGCTTGGTGTAAACACTGATTTCAGTTCAACAATTCTATTTTTTTTTTTTAAGAGGTCAGAAATGGACTGAAAAATGCTTGTTTACATTTAAAACTATCCTAAGATTAATTAGCATATTAATGCCTCTGAAGTTTTGAAAATAATAATCAGTAGATAACATACAGAACATGTTAATTATCTTTCTAAGATTACTCACTTTTACAAACATAGTCCTCTGAATTTGTGAATGGTGGCATCTGAAGGTCATTTATGAACAATTCATACGACAATTCAGAGCTAATAAACAGCCTCGTGTACTATGAATTACCACCTGCTCCCTTTTTGCAAGAAAGTATCTTTCAATATCCATGTCACACTACTGTTTATCACATTTCAGATTGATGTCTACTTTGTGCAGGAGAGCCTTAACAACAGGGTTTGAGAATTAGTATCTTGTTTGTGTTCTGCTCTCAGAAGCTTTTTCCTCAATGCTCCTGATGTCTTATTTGGTTTTTTTCATAAACATTTCTGTAAGTTCCATCACTGGGTACTGTCCTTGTCTAGGGAAGATGGCAGAACAATCTGTTTCAGTGGTAGTAATCTGGTTTTGCTGGAATAGAGGTAATTTTCTCCAGGGTAGCTGGTGCAGTGCTGAGTTTTGGATTTAATATCAGAACAATGTTGGAAACCCATGGATGTTTTGGTGCTGAACAGTGCTTGCCCTCAGTCAAGGACTGTTCAGTGTCTCATGCTCTGCCTGTGAGGAGGGGCACAAGAACCTGGGAGGGAGCGTGGCCAGGACAGCTGACCTGAACCAGACCAAGAAATATTCCATAAAATATCATGTCCAGTGTGCAAACTGGATGGAGTTGGCTGGAAGGGGTGATTGCCCAGGGATGTAGCATCAGTCAGTGGGTGGTAAGAGATTGTATTGAGCATCGCTTCTCTCTCTCAGTTATCTCTCATTCCCTTTCATTACTATTATTATTTTTATACCTTATTGTGTTTCAATTTTTAAGCCGTTCTTATCTCAATGCAAAAGATTTGCTTCTTTTCCTTCAGTTCTCCTCCCAGCTGGCAGGTGAGGGGGTTGTTTGAACAAGTGGCCTTGTGGGGCTTAGCTGATGGCTGGGGTTAACCCATGACAGGTAGGAAGGACCAAATGAAATCCCGTCCTTCTTCTCGAGGACTTGTGTGAGTGCACAGGTTGATAGAACGCTCAGTAGGCCCAGAGGGAAGCATGAATGCATGAAACAGAGTGAAATGTGTGTATAAAGAGTGGCTGCACAGGCACAGGTGGGGTTTGTTTGCTGCTGCTCCCACTGCTGGTGAGAAGCCTGAGCTGGGCTGAGCAGGACATGCTCAGCTCAGTGGTAGCCTTGTCTTCCTCTCGGCCTAGCATCTTCCACTCAGCCCAGCATCTTCCACTCCAAACAGAAGAACATTCTTTACACTGCCAGTTCTTTTCCCTGCCAGGGCCCAGCACAGCAGCCAGACTGAACTGTGCCTGTCCTCTCCTCCTTCACCTCTTCTCCAGGACGTCAAGAGAGAGGATAAAGTGAGAGGGAGGGTGGGTGTGTGAAGAGAGGCTGCTCCACGGGTGGGACTGCTGCCCACATGGAGAGAACACACGTGTGCATGCAGGCTGCAGCCTCCCACAAGGATGGGAAGGGAGTGGGGATGCTGAAATCTGTATTCAGTTCCTACTGGCGCTGCTCCCAGGCTCCCTATTTTAGGGCAAATATTTAGAATAACTGATGCTTCTGTGACTCCAGGTCTGATGTGAGGTGGGATTCAGAGTTGTGAGAGCACGCCAGGTTGTGTTCAGGGCACCAGAGAAGAACCTGGCCTTTTGTTTTTGTTGCTCACACAATTCAGTAGTTGGTATGTACTGCGCTATGTATATCGTGTTGATATATGCTTTTGAAAATAGTAAATTCCTGAATTTATGCAACAACTAGGCAAACAATAAAGAATATAGAGAGCTGAAATATAGAATAGGTGCCAGGATTACTCATCCTCCTCCCACTCTCTGTTGGTAATACTTTCCCTTAAAAGTAGAAGGCAGTGGTAAATTTTAATGACTTTTTCCTTTCAAGTTTCTATTTTTGGATTTATAGGTAGAAGAGGCTAGCAAATATTTTTAAGTTTTAGTGCTCACAGCAAGTTCCAAATGAACAGTCCTTGAGAATAAAACCTCTAGGTCTGGCAGGACACAGGAAAGGCAGAATGTGTATAAGCTTCAGGCCTCTGTGATGCTTCAGAGCTGGAAGTGTTCCCGTTGTGTGACCTTTCAGCTGAGACTACCCGTAAAAGTATCAATTAATGTTAACAGCTTTATGGTGTGGGTTCTTGCACTTTGAGAACTATGCTAAGACCATTTATTAACCTTATCTAATGTCCAGAATAGTCAAATGAACTGGTTTTTGTTGCTTTTAGTGTTCACTAATCCCCTCAATCACGCAGTCCTTCAGCATCAAAAATGACCTTTTTTCATACAGACAGAGAACTAATTCTTGAGACATTTTAATGCATTTTTTATTCATCGTATTCAAGTAATATGTACAAAATTGATAGATGTCATTTTTGTGAGATTCTATATTCCCAAATTTCCAGATTGTTCAATTCTCCCTTTCTGTACCACTCTGAAGTGCATGAGGTATGTACTTTGTTTGTACATGGTGAAATGCAAAGAAGATTGGCTGCAGCTACTCAAACAATTCCATCTGAGCTTGTTTTAAGTCAGTGATTGTTATTTTAATGGAAATTTGGTGTGGAAAAAAAAAATTCTGCTTTCACCTGAGTTGAGCAAATATTTTGTGAGAAAAGGCTTCTATCAAAATCTGATTTTATTTTTTTTAAAGTTTTACTTTGAATTCCTTGTATGAGTTTTCAGATGACCTTTACTGAGAATGGTTGTTGCTTTTATTTTAGTTTCCTTCAACCTTTTGTGCTATGCAAACCAAATTTATAGGTAGTGACCCACCTGCCCAGTCAGCATTAGAAATTCCTTATGGGACATGTTGTAGATTCATGTAGGGAAAACCTATTACTGCTAGCAAGGACTGGTACTCAAAGATAAAACAAGTCTACAAGTGTGACAAACTATGCGAGGGAAAGCATGGATAGCCATGGTGAAAACGTAGTGTTACAAGCTCAGATTAATAGCTTTGAATAATTTAAATGTATAGGGTTTGTTCGTGTGTCTGACCTTGTTGTGATTAATGCTCAGGTCTAGAACTACAAATAATATTCCCCTCTGCTCTGCAGGAGGCTTCTTCAGCTTCAGTTTTGGAGGGCATGTGCTAACCACTGCACAATTTCTAAGGGAGTGATGCTTGATCTAGTGACTTGGTCACACTTGTGGCATTGAGGTCCATCTGCTATTCAGGGAGCATAGGAAAAGAGGCAGGAGGCCAGATGTCACATATTAAAGACCTTGTCTCACTGTGGATGGCAGCTCTGGAGTGCAGCGCTCAGCACACTCCTTGCATCACTAAAAGGGTAAGAGAAGAACAGTGTGATCTTCCTGTAGCTCATAGTGCGTCCTGACTTTTGGGAGGATGCTGAGCAGGTCAAGGTGTTAACAGCTTCCTTTTTTTTTTTTTTTCTTTTTTGTGCCAAGTGGTTTATTTCAAAATTATAAGGGAAACAATTATCCGATTATTCTTACTGTTTAACAAGTTCCTGAATTAGTTTCTGAGTCCTTGGAGATGATGTACACCTTTGTAAGTACACAATTTGAATACAGGAAAGAATTGCTTCCAGATTTGCTAGAAATAAAACAAATTTCCTCTAGATTTCAGGTTCTGGGTTCCATATAATTTGTAATAATTATCCTTACAACCATAACAAGTAAGGGTACATTCATAACTGAGCAACTTTTTCACAGTGTCCACGTTCCTTGCACAATCTGGGCTAAACTTGTGACATGCTCAGACAAACGTACCAAAACACCCGCCACCCCCAAACAAAAACAACACTCCCTTATCCTGGATCAACAGCTCACAAGAACAGATGTCTTTCCAGTTGAATTTTTCATACTGTTTTGCCAGAGCCAGAAACAGTGTCTCTGCATTCTTTAGAGGTTTATTTTTCTCCTGAGTCTGAGCTACTCCATCAGAAAGGTGAATATCCATTTCCTAAATCCTGTGAGCCAAAAACACGCTGCGCACATTTATGCTTTGTGCTCTAGCCATAAGAATTTCCCAAAGGCAAGTCAAATGGTGGGAAAAATTAGAGAAGAGAATGGACAGCAGTTTTCTTACCTAAGTTACAACCTGTTGGATGTCTCACAGCCAGAAGCTTGGCACTACTGTGATGTATTGCAAACAGCTGGATTTTATTTTTTTTTATTTTAGAAATTACCTTCATAATTAATTTTCCATCCTAAACACATTTTGTTTAATCATTATGGGGCAGGTTCATTATTCAATTATCCAGATTGCTACAGCAAAAAGGTGAGGCAACTATCCAAAGCTTTAGATAGTTATACAGTATCTTTAAATACTGTAAATCTATGAAAATACTGTTTGGTCATGTCAGAAAAAAACTATTGAAGTCTTAAAGACAACTCCTCCTATAAATAGTTAAAATTAAAAAAAAAAATCTACATCCAAAAATCCAGCAGTCATATGTGATTAATTTTATAGCACTTTTTCGAATTAGGTCTCCTAGCTATCCAAGCATTTTAGTGTAAGAGCTGAGGCTTTAATAAAAGGATATAATTTATTTGACATGCACTTTCCAATTTTCAAACTAAGAACTCTATGCCAAAGTAAACTAACTGTGCCTGTCCTTTGGTAACTGCCCATATATTGTTTGTACCATCACACATATAAAGTTTTTTGAATATTCTTTGAATATTTTTGGTCAAATAATTATTCTATTTACTTTAGGAATGAGGGAAGGAGTAGAGAAAAGATGTTCAAGTTGCCAACCCTTTAGCTACTTTTTCTGCCACTCATATATTTTATATATATTTAACATAATTTAATACTTTTTTGGTTTGGGTTTTTTTTGTTTTTTTGGTTTTTTTTTTTAATACTGTTGACGTATACTGAGTTTTTTACTGTTTTTTGCCAGCATGGTCCTTTCTTAAAATGATAGCAGGTTGATAAGAGATTTTGATCATTTTGCCTAATTATAAATAGCTATTTCCTCTTCTTTCAGAATTGCAAATACTTTATTTGGATTCCATGCATTTGGGAAAGTTTCAAATTAGAAATAAATGGCAAAAATGTTCTCTGTATAATTACCCAACCTTATTATAATTGCAAAACACAAAATAAGTGCAAGTTATTTAAAACCCTTGCTAGTTATAAACTATAAAATGTGAAGTTAATCTGAAATTAAATTGAAAACTATGTAAGCTCTAGTAAAATGCCGTTCTGTGTATTTTATGTGATATGCATTTCTAATAGGAAAACCAGATTGCCCTTTGCTCCTCGAGTGCTTATAGGACATGTGATTCCACACTGTGGTGGGGTTATCTCTCCCTCTGCTTTGCTTCTTCTCATAGCAGTAACAGCATTGGCATTAGAACAAAATTCCTTATTTAAAAAAAAAAAAAAAAAAAAGAAAAATACTGAAGTTCTACGTGCCTGAACTCTCTTGAAATTGGTGGAAATACCAAGATATAAATTTAGCTTGGGTGATATGTTGAAGAAACATTAATTACCAGGAAACCAAGAGAAAAATGTCTTTATGACTGTTATTTTTTTCCAACATGTTTAACAAATTAACAGAGGGTGCCTTTTGCAACTATTATTGCAAAGTACCAGATTTATGTCTATTATGGATGAGTCAACAATAGAAATAAATTGGTAATGGATTATGCTTCAGTTCTGTTTGCCATAATCTTTTAACCTTGCTCAAGAATACTTGCGCTCAGAATGGCTGTTCTTTATTTTAACATGATTTAATCAAAAAAGTAAATTGTGGTGGAATGCAGAGAGCAAGATAGTCATATTTGGGTGATCACACATAGCTCATTTGCATTTTGTAGTTATGCTACTTCAGTGCTACTCTTAGAATTTGTTCTGTGTGATTATGGAAATTAAAAAAAAAAAACATTTATTCTTTGAAAATTTCCATTGCTATTAACAGTAATTAATCATTTAGTATCTTTAGATGTCACTAAGGATCTGCATTTGGCAAGTCTTCTGTTTGACTAGAACCATGCTATAAAACATGTAATTCATCCACCATTTCAGCTACTGTTGACTTCCTAATTAAGCCACTCAAAATAATTATTTTCATTTGTCTCTTTCTCTAAAATTCTGCTGGTAGACTTCTTGGTCAAAACAAATGTTTAGCCTTGAAAATAGAAAAGGCTACACTGCTTTATGCAGTTTTTCCTTGAATCCCTCCTCTAGGAATACTCACCTTCAGATAAAGGTAGATGTTCATATTTCTTAATATCACACTAGATGTGTTTCATCCAATTTTTTCATTAAAATGTTTCCCAAAACAGTCCTTATGCAAAATGATGATTTGTTGAAAGTAAAAAATTTCTAAGAGATATACACATTTTGGCAGAGTTTTTATTCATATATTTTTTTAACATCCCTAAGGCCAAAACAATGAATCTGAACTTTTTCAGAATGGATTTTTTTTTTCCATGAAGAACAACTTGTTTATAATTATTTTCATTCTGCAATACTTTTAAAATTATCTACTAATATCTGTGAAGTCTGTATCACAATAAAATTCTACTGTTTATTTGTTTTCTGAAAAGTAAAATATCAGAATTAAGCACTGAACTAATCTTTTTCTCAATTTTTAAAATAAGATGTTTTTAATTTCATTTTTCATCTGAGTGGGTAGTAAACATCCCAAAGTCCAACATTTGTCAAACAGATAATTGGATTCCAAGACAGTGGAGTAAAATTTACTTTTATGAAGATAGAGCAATTCCAAATTGGAGGATTCTGCCTGCAAAATTTATGGTATCTGTGAAGGGCAAGCATTTTGCCATTTGTGGAAAGCAGTTGTCCAGGTCATGGTTCAACAGGGCAAAGAAAAAGTGCAAGCCAGTGGGAGTAAAAGAATATTGAAGATCAGGAAAAATTTTGTCCCAAGCATATTGAGTAATTTTCCAACAAGAATCTCCCCACACATAAACATTTCAGTGAGGGACATGTCTTGTTTTATGCAGAGCTGAGCACTTGTTTGCTAAATGCCACTTGATTGCTAAATGCTGTGGACAAATTAGTAGCATGCTTGAGAGAAGAAAATAATTAGGATTCCCATTGCTGTGTTCATGGAGGTCTTAAAGTGGAGCATCCGAGTCCTTATAATCATAGCACACTTTTCTGCACTCATTTTCTGCTTTGGCATCTTCTTGTATCCCAGTGTTCCGTGCAGTCATCTACACTTCCAGCTCATTCTTTTGAGGGATACAGCTTCTCCTTTTACATCTCTAATTTCCATGTAAGTTAAGGGAACTCAGCATCTGTCAGGATGAAGACATGACAATTTTCCTGCTTTTTATGCAGATGACAAATGCTGATATCCAGTGGAGTAATTCTGTGTGGTTCTTTCGCTGGATGCTGGTTTGGAGCCCTGTGGGATCCCCTTAATTTGGAGGTGAGATACTGACTAAGAGAGATTACATCTTCTGGAAGATTTTGGTTGCTAAGTTATTTTAAGCATAAAAGTTCCTTCTCCTTTTCCAGTAGGAAAAGCGCATAATGGCTAATTAGGCCCTCAGGGATCAATTTTCAAAACAGTGCGCAGGAAGTGTGAGCACAAATCTTATTTGTTAATGGGCTTTGTGAACATACCTCCTGTGATTTTTCAGAATTTAGAATGACAAAACATCAACCTCATTGGAGAAGCAGGTTTAAATGTATAGCATATGATGACTTTTTCTTGGGGGCATTAGGCAGATGACATACATTAAGGCCACAGAGTGTTTTTGTGGTCATTATGTTTTAGTTCCTCAAACCTTTAAACAGAACAAAATAATAAAATAATCTCTGCAGGCCTGTTGATGAAATCAATCCCACAGTTCTTACCTAACTCCTCTTTGCTTAAAGGAGGAAAAGCAACAAAACACTAATCCCTAATTTTGGTGAGAGAAAACAATTAAAATAAACCTGCTGATCCAGGCCAGGTGCCACTGGCATTCTTGGCCACCTGGGCACCCTCTGGCTCTTGTTCAGCTGCTGTCCACCAGCACCCCAGGCTTTTTTCCACTGGGCAGCTTTCCAGGCAGTCTGGAATACTGAATGGTGGTGTTGTCACTCAGGTGCAGGACCTGCCCCTTCACCTTGTTGAACCTCACGTAGTTGACCTTGGTCCATCAATCCAGCCTGTCCACATCCCTCTGAAGAGCCTTCCCACCCTCCAGCAGATCAGCACTCCCACCCAACTTGGTGTTATCTACAAACTGATTGATAAAGACATTGAACATGACTGACCCCTAAACTGAGCCCTGGGAGCATTGCTTATGTCCAGCAGCTAGTTGATGTAAGTTCATTTTCCACAACTCTGCCCTGGCCATCCAGACAGTGTTTTGGACAGGGAGCAGTGCACTTATCCAAGTCATAAAAAGCCAAATTCTCCAGAGAATGTTGTGGAAATGGTGTCATAGGCTTTACTAAAGTCCCAAGAGGTGACATCCACAGCCTTTCTGCCATCTACTAAGTGGGTCACCTTGTTGGTCCTACCCTGCGTGGGAGACATCGTCTGTAGTTTTTGGTCTGTATCTGACCACCCCAGAAAACATCTTTCCAAGATAATGATTATTTTCTTTTCTAACAATTAAAACCACAACTTGTGTTCTTCTCCCTTGAGTCAGTACTACTTCTAAATTTCTGAAAGTTAGCTGCCAAATCTACTACATTATTCAGACTTTCCACCACTGCGAGTTTTTTGCCCTCCTGCAGTTCCCCTGTGCACATTCTAGTTTTCTAACACTTATCTCTGACAGTTTATCTGCTTTCTATTTTGCCTAAGGTGCCCAAATCTCCTCTACTACCTTTCCCAGAAGTTTTTTCTGCCTGACCCTGTATGTCAGAAGGGCCCTTCAGCAAAACTCTTTTCCTACCACCTTGCCACCTGCCAGAGTTGAACTGGGTTTTGTACTGTGCTTGTAAGGAACTAATTGATTAGTATTAATGCAGTATAGCCAGGTTTTTAAGGACTTTTGCAAGCCTTGAAGAATTTCTTACTGTGTATTCTGAAGATATCATAATTTCCTAAAGTGACAATCGAACTTCCTGTACCTCTTTGAAGCACCCTTTACAGCAATTCTTCAAGTTCCTACTTTGTCTTAAAATCATAAGTGCCTTAGGAAATGCTGATAAGTGCACTCAGGCACTTGCCTAAAGGCACCAATGTGTAAATGCTGTGGCCCTGTGTGACAAGAACAGCTGCAGGGAGTGGCTTCCTGGGCTGCTGCTATCACTGAAACCTCCCTATTTGTCAAAGGAATAAATGCAATAAAATGAGCATTAGGACGTAACAAATGCTAGCTGAGGCCAGGAATTTTGACAGGATGAACAGCTGAAAGTCACGTTCGAATTTATCCTCCTAAATTAGGTTTGTTTATTATAGACACGTTGTAAGTTTGGCCTCATGTTTATGCATTGCTGAAGTTTGGGACAAATGGGATGCAGAAGAATTAATTTGTAATGTAATGTAGTGAATGCAACACCTTGGTGCTGAAGTGTATCGATTATTTTGCCTTTCCAGGAAAACATCTTTGATCAGTTAATTACCTTGCTTAGATATTACTCCATAAATTACATTTGAATGAAACCTGGTACTTTTCATAGATGAAAGCTGATTTTTTTTTTTCTCATGACCTTAGCCAATTTCTAGAAATAGTACTACTGCATTTCTCCCATAGGAAGCTTCTATAATATTTAAAACCAACAAAAAATTCAAGAAAATATTAATAAAAAGAAGTGAAAACTAGATGAAAACCTTTCCTATGTCAATGCCTCAGACAACTGATTGTGGATTCTGAATTTCAATCTTAATTCTCCAATTACATTTACCAGAAATAAAGATTATTACTTAGTTGATAAACTGCAGAGTGTACTTGGAAAGAAATCTTAGATTTTATACCTTTGGAAGTAGGGGCAATTTTGAGACTTAAATGTAAAATTGTTGGATCTTTCAGAAATTTTTAAACTATTCTTATGCAACCAGTGTATTTTTCTTCCAGTATATCTGTTAATAGTTATATTTGACACTAAAAAAAAATGTGTGGTTCTTAAAGAACCACTTACTTTTAGAGAACAGTATATATAAAGAAAAGGGAGAGTGGAATAGAGATTACAATCTGATCTTTCTGGGAAATAAACTTCTAAAAATATCCCCCTCTAATTTTCTTTTAAGGCAGCCTCAAGGGAGAAAGTGTATATTGCATTTGTCATAACACAAGATGTCTAAGGCATAGTTTGTACTCAAGCTGTGCAAAATGTGAGGTGGATCACCTGAGTCACTGCTCTTCTAAATTTTAAGCTCTGTCTTTTAAGATAATATTAGGATACTTTAAATTACAAAACATAATCAATGCACAAACTTTGTTAGCATTTGTCTTTGTAAAATCCTGTAAATATGTCATTATGTATATGGTCAGATAACTTTTTCTGGCTGTTTTAATGCAGTGGTTAAAACCTTACCATCCTGAAGAACTATTTTTTTTTAATAAGTAGTGAGTGCAACTGAAATTTGGGCCATTAGGGTTTATTGATTCTGCTCTTTCATATGTCAGCTTCTGTTAGCATATCCCAAGGCACAGAGCTCCGGTATCATCAACATCAGAGGAAAGACTTGAAGAAAGTTGTCTTCACAAAATATGCAGTCTTATTCTCCACTTATTTGATTTTGAGCAGGAGTGTCTGCTCCTCAGGTTATTTTTGCCTCCTGGAGGCCACCTTGAGGGAAATACAGCAAAAGCACAAAGGTGTTTTTCGGAGGAAGAAGTTCCATCTTCATTCGTGTAAAGTCTTTAAGTAAAGGTGGAAGTGATATGGGGCTGCATGACTTGGGCCAAATGTGCTGAGATCAAAACTTAAGTTATTCTGGCCCATGTATAAAGCAAGTCATGGCATAAAAGGATTAGTCCATTTTCTAAAAGTTCATCTGCAAGAGGGCAATTTTTTTCTTGATGCAGTAGAGCAGCTGCCATATTGGTTGCCAGAGGGGTGGGAAGTTTAATAGACATTTAAAATTTTAGATTGCTCTGGCTCCATGTAGAAGTTTGAGCTGTAAAATAGTGAAATGACAAAAATGGCATAAAGTCCTGATGTCTCCACCTGGAAGGATGCAGATAATTGAGTTGGACTGAGTTGCTGGAAGCTTATCATCTCAGTGCACTTTTACAGCAAAATTAATATGCAGCCAGAAATCCTTGCATCCTAACAAAACTGTGCACTTCTATAATACAATGAATCTCAGCATTTCCAAGGAAGCTTTCAAGCAGGATGTAACTTTTATGTAAGAAAGATGTTCTGTGGGCTGGAACATCATATAACACTTTCCAGGTATACACACACACACACACACACACACACACACATATGTATAGAGATCTGTTCAAAGATAAAAAGTGTGCAAATTATTATAAATTTTAAGCTGGTGTAAAAGATTTCAGGAAGTCTGTGACTGAATAAAAGCTCTTGGTGTGGGAGCAGGAGTATGCAAATTGTGCTAAGGAGGTTCTCACCCCAAAATGTGGTTCACAACTCGCCACTGATCCCAAAAGATAAAGAGAGGGAGATAACACAGAGTTATGGAGTTCTAATCTTGCTTAACCTGATAGGCGAGTATTAATTTATAACATAGGAAAGATAAAGTTATTAGCTGGTCTTGGATTTAATCTTGGAAAAGTCATTTAAAACAAACATTCTGACTACTTTGGGATAAAATGAGTATGAGACCAGACTCAGATCTTGATACCAACTGCCTTTTGTAGAAACTCCTTGGATTAATATGAATAGCTGAATTTATTTTTTTTTTTTTTGCTTTGTTGTTAGATAAAGTAAAACATACTTATGAGAACATTGTAGTTTCTGTACTGGGGTGATTAATCTGTGGCTAAAGACTTGGAAAGCACAGAGAAGTCTCTCTTTTCTCACATTTGCAAGAGGAAGGCATTGTCAAACGCCTTCAGACTGCGTAGGGAATAAAAGGCACTGATGGTTTGAAGTTATGTCATGCTCAGTAAACACCCACAGGACGGTATATATGAGAGATATCCTACACAGAGCTCTGGGAATCTTGGGAAGATTTTGGCAGCTTTGTATGTGACAAAGTCAAAACCAGGGAACCTGTCACAAGTTGTACCTACACAGTAGTGTCTGAATACTGTGAGGAGTCACCTTTAAACCCCACTCACCCTTAGAGGAAACAATTTAGGTCAGAACAGCAAAATGAAATTTTGCATGAAGCACTTTACCATGATTTTTAAGGCAGAGACACATCCTTGCTACTCCATAGAAAACAGTATTTTTAAAAATTATATCAAATTATGTAATCTGATTCAGATGTCTTTCATTACACCAGGCATAGCAAAGTGATATGCATTTTAAAAAAAATAAAACCTCACCAGAAATAAGGACATTCCCATCAGACCCTAAGGAAGGGTTTGAAAGAAGCAGATTGACTTCTAGACACACGATGAAAAGCTCCATTGATTTTAGTGGGGTTGCTCTAAAAACGTCTATCTTAAACCAGGTCAGAATCCAGCCCTTTTTTCAGCTATACATTCAACAGAAAAATAGAGGCAAAAATTTCACAGCAGTGATTGAAGGTGGGATGTTGGTTACTGAGGTAAAAGCATATCTGGAAAAGCTACAAAAAAGGAAACTGTTTTCATAACACTCATATTTGAAAAATCATTCCTGAAAATTTAATATCTTGCAGTATTTTTACTAAGGTTTGCCATGTAGGAAAAATCCT
Organism: Tangara arthus; assembly: GCA_035584835.1. NCBI lineage: Eukaryota > Metazoa > Chordata > Aves > Passeriformes > Thraupidae > Tangara > Tangara arthus. The sequence goes on from JAWMQZ010000001.1 coordinate 6,882,701, forward strand.
CTCTGAGGAATTCCATATGACTTTGCAATCCACATCAGCATATCATTTCCTTTTCAATCTATTTAGTGATGCATTCATCAAAGATTTAGGTGTTGAGATTTTGTGCAGCCTGGAGAACTCTGTGAAAAAACTGTAGAGAGATATACATAGCATAATGCATGTGGAGGAAAGCATGAACCCCTGTGCTTCAGCAATAACAAAAATCTACTTAAGTAGGTATGAAAATCCTGTTGTTCAAAAAAATGTAGTAGAGAGAAAGCAATGTCACATGGAGGATTTGCATTTGATATGCAGCTTACAATGCCAGATCATCCTTTGGTTTTCCCATAAAAGAAAAATGTAGACACGATTAAGTATATGCATGGTACCGGCATTAATTTAAGAATAAGTTAAGTGGTTCTGGATCAGGAAATTAGATTATAATGAACTCAGTGTGATTTCATTGAGGTAAGAGAAATTTAAACTTGATAACTATTCGGAAGAAGAATAGGTAATAAGTTAGCATTCTGTTTCCCTGGAGGCAAAAGAGCCCTGACAGGACTGTTTCTCTCATTAATAGCTGACATGACTTTGTCCTAGATTATTTGCTGGCTTCGCTAGAGAATTTGCAGTTATCTGACACACATGTTCTTCATATTCCTAATGGATGAAAAGTCTAAGTATATAGGTATACAATTCAATCTCTCCATGGCTCAGTTGGAGTGGAAGTTTACTAAACCATTTTTAAACCAGATTTAATTCACAACTGTTGGGCATAGGACCTTATAATCCAAGCTACCTAATTGTAAAGGAAAGTGTCAAAACATCCCATCAGTTTGGAAAAGGGAGTAGCTATAGGATAATCACATAGATTGGGCCAGATCTGAATGCAATATAATCCTACCAAATTCCTTTTATTTTTATTTTGGGTTCTAAATTTTTTGATGAAGTCACTGCAAATTGGATGCTAGACTTGGAAGTTAAATACATTTCTAATTATTTCATTCATTTTTACTCATCTTTTCAATGAAATAAGACCTATATTGACCTTCAAAACTGAGGTAGTAAAATATGGGTTGGATTTGCACTTAGACCTGTGGACAACTATTACTGTATCTACAATTAATTAATTTGGAGTCCTGATCAGTAAGATGCATGTTGGAGTTTAAAAGTAACTATCAGAACATTTGATTTTAGTTCGTCTCTATGCACAAAATTCTTTCAACCTTAAAGTATATGTTAAAAGTCAATATTACAGTAAATATAAAGTCCAGTAATTTCCTTACTAATTTATATTTCTGTACTCCCATAGATGACCTTTCTATGACTCAAAGCAATTTCTTGGGAGGATGTTGTCTGAAATTCACAACATGAAAAATGCTTTCTGGATGATTACGTATTCTAAACAGATGAACAAACAAGCAAGGAAAAAAAAAGTTGCAAGCATTTTGACAGAAGATTGGAGGAACATTTGGAGACAAGATATAATTAGAAGGATCTGACCTTCCGTAAATTGTGAACACTTTCACAGTATGTAACTTTCATGAAGTCTTATATAGTCAGATTTATTTAGAATTTTCCACTATAATTAATCATCTATCAAAGGCCCAAGGGCATGATAGAGGAGTTAGTTTGATTGCTGGTTTTGGGCTTGCAGGTTTTTCCAGGGGCTGTTCTTTGCACCTTTTTCTCTGTGTCCCCGCACTCCTTGCTCTTGCCATCTCTGTGGCATGGGATTCCCAAGGAAATGCACCAAGGGGAAATACATCAGGGGAAAGAGATCCAGGCATTTGTAAGGCACTGCCAAATCTGACTGGTTCCATGAGCTGTCTTCAAATATAGATACAGCACAGGGTGAATTTTGTCTCTGAAGGCTGAACTGAACACAGACTGATATTTTAATTCCACAAATGCACAGTACAAGGAGCCCTGCATATTTGCAGTTTATATAATTATATAACCAAGTCTCTGAGAGAGAGCTATAGTCTTCCTGAACATTAATACTTATACAGAGCTCTAAGTTACCATAGAATTTGGAAGAGGCAAACAATCCCAGAAGCTGTAGGGAAGAAAAACACCTATTTTCTAAATGTTGTTTAAGAATTGAATCTATTTTTGATTTCTCCTTTCCATTTGCCTGCCTCTTCTCTTCTGTGTTAATGTTATTTAGCACTTCTGTGGAAAACTGACTTTGAAGCACTAACTCCTGACCTTCTCACAGTTTCTTTTTCTACATCTCTTCTGTTTTTATTGTTTTTCTCCAATTCTACCTTAATTAGAAAGACATTTTACTATCTGGGTGTACTTGTTTTAGCAGTGCTTATGACAGTGTTCTTTTGGACATCGTTAAGGAATAGCTCAAGTGCATTTCTCTAGTGATGGCTAAAGGTTCAGTCCAGTTCATGGAAGTAATTGGTTCTTTCTCTCATTATCAGTTCACTTAAGTCATTTGTCTCCCAGCAGATGATGTAAAACATCAATTCAGGGAGAAAAGAACACAAGAAGGAAAATGGCTTTTCTGTTTATGATTTTTGAATTCTTTTCAGTGCTTACCTAAATGTGACAGAAAGCTGAATCAGATCTTCTGTTTCCTCTGAGGAATCTCGAGGAACCACAAGTTCACGTTGCATTTTATAATAAGAAAATTCAACTGCTAGAGGAGATGCACTCCATCCTTTAAGGAAGACAGAAGACAAATATATTATCCAGAAATGAACATTTTAGGTCACACTTGGACCTAACCCATAACAGAACTAATAATTTTTTGTAGTTTGAATAGAATTAATTGATTATGTGAATGCCATTTTTTGGTTGACTTTTGCTTTCATTTCTTTGGTTTTTTTTTTTTTTTTTTTTTTTTGTTTTTTTTGGTTTGGTTTTGGTTTTGTTTTTTTGGTTTTTGGGTTTTTTTATTATTATTTTTTTTTTTTTAGTTCAAGAGGAACTGGTATAAAAATCCCCTCAAAAAAGTTATTCAGAAATTTCTAAGTCATTTATTAATGAACAGCTAGGTACTGTGTGAACACTGCTTCAACCTTATGTAAGACATAAAACCAATTTTATTGTAGGTTGAAAGAAGCCAACTTTTCTGTTTAAGTTTAATATTTTCAGAAATACCATTTTGGATATGCTTTCCAAACTGTCTTGACAAACACACAAAAAATTCTAACAAAAGACAAGTTTGCAATTAATGCTGAATATAATATTTGCAAGACCACTGTACTTTGAAAGTTAATTTGGAATCCTTGGACGTTATTGAGCATGTTTCCTCCTAAGGGCAACAAGAAAGCCAGCTACATTTGATCAAATTTGTCTGGACAAATCCTTCCTGCCAAGAGAAACATTAGTCTATATACACTCATGCACTTCACATTTTAATTTTAATTGTTCATTAATGAATTTGCTTTTTTCATGACACCCACTATATTTATTTTTTTCCTTTGTTATCAGAATTTTAGGCCTTACATATGTACTTCATGATAGGTGAAGATTTTGTGCAGTAGCTCACAGGTCAAACTGGTGCTTAATCCATGGCTGTGTTTCCACTGGGGCTCTCATGTCAAACTTCAAATAAGTCTGAAGAAGAGAATCAATTAAAGGAAGGTAGAACACAATAATTTAGAAGCTAATCTCTCCTTTTTAAATATTTTTTAAAGTAAAACTTACCCTTTTGATGTCTTTCCGAACTAGATCTCAGAGGCCTCTAATAAAAGAAGAAACTTGTTCTCCTCACTGACATTCATTAAGCATGAGTTATTAAAAAAATAGCATGCATCAGTTATTTAAAAAAAAAATCTTTATAATAATACCTGGCAATTGACTGTGCTGGTGCAAAAATCTTTCATTTATGGAGTTTCAGTGTAGCCAACTCAGATTCTGTGGTCAATATATTCCTTCAGTATCCTTACAGAGATTTCTAGAGGAATAGCATAAATTATTTCCTTACAGTCATTTTATATCTCATTTTTTTCAGTAAGAAATGACGGAGCTATATCCTGAAGGATGCTTAAGTCCCTGCTGGTTTCATTAGAGACTCAGGGAGCTACACTACTTGCAAGATGGAGTATATATGTACCCTGTCTTCAAACTATAGGGTTCACACCTTCCAGGATGCTGAACAGGATGCTGAATGTAGCTCATAAAGTAAAAAAAAAAAAAAAAAAAAGACAGGATCACCAAAAAGTAGAATTTACAGCAGATTCCTTGGTAGTGGCATGGAACAAAATGAATTATCTGAATTATCAAGGAGTTTCTACTAAATATGTGACCTCTTAGATGGCTTAAGAGGAGGAACATGGTGAACTGTAACAGTATCAATGTCACTGTACCCTGGTATAGCACAAGGACTAGAGAATTCCTGCCTTTTTTCATTTCTTTTTTTTTCCTTTTTCATTTGCTGGCATATCTGTCATGGATAGAATGGTCAATCCAGCTTCACTCTGTGTCTGACAGCCGTGATTCTGCTGCATCTTTCATGCGCCTGCTCTGATCTCCAAGCTTTTCTGCCTCCTAATGTCTCATGATAGGTCCAAGCCCTTGCATAAGGAAAGGGATTTTCTAGAGAAAAATGTGTTTAAAGCTGTCCCTCCTTATAAAACTGTGCATGTCTTTACAGCCTGAAGGCAACTGCAGACCTGATTCAGCTCTCAGAGCCAGGAAAGTCCTTGTTGTGACTTTAGCAGGAGTTGAGGAAGTATCTACAGATGATGATAAATGTATTGCATAATAACAGTGTCAGCTACTCTAATTTGACTTCCTTTGTATATAAACTGGTGGTGCACAGGTTGTGCCCTTCACAGCAGGGAAATGGGCAGTGGGATGCACCCAGGAGCTGGGCTTTAGGAGAATAGAAAAAAAAAATATTGGGAACAAGCTGTTGAAGTACTTGCCACTAATAGGGCTCTCTGGCTGTGAAGTGGCAATTTCAATCATTTTGAAATTTGCACATAAATACACTTGTCTGTTAGAGGTAACATTTGAAACGTGGAAAAGAAATATCATTTCTAAAAATGCAGAAATGTAGGGGGGGGAAAAAAAAAGATCTATTTCCAGAAATGTTTTCAGCATAATGGGGCTGTTGGAATCTTTCAACCATAACGTGTTATCCATTTAATAATCATGTCTGGTTATAGCAACTTCCTGTATAATAGTGACTATGATTTTCAAACTATTAAAATTATGCATTTTATAGGTTTTTAGCTCACTGATTTTAAATTAAGTATATTCATATTGAGGAGTTTTTGAATATCTGTCACTAAGGAAGTCATCAAAATAGATTGCCAGGTAAATTAAAGCAGCAGTAAAGCATCTCACCAAGGAGATAATTCTCTTTTATGAGTGGCTGCTTTTGAAGTATGTTGAGGAGGGGCGAGTTCTGAGAGTGTCTTGTCTTATGTGTTCTTTAAATTAGAATATATTTGGAGTCAAATGTCCTGGTGTTCTACTAAGGCAGAGATGATGGCCATGAACAAAGACTTCTGGGCAGCCTGTGGCTGAGAGATGAGGAACTTCACCTCCTTCACTTTGCTCAGTCAATAAAAAACACTGCATATTACATTTCACATGTATTGCTTGCTCTCATACACAAAGAAGGGATGCATATTTGTAAAAAAAAAAATTATATATATATATACACACGCCCATATGTGCATTCATAAACAAGGTGTGTGGGTGCCTATGGAAAGGGACACCCCATGTGTGTACATGTGCTTTCTGTACATTTTGAGTACTATTTCTTTATAGTGCAGGTCATGCATAGTTAAACATATGACAAGTCTGAACATAAGAAACACCCTACATATATTATTTGCAATTTGTCATATGAAAAATGCTGGCTTTTCTGTATTGCTGAGAGACAAACATTTTTGACATTAACAACTGGAAACAGAAAAAATGAAAAAAAAATCTAAGTTTAGATTCTGCATACCTGTATGATTTTATAGGGGATGAGAGAATAGAAGATTTGTATGGAATTTAGTGGTTTTTCTGAAGCATGGAAATATTTTAAATTAGAACCAGTCTTTCAATAATGATGAGTTGTTTGATTGTTATGCTGTGCTTCTTAACACAGAACTTTTCTGCAGCAAAAGGTTAATTAGTTGGGAAATGAAGTATAGAAGACTATCATGAATGAGACAGAATAAAGTTTTCCTTTTTCTGCCTGTCTCCCAGTCTTTTACTAGAATAGACACTCAAAGAGGGTAAAGGTGCCTGTGTAATTGGACATTCCTTAGTGAACTGAACTGTCTTCATTCATACACACGGAGGGAAATAAATGAATTTAATTTTGCTATAGAATGTTACTGGCTTCAATAGTCTGTAGTCTGGGTTTTGTTGTTTTGGTTTTTTTTTTAAGAGAAAAGTCTGATTGTGCTCTCTTGGTGAACTTTAGAAAAGTTGAAAAGTTGTTGAGTAGGAAGGTGTGCCGACAAATCATAGACTTTTCTATGAGGTATTGATATATATATATATATATATATATATATATATATATATATATATAAAATTA
>JAWMQZ010000001.1:6889287-7035784 GCA_035584835.1 Tangara arthus
TTAGGAACAGGCCTGCCCTTAACAGGCCACAGCTGTGTCCAATAAGAAGACGAGTGCTACAAAAGAGTGGGTTAGCTGGGTGAGCAGACAGTTGGAGTTTGTTGGTTGTGCTGTGAGGAAGAAGGAGTCAGTGCTGTGAGGAGATGCCCATGAGAAATCACCTAGAAGGTATGGGACTTTTGAAATAAGATGACAACAGGTTTTAATGTTTATTTAAATGAATAACAATGATGAGCAAAAGGTGGCTAATTAAGAAACAACATGCTATCTGACATATTTTGCATTAATATAGTGATACTTTATTGTCCGGCTTTGACTTTTTTTGCTTGCTGTATGTGATATATTTCTTTTTTGTTCATGCTCATTTCTGTATTATTTATTGCCAAACTTAAAATATTTTTCTTTCTTCTCCTCCTCCTGCCACTAGTATGGCTAAATGGTCTCAATTTCTTGTTTCTACTTTGAATTTTTTCCTTATTTCTTGAAATAGTGGTTTGCTCTAGATGTCAGGACTAAATTAATTTTTGTGATGAGGTTATATCATGTGACTTAAATACTTTGTCCGCTTTTTCTACTAACTTTGAAACTTCAAATTTGACTCCTTATTTCGTTAATAGTGTTTAAAAAAAAAAAAACCAAAGAAAAACCACACAAAAAAACCCAACAGCAAAAAACCCCTAGAAAACAATCCAAAACCCCCCATGATTGTTTAGCCTCCTACTTGATATTTGGTAAATATATTCAGATTAAAGTTTCATAGATATGTGTTTGCATTCCTGATATTCATTTGAATTCTCACATTTTATTCCAGTTTCTTAAGCAGAGTCTATGAGTCTATTCTGTAAATAGCTATATCTTTTAATCCATCTCTCAGAATCTTTTAAAGCTCTTCAGTTCAGAGTTTCACATGACTTTATCCCCTGTAGACTCACCTCATCACTTTGAAAAGGCATTTCTGTATTTAGACCATGACAAATTTGCTATGCTTGCATTTCAGAGCACCTGAAGTAATGAAAATATCTTTCTTAATCTTTTTTTCTTTTTCCTTCACCCTCTATTTTAAAAGGAAAAAAGCAAAAAGGGGAATGACCCTGTAGTGTAACAAGTGGCTGTCCTGAAGTAGCACTGTGTCCTTAGCCTGGCTTAGCTGTGTACTTTGCAGTATTTGCTCTGAAGCCTGCAGACAAAAAAGTAGCAGCTGCCTGGTGCTCTGCTCTGCTCCCAGTGAATGGGCTCCCTTGACAGCCTGCAGTACATCATGTACCCCTGGGCTTCTTCAGCCCCACTGTTCTCCAGGACACCCTGTACAAAATCCATAGTGTCTCTGTGCTGGGGGTGACAGCATCTGGGTGTGGGAAAGCCCTTCAGCAAAGCTGAGTGTGTTCCTGCCCCTGCAGGAAAGTTCTGGAATGATGAAAGCTTAATAAATTCAGTTTTGTTTTGCAGAACACTGTGAAACAGAATTGGAATTTGATCAGATATATTCTGAGTGTAGTAAGATAGTAATTGGCTTGAAATTCATCCACCAAAGCTGTTAATGTAATTAATCAAGTAATTGAACAGTTTAAGATAAAAAAACCAATTTTTTTTGGTGTCGCATACTATTATCACACTGGAAAAAGTGTTCACCTTTCTCAAGAAAAGAATGCTCTGTGATGGGTAGACTGAATTTGTTTTCATGAAGCAAGGGACAAAACGTTGTAAGTCTGGTTAAACAAAGAGAAAAGCCTTCCATCAATGTTTGTTCCTCTCTGTTTGTTCAGTACTCCTAGTAACACTTTCAGATGTAGCATGAAAGGGACATGTGGCATCTCTTATTACCAACTGTTTGCTGAAGAAGACAATACGAGGAGTGGATTTCAAAGAGGGTGTTCAGCATACCTGTGTTGATAGGAGGAAATGAAGACAAAATTCAAAAGCCTCTTTAGAAATATACCACAGACATTATACCCTCCCCAGAAGCTAAACTTCAATCTGAGTACCCTAGCTGGAAAAAAATAACAAGTGTATTCATATGTAAAATGGGGAAAAAAATTGCCTGTTGCTTACAAATTTCATTTTGGTACAATGTTGAATGTTTAGTGGCCAACTCTTAGCTAAACTAATAAGGAGTGGGTTGGCATACAAGGCTCTTCTGTGTGTCGCTTGCAAATTGCTAAAGTTGTCACCAAACTGGTTAATAGGTCTGACCCATATCACAGCATGAGTGAGAAATTCCTGCCCTGCCCTAGCATGCTGTAGTCTTTTCTCTGTAGACATGTTTTAGCTGATACATTTCATTAGATAAACTGAACATTAATGAACACTGTGACAAACCAGCTGGGCTTCCATAGTTTTTGTGTGTTGGAGTTTGGTTTTCTTTTGGTTTAAGTCAGGCAGTTTGGTTCGCAGATTTGGTTTTTCTTTTGGTCTTTGAGTCATGCAGTGTTGAGCCTTTTAACCTCATTGCTCAGATCAGGACAAGATTTTAGCCTGTTTCTCTGCTAGTGTCTCTGAGTCAACACAGGCACCCAGAACACCCACAACCCCATAGCAAGAACAAAACCAGTCAATTTATTTCTATTACCTTGCTAGCAGGGGCATCCCTGAGGCAGCACCTGGTCAGAGGCACATCAGCAGAGACACAGGCGCTGTTGCACTCAGTCCATGCTAGAAGTCACTGTCCTGCTGTTCCCACAGGTTTATCCATGGTTATTCCCAGCTGAAAGGTCACTTAAGCCATTTAGATTCCTCCTGGTCAGATTTCTGCTTTTTAATCCTTTCTTCCCGACAATGTCTAATAGCACAGCCAGTGGTGTTGCACAAAGAAAGGATGAATACAGAATGAGGAAGGAAACTTTTTCCACCTCAGCTTTAAAGGTGACTGCAGAGATGGAGTAGCTTTTAAAAAGTACCTGCAAAACTGGAGAAGCCTAGTCAATTGTGTCATGAGATAACGTGTCATGTTGATATGTTTGATGTGTTTAGAGCAATATAGCACTGAGATAAAGTAGCAGCACATTTCTGAGGTTCCACTTGCAAGTTTCCATTAACGCTTTAGCATTTGGGCCAGCAGCTGCTTCTAGTTTGAACCTAATGTTTATTATTACTGGAACAAGATAGCTCCCTTGGAAAACGAACAGGCACTCTGGGCTTCTTTTCACAGCACAGTGTTGTTTTTTGGAAAGGGCAGGAGTTTTTTTCTGTCACCCCAAGCAGAGCTGCCTGGTCACACCGTTATCCTGTTGTGAAACTTCACTTATTTTTCCATGATAATGCAGCTTACAAACTAACATGATGCTTTGTCTGAGCTGACTTGGTGATATTTTCTGTAGTTTTGGGTGCATACACCTGGCTTTTTCTTTCATTTTCCCCTTTTCAATCTTTTTTAGATGGAGTTCTTCTCACCCTTTATAGCTGTAGCATTCTGAAAGTTTGCTTGCATTAAGCAATTAATAAAGGCAGGATAATGATCAGTCTAGAAAACTTTGTTTTATCTTTCACTGCTTTGGGTACGATCTGAAGATTTTCCATGATACTGTATGGGAATTTGGGAATTTCCATTCCAAATTTGGGAATTGGACTATTAAACACCTTCTTTCCACTTTTCCATACTTGATTACATAAACTGCCTGTAGGGGGGTTCTACCACAATAATATAAGCTAATTTAGGTCTCAAGTTGCAAGACATTCCCTGTATTGAGTCAGGATCTAGGTGTAGATATTTTTAATGGATGTCTTATAATTCATGTTTGAATTTTCCGTTTCTAATTTCATTATCTCGCACTTAAATGGTCATATGTGTAATGTTTGTTCCTCAGAGTACTGCTAAATCATCCTCAGTGTACTCTAAAACCTTATTTCATTTCAAAGTCCCATTTTTGAAATGTTAAACTATTATCTAGGACACAATGTAAGTATTCCCTGTATGAAGATGGCAGTCTTTTGAAAAAGAGTTGTTCCTATTTGAGATTGATAGTTATTAATTCTAGTGCTACAGCTCTGAATCTTGAGGCTAACACTGGAATTACTATTAGCCTAAATTTCCAAAGACCTCCACTGCTTTTGCTTCTATAGGTGCGGACAAGGAAGGGAAGGAAAAGAGGGGAATATGTTGTTATAATCAGGAATTTCAAGTAATTTTAAAATGCTAATATTGATCTGTTATCTTTGGATTTATTGATGCTTTTGCTTTCTTGCTGCAAGGGACAGCAATGCATTTTCTTCTGCACAGCTTCTGCTAGGTATTACTTTTCCTTCTGTAAGGTGGTGGAAGTGGCCATACTCTATATGTAAGCTAATAACTTTCAGAGTGCAAGATTGATTCTGCCTGAGAATCTGAATCTGTGCCATTGCCTGACTGGGTAGTAAGTCCCAAGTCACAAAACACATGTTTATTCCTGCTAGAGGCTGGCAGCACAATTGTCAAAAAGACAGACTGTTACTAGTTATTTTATAAAAGTACATATCTGTGTATTAACACATAGCACAATTTCTTACCTTAAATAAAAATTGGCTGGGAATGGGGAAAACTATGAACAGTTAAAATGGGTTAATTCTATTTCACATTCATTATGTATAAATGAAAAGCCCAGCATTATTCAAAAGCTTCACTCAATTAAATCTTCATGAACTTAAAATTCTTATTGGTCCCTAATTAAATTAGGGGAATTACTGGCAAACTGAATTGGAGTTGATCTGTATTTAGGGACCTCTTGAACAAGGTCCCTCATCAATATAATATCTTGCATACGGCTGCCTTAAATCTACCCCTGTGATGCTTCCATCTCAGTTCATCTAATTCATGTTTTTAATTTTGTTTCCTTCTCATGAATTCTGTATCTGTGGGTCCCAAAGAAAGAATGATTGCTAGTTGCTTAAGTAAATCTTTCATTTTTGTGGTACTGCTAGGGTCTTAATGTGGGACTCTCTGGACTTCTTGGTTGTTGAGCAAATATGTAGTGTTTTCTAAGCCAGGCAAACCCTTAGAAGACATAAATAAGCAAGCCAAGAGAAAAACTCACTATTCAAAGGTGATTAAATAGGAATTTGGCAACTATACCTAATAGTGGAATGCCAGGTTTTTCTAAAATAATTGTCTCCTAAGTTCTGAATACACATACACTGACAAAAGAATATACTCCCATAACAAGACATTAACACTTATTGTTGCCTTTAGGCCAATCTGTAGAATAAAAATTTAGAGTTCTGCTAAACAAGGTAATTCATATTTCCCCCTGGATTTAATAGCAACTCTTGAGTATTTCCTATATAGATTTATTCCTTCTTTCATAAGAAAGAAATTAACATGGAACTATATTCCACAATCAGAAAATATATAACTTAATGCTAAATAGTTACAACTTAAATTATAAGGGAATTTAGTTTAAATGTTGATGAATCCCTAAGCAGTCATGATTGTTGCCATTGGGTGTCTGTTAGAATGAGGAGACAAAGACTCCAGAAATATCCCTTCATTCCAACACCCAAGTTGCTCTTTTTTTTGTACCTGCTGCTATAATATCAGAGTTGCAAACCTGCATTTGAAAAGCTGACACATGGCTCTCTTCCAACATTTCCTGCCAATATAAATTAATGCTTACCATAAGACATGCTTGGATGGTACAAAAGGATGGTCCTGTGAGAGATGCTTGAGGAACAACTGAGTAGTTCTGGATCTTACACATCAAATCTAAGGGTATATATTAATTAATTACAAAACAATCCATTGTTGTTTCTTGCCAGACCTAGTGTTTTCTATGTCCACAGCGATAGCATCATATTTGTTTAGGAGGGAATATCTGTCTCACAGGACCTGGTATCCAGAGGAAGATTAATCACTCTCCTAGTTAATTAAAATAATGACACTTAATGCTGTATAGTTATTTCATTTGTAAGGTTAAGTGGATATTATTGCTCTCATTTTATCCCTACCATTTTAAAAACCACAAAAGAGACATACTATCATTTATTTAGTTATTTAATTTTTCTTTTCTTTGACTAGGAAGGGTATTAGGGTTTACCAATGCGCAAGTATGGGATTTACAGAGCTTAGCTGGATATTACTTCATCTCTTGAGTGCCTGGATCTTAAACGTCAGCTACTTGATGTCAGATAGAAACCAAATAAAGAGCTGATTCCAAAACCTGTTCTTCACCAAGCTTTTCTTGGTAAATGAGAGGATTGTGTTAAGCAGAGGACTGTCTATGAGTAGAAAGTAGGTGCCAGAAGCAGGTAATAATTACAGCCCTCCTGTTTATAGTTGGCTTGGTGTTGTCAGCTGAGGGAAGTTATAAAAAAATCCTTTCTTAAGAGGAGACGCTGAAACAATGAAGCAGAGAACACTTGGTAGGTTGGTGAGATAAAAAATGGGGAGTCATACTGCAGTCTGCAGTCAGGTACTCAGCAATAAAAAGGCCCTAGGTTTTAAATTCAGTGAAATCAGAAAATCGCTGTTACTTCAGGTAGGTGTGTCAGACTACATCTGATGCTGGACTTCTTGCACATGAAAGACTGTGCTGTATACCTATCATCAGTGGTATCACATCTGTGCAAAGTTGATTCAAGAATACTTTTGGACTCAAAGACCTTTTAAGTTTACATAGTATTAACTTAATTCTTAATAGTGATAAACATTTCTGAAAGGGAAAAAGTAAACATTTGTTTAATTCACATGTCAGATGTTGTGGAGACCTCAGTCTGTGATAGAGATCTCTCTCTACAGAAAAAAAGGAGAAAACTGAGCTGCAGGATGTGTTAGGTCTCATGGCTGAATGAGAATGAATTTCTTTTGTTAATATTCTAGGGATTACTATTATTTTGATGGTGAATATTTCTTCTGCTTTCCTTGGGAAATGGTTGTTTCAATTTTTTTACATTTGGTAACACGCTACACCTTTCTCACCCATTGAAGGTTATATTCACAGTGAAAATATTATCAGTGTCAGTAATCTTCAGGAAGTATGACTTTGTGCTCTTCCTATGGGTCAGAGACATCCAGTTATAGAACAGAACTGATACTCCAAGGATCAGTCGTAAGTGTGAATGAAAACACTTAAAGGAAATTGTAGAGTTGAAATCCACCCATGTTCAAAAGGCCAATGTGTAATTTTTCCTCCATTTCAAGTTCAACTTCTGTCATTTTAAGTGTTCTCTGTGATATAATGCTTTATTCTCTGAAAAGAAGGGCAGCAATCTTGAGACACTTTCACAGTACTGTTTTTTTCCATAGCATTCTTCTAGACTTGAATTAGTATCACAATGCACCAATTAAAAAAAAACCAACCAAACCCCAAAAAACCCACTTATATCTACAGATCAGTGAGAGAGAGAATATATTTGGCTAGTTTTAATTTCTGAATCAGCAAAAAGTTAAAACCTTCGTCTTTCTCCCCATATCTACAAAGCCTTTGGGTCCTTGTCAGAAGAAAGTGTGTTGGTACAAAATTTTGATTTGCATATGTGGCTCTGTTGACATGACTTCTCTCTGCTATCTGTATAGTTATCTGCTGTATTAGTTCTGAAAACAAATGTCAGGAGCTGGGATATTGAACACGGGATGAACTTGGAAAATCTTGCTAGTCTTTGTCAGTGCTTGCTGTCATACCCAATGGTGCAACAGCCTGTGTGTTTTTTGGATGCTAAGACTGACATTTAGAACACAAAACAGGCAAGTATGTATTAAAATCAGAAGAATTTGGACCTTTTGGGTTTAAACATGCTTTCTAAAAAACCAAATGTGTATATATATAAAAAAAAATAAATTATTACAGTGGTACTAAATAATCAGTATAGAAATGGTAAAGGAAGATGATTGAAGATTATTCCAAAATTTCAATACCCAGTTATTCAAATGGCTGCTGACAGGCCTGGGACTTACTTGCCCTTGTTGAGCAAAGGTGGCAGTGGCCCTCCAGATGTTATCACCACATGATCAAAAGATGGAATGAAACTGATCCCTGGATACCTTTGTTTTCAGTCTTGTCTGACCTTTCTGGGTGACTTGGTCAGACCACTGCACTGGTGAATTGCCAGTCCAAGCACGGCTCCTCTGCTGGTTATTTGGTGGGGGACCAGCTTAGAAAATTATTCATATTACTATATTACTCCAGTCTCTTAAGCAATAGGTTGGCAGACACAGACCACCTAATTAGAACTGTAAAATGCCTTTAACAAATTTGGAAGTTTTTGAATATGGAAAACAACCCCGGCCATGCTTTGATGTGACCAGAAGCTGTGTGCTATGTCAGTGGCCATGATTGTACAAACAAATTTTACATTAAAATATTAATGAGGAGAGGTTAGTTTTTAGGTTTGGGTGACCAGGCTCTGGGCTGTGTGATGGCATGTGGTAAATGAAAGCTAATGGATGAAAATATTTCCACTATGAAGGACTCCAGAAGGAATTGGTTCATATATTAGTACTTGTCTTGTAGTTGAGATTTGTCAAAACTGCTATAGAAAAGGCACTGAGTTCTGTGCTATTGTTGCTTGTTACTGGGATTACTGCCTCTCTGAGCTTGGCCATCACTCTCCTCAGGCTTCCTTTTGCTGGCAGTGTGCATGCAGAAACTCTTCTTCCTGCCCATCTTCCCTTTGAGAGCTTGGACTCCAGCTATGCATTGCTGATTCTACTCCCACCTTTGCAGCCAGTGCCTCTATTTCTCCCAAGCAGCTGTCCCTGCTTTTGGATTCTGTGTCCTTTTGTTTTGTGCTTGAACTCAACCAGGAGCTCTCCTTTTTATCTGTGCTGGCCTTGCTGGATTTCTGCAAAGTGGGATGAACTGTTTTTGTGCTCTGATAAGGCTGCCCTTGAACTTTAGCCAGCTGGGTCCCTTTGCCCTGGCAGGCATTTTCCCATGGGATCCTTCCAAGAAGATCCCTGCAGAGGCTGAAATATTCTCTTTGCATTCCAGGACTGCAATACTGTTGGTTCTACTTATTCCTTTCAGTATCTTGAGCATCTGGATTTCCTCTGACCAGCAGATACCAGAGGCTCATGAGACACAGCTCCTGTGACAGTGAGGCTTTTCCCAGCTGCCTCAGGAAGGTTTTATCTGCCCTTCCTCCTTGATTATCAGTCTGGTATTTACCTGGAGCACTGAATGACTGCTTTTGCTCAACAACAGGATTGAGGAATGTAGCACCTGGGCCCCCATCTTTCACCCTTGCCAAGAGAGCGTCCTACATTTTAGTACAGTGCACATGGGCCCTATCTACTTAGTTGATTCTGGGGTAAGGAATAGGGATGGGAATGAATTGACAATTTCATAGTACATTTCTGTGGAGCAGGCTTGATATTGGTACTTGGATGTGGTGGTGTTTTTCTTTCTTTTTTTCTCTGCCTTTTTGCTTCTCCTGTGCACTGTACGGCAGGAGTTCGTGTACCTGTATGTCTCAGAGTATTCTTACATAAGTGCTTGGGGGCGAGGGAGAGAAGCAGCAGGTAATCTTGGAGTCTTTCATCACAGAAGCCCTAGAGGATCCTTTTAACATAAAACTACTTGTACTTAACATAAAGCATACAGTAAATGAAATGTTCCTTCAGGTAAAAGTGTGACCGTTTGGGAAACTTACCTCATTCTATCACTTAGCCAGTTGCTCTACTGAAGAGGAAGGAATTGAAGGGGGAGTTGGCGTGATTAGCACATTAGCTTGAAATCTTGAACAGTAAAATCCTCATTTTCTCGGTCTTGTCTTTTCTTGTCTTACTTGACAAGTCTATATGAGGTTGTCTTTATAACATTTTAAATAGTAGTAGTCTTCCTTGGTTCTGAATATTTGCTTCAGCTGCAGAATGTACAAATAAGCTCTGCCTTAATGTGCTTGAATAGACTTCTTTAGCTTAATGTTCCCTTCAGGGATTCAGATTCACAACTTTCCATCTTTTCTTCTTCCTACTTCTGTCTCTGAAAACATCAGCATCTCTTTAAGTATCTCCACTTCCTCCTCAGGCAGTTTGTCGTGAGGTTTCTTCTGGTCTGTGAATTCCCTTTAAGCTGACTTTTTTATTTCTTTGCCTCTTTTATTTTATTTTTTTTTTTAATTGGGGGTTGGGGTTTTCTTTTACTTTATTTTATTCTTGGTTCCACATCAGCTCCCTTGCTACAGCATTTGACCCTTTTGTGATGCTACTGTTTGGAAAAAAAAACAACAAAAAAACATGATAATGAACTTTGTTCAGTGTCCCTAACCATTGTCTCTTCTTTTCTATCAGTTGGGAAATTGAGCCTGTATAAAGGAAGAAACTTTTTAGAGATTGAGGCTCTGCTTCGCAGATACCTTTTGCAGTCTGTAATTTAAACCATGATAGTGGTATCACTGATATGCTGATGTTGGGTGTATGTACAGTGCTTGAAGGCTCGGTAGCCTTCAAGTGTTCTTGAGAGAACTTGTCACACCTTTTCTAATTACTCATAATCAGAAAAAAACAGATACAGAAGAAATTGCATAAATTGAAGGGTTTTCCTAGGAAATTGTTAGGTTCAGTCACATTGTGATGGTGTCATTTTAGATGTCCTTCAGGTTTTAAAGACATTTTCTTCGGGTTGGGAAAGATTTCTCTGTCTGTACACTGGTAACTGGAAATAAAGAGCACTATTCTAGTGTTACATGAGCATTAGTCTATGTGCTTATTTGTTTCACTAATAGAGTATAAAACTACCTTCTTCTATGACTGTATAAATTACATAGTAAAAACTGATAATAGTTTTTTTTAGAACACCTACTTTTCTTTTTTTTTCCCAGATCACCTTTGTCTATCACTCCTTAGAGTATTTATTCCACTCCCTCTGTCTTATACGAGCATCAGAAAATATTGCCAACAGTTTGGAACTTTTTTCTTTTTTTCTAGTTTCAGGAGCATTTCAGTACTGCTCTTTTCCATCCCTAAGCATGATAAAATGCTGTAGTAATACCAAAGCTACTGGTTTATATTTGCAGTTTTATTTACACTCTTTTGTCATGCGTGTTTGCTAATGTTTTGGTTTGAAAAGACAGGTGTCTGCTAAAGAACTGACCCTTATGGCTCTTCTTGTATTTATTCTCTTATTTGTGTTTTAGTAACCTCACTCTGAGAGAATTAGTTTCCACCAGCTTCTCCTGTTGCCAGTGAAAGGAGAAGCCACAGCTCCGGTTTAGTTTGGTGTTACTTCCAGAGTGGGAAGGAAATTGAAACCATTTTTACCTTTTCACTGACAACAGGGGAAACATAGAGGGTGCAGTTTCCTTATGCTAATGTACTCTGTGAGTATCCACTGTGCTACTTCCCCAAATTGCTTACAATTTAATTTGAAACAATGCGTAACAATCGACTGTAACCAACAAATAAGAGGAATGATGAGAAATGCAAGAACAGAAGCGCCTGTAATAAAATCATTACATGGTTCCAAGTGACTTCTGTCATTGGACTTGGGAGTAGAATGAGGCATTAAAAAGTAAGCAGTATGAAATGTGACATTCTAGCAAATTTGAAAGCACTGTGGGAATACTGACTCTCTCATTCAGATGCGGGCTTTATGAAGGGTGGTTATTTCTGTGCTGAAACGCATAAAACAAAATGCTTTAAAATATTGGGCTGTTATAGTCTTTTTATATTGCAAGGTCAATGTGTTGGTCTAAAATGTTAACAAAATAGCCATTTAGCTCTGAAAGCTCCTTTTTACTAGAACAATTCACAACTTTATTGTGTGGTGCTGCTCTCTGTGCTGCAGCCCTCCAAGGACAAAAAAATACTGAGAAAAGAGAAACTCCTTGAATAAAGGAGTTCTCTCATGCGTTGCCAGATGGAGTCACTCAGAACAGGAAAAAAATAGTCCACAAAATTGATAGAGCAGAGCTACTGTCCTATGTATATATTTTTTTTTCTGTGTGTGCCTATATACATACAGACAGATCCCTCAAATTGTTTGGACTACCCTTTCTAATATGGAAATGAGAATATTCTTTCTTTATAGCCTCAGTGTGAAAGTAATTACTTCCAAATCTTGAAATTGCACCTAATTCACCCAAAGCAACTACACCAAGATATCCCTTTAGGTTCTTTTTGTGTTGTTTGAGTGTTGTGAAAACTGGGAGTGGTTCTTAACTGTCCATTTGTGTTGAAGTTATATAGAGGAACTTGAGGAAATGAAAGGTTGAAATGTATTCCTTCTCCCTCACTGTGTAGGAAAAAAGCCCAAAAGATTTAACTGAAACTGAGTTCTAATACTCCATCATAGACAAAATATTTTATATGCAGACCTGTATGTATGCCGTTACATATATAGATGAATGTACAAGAAATCTGGAGTGGATTTCATAGCTCTTGGGAACAAGGGGAAACAGCTGAGGCTTTATTGCTGCAGTTCAGCTTTGCTGAGCATTGCAAATATAGAATGTTGAAAGAAAAGCTAATAAGAGGATAGTTTCAATTAGAATTAGGTACTGCACTTAGAAAAGCCGTAGCAAATGTGAGGATCCAAGAAGTGACTTGATTTACAATTACCTCTGTGCCACTGATGTGTTTATCAAACAATTCAGATACAGTAATGAGTAAAAATACTAATGTGAAAGGAGAAGCCAGATCAAATCTATCTCCCAAGTGCAGTGTACAAATGTTGAATGAGAGCGGAAAGAAATAATAAGGGGGAAGAAAGGAAAACTTGTGGAAGCTGCAACCACATGTCATAATTTAACATCAGTGTTAAGATTCACAATGCAGGAGATGATGGAAAGAGTTAAGTGACACTAGGTCTTTACTTCTGGAAGTTAGTCATAATCAGATCTCTATTAAACAGTAATCGAAGTAGAGAAAAAATTGCTGGAACCAGTAAGAAATATTGGAACAGTAAGCAGTGTAATTCCAACACCTTATTCTATGAAGATCAGAGAAAGTTTGACAGGGAGTAACTTTTAGAGCATTTGTGCCCATTTTGTTCAGAATATGAAAGATCATTCATCCATCTCTGTTGAAAATGTCATTAGAGTGTATGGCAGGTGGCAGAGAAATCTGAATGTCAGTGAAATAAAGCATAAGAGATTTTCTTGGTGAGGCATGAATGTTGTCATCTGTAAGTCCTGTTTCTTTGAGCTTCTTCTTTTATCTTTGGAAGAGAGGGGAGAATAAAAAAGAAGATCTAATGGAATCAAAGGTACTGGGTTATTTCCAAAGATCTTATGTGAATGTTACGCTATTGATACTTAAAAAAAAATTGATTCTCTGGATCTTTTTGTTACTTTTGCAAGAGTCAAGGAGGTCTGTCAGGAGAGACTGATCTGCAACTCTGAGGATTCAGCAGGCTTCCTGGCAACTCCCCTTCGCTACAGAATGTGTGTTATTATCCGTTTATTACCTTGTTTGGATGGCACTTTCAACTGGCTTCTCCTCAGCAATGCCTTTAATACCAGAACACTTCTGAAAGAGACTTTCAGGCTGTGACAGGCTTGCCTGGGTTTCTTGGCCATGCCTGTAATATGATGGTTTCCAACACAGCTAAAAATGAATACAGCAACTACTGCTGTTTGAGACGTTCACAGCAAGTTGGACTGGCTGCAAGAGAGGAAATGGGAATTTGAATTGAGGTAGAGAAACTTTTAAGGTTGCATAATTCACAAATGGTGTGAAATTGAACAAGTCTTAAGAGATGGTTAGGGGGCAAAAAAATAACATTAACAAATGATGTGGGGTAGAACTATTTGACTGAAAGCAAATCAAATAACTCAGCTTTGTTGTGTAGTATCAGTCTGGAAACTCCAGGGTAACTGGCTAAGTCCAAGCTCCTTGCCTCAAGAGGGAATGGTTCTGCTATAGCTCCTTTGCCACCTTCAACTGTCCTGTGAAGCTTGTCCTGAATACAGATCATACCTAAAATGTCATTATTAGTTCCAGCCACTGACAACAGAATGTAAGAGTGAACACAGAATCAGGAATACAAGACAATTCATAGAAAGTTGTGGTAGTTTTTTTGTTTGGCTTTTTTTTTTTTTTTAAGTGAAGGACTTTCACAAATCTGTTTTAGAAATTTGACATAAATGCTTATTTTGGAGGCTGTTTTGTAAGTTTTTTTTTCCATCAGAATGTTAGCACCCAAACCTGCTTTTATATATTTTCTGAGATTTTGCTTCTGCCTAAGCACGTTATTTGTGATTATCCTGTATTCAGGGAAGATTCTGATGAAATTGTTAAATATTGTTTCTCTTGTTTGTAAAAGGAAAGAATCAGTTTAAACACTTCAATAGTTCATTGGAGTTTATGTACCTTAGTAACTTAGGTGCTCTTGTAATCTTTTTAGCATCCAAAATAGAAAAAAGTATAAACCATCATGAGAAAATATTAAGGAAAGATAAAAAACTTTTTTTTGCATATGTGTGAAAAATATTTGACATTTACTTTATATGTGGGAAAATAAGCCTATATTTTTAAAATTCCTTCCAACTTGATCCCAATTTAAGGCTCCTTCAGTATTCTGTGATGCTTTGTGTGCTTTGCTTGATTGGTTCATCAAGGTATTAATAAGCTCTTCTTTCTTCTCCTCCTTAATGAATTTTTAGTCTACTTATTTAAAACAGACTATTTTATCTTTTTAAGGGTTCTCAGCAGTGAATGGTACAAAAAATATTTAAAACCTGCCCATGGCAGGGACATTGGAACAAGATGACTTTTAATGTCCCTTTGAACAGAAACCACTCTGGAATTCTTTGGTTCATGTCAACTGAAGTGTTAGATGCCATTGGCTGATTCCCATCAAAGACTGAGATACTCACTACAAGAATGAGGATTTTTTTTCTGGGTGTATTTGATCTGTGCTCTGTAGAAGTGAGTTTTATATCAATACTTTTCATGAAGATTTTTTTACCTTAGTTCTGGAGATGAAAGTTAATTTGGGGAGGCAAATTAAATTTGGGGTGGTAAATTAAGCAAAATATTTCAGTGAAACAGAGTAAATACACTATTGTTTCCTTTTGTTGGCCTAAAATATTTTCTGTTTTGTTCCACTCTCTGATATATACTACCATTAATCTCTTTTTCTTTCCTCTGAAATATTCTTTACGGAGACGGAGTACTAAACTTTACTTCCTATTTTTATAGTTCTTTGAATTCTATAAGTGTTCTGCAGTATTTTGATCTTTCAGGATTCTCCTGTTTAACTGATAGTATCTTTCCCTGATGATTGTTAGGAAGTTATTCTAGTTTCCCAATTACAGTTCTAGTAATCTTTGGCATGGTTAAAAGTTAAAAATATGACGTTTGGCTTCAAAATGTCTACTGGAATTACATCCCAATACCTCATTCTTGCCATACAAGTTATAATAGAACTGAAAAATAACGTTATGCTTGGGGGTTTTTTTGTGTGTGTTTATTTGTTTTCTTTGTTGTTTTGGTTTAGTTTTGGGGCGTTGTTTGTTTGCTTTGTTTTTCTGGGTTTTTTTAAGTTTGAAAAGCCAACTGCAAAGAGAAGTGGAGGGAGTACTTTGAAGAATAAGAACAGGATCTCTTATGGCAGCTTTCTTGCATGGTACTATTTGTTGCTGCAGAAATGAGGCAAGAAGACAGCTGTTTATGCAAATAAAATGTCTCACAAATCCACCTGAGAAGGTGTGCACAACACTTATAAGAAAGAAATGCTCCCTCATGCTCATACGGCGTCTGTTTCCTGAATAAATCCCACACCAGCCTGAATTCCTGTCTGCCAGCTTGTGTTAATGAATATGGAACTTGCTGAAGAGCCAAAGCATAATGAAAAAAAAGAGCATAAACATTGCTTTTATTTTGGAATGGATGCATGACTAATCCAAATTAGACATACAGCACTGTCCATTTCAAAGGGCAGGCTCTCTGGCTGGCTTTGCTTGTTCACTTGCTCTAAAGAGAAAAAAAATACACTGAAAACTTGGTCAAATATAATGGAAAGAGAAAGAGAAAAGGATAGAATTGGATTATACAAGTTGAGGGGAAAAATCCTACTACTTAAGTGCAGTGTATGTTGTTTTCATGTCCAACTGAATTTATTTTTTTTTTCCTCCTGGCAGAAGAAGTATGGCATGTGGTGTCAGGAATTTGGTGAGGTTTGTGGTTTTTTTTGGGTTGTTTTTTTTTTTTTCCCCAAGAACTGGTCATAATGTCTAACCATTTCATTTGTGAGAGGTACAACACAGCTATTTCTGTCTACTTAACTTCAAGTATTGTTAAATATAAATGATGAAATAAGTTTAATTTCATCTAACTGGCTTCCATGTAGACATTTCTGCAAGAAAAGGGCCAAATGATTGGATACCTTATGATGGTAGAGCATATGGAAATTTGTCAGTGTTGTCATGGTTGCACTGCTTACTGTGCCTATGAAGTTCCCTTATTTATTAAAGTCAGACTAATTTGTTGGACTTGGGCAGAACTTCTGGATCTTTATAGTTTTATTTTAAGTACTTCATTTCACCATTCTGGCTTCCAAATGTGAAAGAAATAGAAGAGGAGCTGTTGCTCCTCTGAGCGAATCCTAATTTTCATTTGCACGTGGAAATCACAGGGCTGATTATCAGCTCTTGGTTGCTGACATCTGTCTGTAGCATGAATGGTTACTTTATGGTGCTTTGGTAGTGTCTATCTTCTTTATTTTGGGGAACAGCTAAGGAATCTGATGATATTTTATCATTTCGTGTTAACCTGTTGGCAAGCTGAGCTGTATGGCAAATAAGACTGCAGTATAGAAATAAATTTTTATTTGTAAAATTTCATCGTGACTTAATATTGTTGAATACCTGGAGTTGGCCACTAGTAACTCTTGTAGCAGAATTTCTAACAGGTAGGAGTATAGAAAAATATGTTATTAATCTTACATAGTATTGAAACTTTCTATAAGTTGTCTTTAGTTTTTTACAGTTTCTTAACAGTGGCTAAAAAAAGGCAAAAAATATCTATCTTGACAGACAAGTGCACATATAGGACAAAAAATAGATTTGAGCTCCAAGTGCAACATTTTCTTTGTACACTCAAATATGTGTTATTTCATTGCTTAGGAAAACAAACTAATCCCTCCTAGAAATTCTATTATGTGGAACTGTATAGCTACCGATACAAGTCAACAGCAATTTTGTAACTGTGGAAACCAATCATATTTATTTCTGTCACCTACAGTATGTTCCAACTGACTGATGATAGTAGTACTCAGTCCTTTTTGAGGACTAGCTGCTGTAATAGGGGTGAAAGATAAGCCTCTGAAACCTATTGACAAAATATTTGTGACAAGAAGATGGTAAAACTCAAGAATTTGGGTTTTGTTCCAACTTGCTCTGAAAATGTGCTCTTGTGACCCACACTCTACATCTTTCTTCTGTAGAGGGGACTATTTCTAAAAGATGCGATGGTGATTTTTCCTTTTTCACTGCAGTGCAATGAGGGGAAAAGCACATGTGAAGAATAACAGAGTTGGTTCTCTTGTTAAGTTCCATTGCGGGTGTTGCAGAAGTGATAGCATCAGTCTCTTTTAATTTGAGAGGTAGTCCTGCTGAGATCCTACAGATCTGGGATAGAACAGATACAAAATCTGACAGGATTTAAAATGACTTGTGGTTTTTTTCCGCTAAGTTCAGTAAATGTCATTTCCGTAACATGTGAAAATGGAATTTTTTTCAGTCTTCATTTCATCAACTGTGCTGAATTTAGAAAGTGATCCAATCTTAATATTAAAGAAAATTATGCTAAAACACTTCCAAGCTTATTACAACTAGAAAATGAATTTTAAAAATCTAGAAATTCAATGTTATTATGGCTTTTGGAAGGCATAATAACTTTATCCCCAGAAATAAGGGCTAAATAAAATTTAAAAATCATGAAGTTGGGGTGAGGGGGAACAAAGAACACAACAACAAAAACCCTCCAACAAAAACAACCCAACAACCCAATAACCCTGTGGCTTTAATTTCTATTGCTAACTTATTGGTGAAACGACATGCTCATGAAATCAATCAATCCCCTCTGACAGCTGCCAAACTTGTACCCATGATTTGCTGCTAAAGATAGTAGTTTTAGGAGACTTTCTGGTCACCTGCTTCTAGAAGGCCTTTTAAATATAGCTTCAGGAAATCTTTCGTTGTACAGAATACATAAGAGAGTGACTAAGAAGGATGTATGTGGTAGGACTTGCTACCTGGAGGAGAGGAAGATATATTAGATTACAGTTGCTGCTAATTTCTGCTTCAGAAAAAAGTCTAATTAAAAAAAAAAGAAAAGAAAAAAAAAACCAAAAAAACCCCAACCCACCAAAACAACAAAATCAGCCAAAAACCCCTGACTTCCTTGTATAAAAGAAGCATGTGAAAAGTCTACACCAGTTATCATCTAAGGATAATCAAAGATTAGTGTTGCCAGGGGTTTGTATTTCTTCCTTTCTCCCTCTTAGAGATCAAAACCTGCTATTCTTTTCATTGTTTACTTGGGAAAATGATCATTGGCAGCTGCTTCTCTAAGTTTAGCACTGTCAGGAAAATCACAAAGTGTTTGTGAACTGGTGAAAAGGCTCCCCTTCCACCCTCAGAGACTCCTTAGACATCCAAGCAGTAGCAAAATATTAATTCAGAAACCAAATTAATTTGGCAGCAGAGGTTTACCCTGGCATAAGAACCCTGACAAAGAATCCTGAAGAACTGGAGTTCATGAACACCTCACATCAGATGGTGACTTGTACAGCTTGAACCAGGGTCTTAGGGAGGGGTCTTTTGTTGGGCTTTCTTCAGTTAGGAATAACTTCATGGCGATATTGACCAACAGGCATTTTTTTCCTTTTTTTTCCTTTTTTTTCTCTAAACCCATTTGGTAGCAGTACGTTTATTTCAGTTCCCTCTGAAATAAATAACGCTGCTGAGGACTTGTGTACACTGTCCTCAGAATCATGGATTAGTAGTGAGATTGAATCAAGTCCTCATATTAATGATTTTCTGCTCTGGAGCAGCTGCTGACACCCATGGAAACCCTATTTTTTGCCCAATTTTTTTGTGTAAAGTCTCCTGCCTTCTCTTGGAAAAGAAAAAATAAATAAAAAAGACACAGATGGCATAGTGACCACTGATATTTTAAGAGCTGCCTTGTACTTGTGACCATCTAAATCCCTAAGTGTGGATTGTAACTCACTAAATAAACCCCTACAATGGGAGAGGGCTCAGTGGAGGGGGGCAGGGTAATGTGCCCACTAAACTAAAGGGAATAAGGTTAATAAGTTGAGTATCCCAACAGCAAGGAGATCAGAGAGTGACCTTTGTTTTAGATAAACAGCTATCAGGATCTTCAGGGATCACCTAGTGATGCAAATGTCTGGCTGAATCAACCAGACCAACAGGGGGGCTGTAAAGCTCTATTGAAAAACAAAGTTCTTCTGAAAAGAAGAAAATAAATAGATGAGACAGGGAACTGTTGGGGTTTTCTTGTTTGTTTTTGGTTTTTTGGGTTTTTTTTGTTTTTTTTAAAGAATGATCTTTCCTAAAAAGTAGCTCTTTCTCGGTTCGTTTCAACCTACCAAATGGCTCAATTCAGACAGGGCTAACAAAGATGCTGAGCTAAGTATGTTGTTCTTGAAGAGGTGCATAGGAAAAAAGGGCAGTAAGCTTTGTCTTTTTGATACAGTAGTCCTGAGGAATAGAATACTTTGAATTATTAAGAAGAGAATTTAGCAGTTAAACACCTGGGTATCAGTTACTAGATACTGGAACACTTACTTGTGGTTACCCAGGTGTATTCAATAAGGAATCTATTTCCAAGGAAAGATATCTGAGCCTTTGTTGGATATTGTGCTTTCAGATTATTTGATTCACTGGTCAGACCTAATTCCTAACACGCCAGAGCTGATCTATTGACTTCCAATACCTATTTTCTTGAATAGCTTGCAACACCGTCCAGAAGTGGCACATGTAAATATTTGTAGTGATTTAGGCATTGTATTGCAACTCTTTGCAGACTTTTGTAGGGACATTCATGTAATAGACTGAGCTAGACAGGTGCTGCTTTGACCAATTAGAACCTGTGATTTTCTACAAGAGCTGTGGCAGATATTTCATTCCTCTCTCTCCCCCTTTTTATATTTACTTGGTAGTTAGGGAAGGATTTGTCCTTGGAATATTGGATAGTGATGCATTTTTATCTCAGAAGAAGTCCTTTAATGAGAATAAGCTTTTAACAGAAAATCATTACTTAAACAATTTTAGAGCCTTTTGCTATCTGTTGGAACTGAAATCGATGTGCCAGGACATAGATACTGAAATTAAGTGCAAACTTGAGTTGAGTATCATATTAGTTTCCAGACTAACACTTCAGAGCTCTTTAGCTAACAAACTATTTTAACTAAGTGTTTTTCATTGATATTTTCATAATGTGTTTTCCATGTATTTTCATTGCATTTATATATTGCCTTCAATCGGAAAACTTGTACTTTGCAAACATATAGCAAGATTAAACTGAAATGCTGCCTACCAAAAAAGAAAAAAAAAAGACCTTAAACAAGGTCTTTTTCTTAAATCTGCTATGGGCAACAATTAAAGCATAAAATAAGCACATCATGAGAACTAAACATGTCATATGGGCAACTGTGATGACTCAAAAGTCTAATTCACTTGCATATTCTAAGTGTTACGCAGATATTTTATGAAGAATTTATTCCTAAGCGTTTATGTGACATTTTAAATGTGACTTAGTCCATTATTTGTCACATCTTGGCACAATGTAGTTTTGAAGAGAAATTTTTCAGTTCTCTCTTAAATAGGTACAGATTTCCTTGTTCTGTGTTTTTAGCAGGTAGTAGTCTTGATTTATTAAAAAGTAACATAATGATATTAAGCATGATTTTAAACCACAACAAACAAATTCCAAGACTTCATCCTGCTCAATGAAATCATGTTCTAATTTCTCCTTCTCATCACTTAAGCCAACTTGAAATGTCTCCAGTTTGAACAACCTCCAAAAAAAGAGGTTCTGCTCAAAAGTCAGGAAGGTGAGGTTGAGGCAGACAAAGCCAGTGGATGGACATATCCATCAAAATGAGACTCAGGAGGGAAAGTAACTTCATGTATGCATGGTTTTGTTTTCTTTTTCGTAAAAAAAGATAAAACAATCTTAGACTTCAGTGTACTATTTCAGAGATACCACTGCTATATATATATATATTATTATTTTCTTTTTTCCTCAAAATGTTATTAATGTTAGATCTGTAATTTAAGAAAGTTGCAAAAGAGATTATTTGTTTTGGCTAGATTGTTTTTGGCATCAGTTTTAGTAATTTGATCATAGATTAGGTGAAAATTGCATTTTTAGTACATGGTTTGGTTTTTTGATAACTGAACAAAAAATTTCCTGAAAGTAATAATGGAAATTTTGACCAATAATATTTCTTATCGATATTTTACCCAAACAGAGACAAAATGAGAACCCTCTCTTAATTTTTTTTTATTATCATTTATAAAATAAATTTTAATTTTAGGAGGGAAAATGTAGATGCAGAAAATTTTATTTAAATTTAATATTTGCAGATTTATAGACTCTATGCCTGTCACAATGCTGGTTTTTGGGGGTTTTGTTTTACTGGTGTGTTTGTTTGTTTTGGGGTTTTTTTGTTTTTTTTTTAATTTGGTTGGCTTGTTGTTTTTTTCCCCAGACAAAAATCCTGGAAGAAAGAGTTAGGCTCTGCACAAATAATTAGTTTAAATAGGAGCTAAAGAATAAGATCTTCAAAATAATGATGAGACGTTTTTTATTTTATTGTAGTATAGCCTTCTTACACTTCTGTTTGTAAATTCTCTGTTGGGACTTTTAAAAAATTTTATTTAACCTAGCTGATAATTACATGTTAGCCTATATCCTATATGGCTGGTGTTTCCATTTCATAAATACTTATTCCAAGACACAGTTTAGTGCCTTGGCTGTTATTTTTATTGTAAATAACTTCAGTCAATTATCCACGGAATAACTCAAGTTAATGTAGGAACAAGCATTTAAGTTCATGAATAATCTTGTTCTTCAAGTGAGTACATGTTTAATATTTCAGAACACTGTTATAACATTTGTTACAAGTAATTCAAGCCAGGCTATGAAATCAGCTCCCGATAAGCACTTCATGCTAGGGAACTAATTTTAGAGGATGTCCTCTCTTGCAAAACACTCTGAGCATCTTTCCCGGTGTTTCCTTTGCACCCACGTGCTAATGGCAGCATTCCTGTGGATGTTTGAGCTGCCCTTTCTCTGCTCCATTGCCGCTGTGAATGGACCAGACTGGCTTCTCAATTCTCAGAGATAATGAGGTTGTAATTCCACCACAATTATGCTTTCAAGGATGACTCAGAGCTCCTTGCAGTCACCCATCTAAGCTGCCCAGAGGCTGATAAAAGCACCCCTGGGGCACTGCAATGTGGTGTGTCC
Source organism: Tangara arthus (assembly GCA_035584835.1). Classification (NCBI taxonomy): domain Eukaryota; kingdom Metazoa; phylum Chordata; class Aves; order Passeriformes; family Thraupidae; genus Tangara; species Tangara arthus. Next base: position 6,911,639 of record JAWMQZ010000001.1, read on the forward strand.
GTCCAACCCTACCTGGAAAGCTTTCCAAGAAGCAATAGCACTAGGCTCTCCTGAGCTCACTGCTTTTGTCTTTCCAGCCATCTCTCTTCAGATGGAGGAAATGTAGCTTATTGCTGGCAGAAGCAGGATCTTTCACCTCTAATATTTATGGTTTTTTGCACGTGGGTTGCACTCCTGTCACTCTCACAGAGTTGAAAGTCTGCCTTTCACTTGTGCTTGCTAGCAGAACGCCACTTGTGATACTTCTCACCATAAGACTGGTGCTGCTGGTTTGTTTCTTCAGGTTTATTACTGTTAGATAATAGATATGTTATGCTTGGTCAGGTTAAGCTATGTCATAGCCTCCACCTACCTCTCTGCCCCAGAGCTCTGATCAGCTGTGCATCACAGCTGGAAGAATTTAAAATGCCCACCTGAAAGGACTTGGAAACCTTGCCTCTGTGATTATGTGTAAGCAGACATGGCTGTCATTTAAACATCTTGGGCAAACGAAAGGAAGATGGAGAAATCTAAAATGCAGTTCTATTTTTATTTGATAATTTGTATCATAATTATAATAGTGTACACCCCAGGAAAAAAACATCCAGAACTTAACCTAGGTATTTTGGAAGCTGATTTTTTTTTGCTTGAGCTGGTGATGATCAGGAAACTAAAACACTTGATGTGGAAATCAGTTAATCACAGTTCACACTGAGCAAAATTTAGCTAGGTATTAGAGCTCCAGCTGACCAAATGTGAGAGAGCCTGGTTTGGTAATAGCACCAAGACAAGCATCAAGCTGACTGGAAAATGATTTTTTTTTTTTTTTTCCTTGAGAAAGGTGATTCTTGGTGTATTTATGACATTAGAGTTTTGGTTTAGTCCTATCTGCTTGCATGGATTTGACGTGCTTTGGGCTCATGACAGGACCTTGGAATTTACTTGTTGATGGGATTTCTAAAGTCTTCAGAAACTTAGGTGATTTAGTGGTAAGGATCCTCCAGTTTGCTTTTGCACTGTTACATCACACACAACCCACTGGAAGAGCTCTTCACTTTGTTTAGGTTTAGAGTTTTTTTCAGGAAGCGTTACATTTTGATAAGGTATGATAGTGTAAAAAAATTTTTATTACAAATTTTATTTGCCCAAGAACAACTTATTTTCTAGTTATATATTTATAGCAAATATATTTCATGAAATAATTAGAGTTATAATTTTATTACAAAACAAAATTGAGACAAAATTTGAAAAAGTATCTGCCTTTTAAATTCAAGCCAGTTACTCTTAATTGTGAAAGGCACTAGCCTAGATTTAGGTCTACTGTGCAAAGATTTAAGATACCACTGATTTGAATGCCTTTTTGTCTTGATAGCTTGCAGTAAATTCTGAGTTACTAACATGTATTTCCCCAGTGTGAGTAATAATGTCTCATTTTCTTCTGGACATGCTGTATACTTAAATGCATGATTCATAAATTGCCTATAAAACGAGATACATTTATTAATGTTTAAGTAATCGTAGAAAGAATTGCTATATTGCATCACATTCAAAATACAACATCAATGTTTCTACTGAGTTGCTGATTTTCTTCCCAGAAAGAACAAATCATTCCTTCAAATATCTCTCCTGCCAGTTATTAATGCTAGCAATATCAGCTATTTTCAAAGCTAAAACTCTGACTTGAGCCTCTTTCAGAGCTCTGCTGCCTTTTTGAAATCCTTTTTGAAATTTCATTGAATTTTTATCTTTTTTTTCTTGTTCTACCTTTTTGGTTTTTTTTTCTGCAAAACTAAACCCATTTTCCCACTTTAGCGAGTACCTTTTCTCCTAGCAGAAATACACTGCGCCCTTTCCTGTTGTGAATCAGAATCCATTACTATTACTACCGTTCCTTTTTTTACTTTGGGCAAGGCACAAGGTGTTCAGAATTGCCATGCAAGCACACTGGGGTGGGTGGGTACAGACAGAGAAAAGCACAATTTGCAGACAAACTCACGAATCAAATTATTATGGTCATGAAATTGCAAGTGGGGAAGGGGACATCATACCCTGTCTTTATGCAGATAAATACCTTTATGTATTGCTCTGATGTTGAGGTGCTTGATCCAGTGATCTATTTTCCCTTTTATTGCTGCTGGGCTGGTGGAGTGAGGGATTTGAAGCCTGTGTGATGCTGCCCATCCAGCAGACTCGCTTGTGATGATGGTCATGCAGCCAAATTTCTGTCAGGTGTCTGTCAGGCTTTTAGTCCACTACACTGTAGGTCTCAAGCTGGGTGTTGATGGATATTGCTTTCATTGAAATTAAAAGATTGTAGGGGGAAAAAAAAAAGGCCCATTATATTGATTTTTTTCCTTTTGAAAAACACTTTTATATTGTCAAAGTAACTTTTAGATTTTAATTTCAAAGTTCTGATGTATTAAAATAACAAAAATGTGAATTGAAAAAAAAGTTTTCCTTTCTTAAGTCAATAACATTTTATTAATCAAAACCATATTTTTGTTTCTGAGAATATTGATTTAATATTATGCTGAAATTCAATGCATGATAAGGACTGGAAATCTCTCCATGCTTTTGGTAGAATTAACCATGAAAAAGAGACGGCAGTTTTAACTACCTCCTAAACCAACTCCAGTTAATCTGAACAGACTGGTTTATAACCCTTCCTCCATTTCATACATATACTTACCTCTGATTTCCCTCCCTAAAGCCTCTTTTTTCTGTGTGCACTTGTTCCTTTCCCTAGAAAATTAGGACTGTTCTCACCAAGAAAGGGTGAAGACCTTTTTTGTAAGGGGGCAAGGGTTTCAGTGTAGAGTACACATAAGTATATCTGTAAATTTATGACACACTGCTAATTCCATGCTAATTTTCCATGTGGACGCTCTTGTTATTTAGTATGATTTTGACTGGCCACAGCTTTGTTGCCTAATGCTATGCTGTAAATTCAAACCCTTCAATATCCTTCCCAGGCACACAAGCCCTTAAAACATTCACCAGAGGAGAGAAGTCTCCAGAAAGTAAGAGGTTGCTACCCTGTAGTCCCCAAGAGGTCAAAAACATTAACACCTTGGTGGATATAATCTATGGCATTTAACTCAGTGAAGGTAGATTGATATATATTAAAAAGGCATATAGATTTGTGGGAAATCGCCACTTTGACTGTGTTTAGCTCCAGGAATCTTTAGTGAGGTTATTTACTTAATGGCTAAAAGTCCTTTTCATGTATCTAATCAACATAATGAGCATTTTGTGATGTGCAATTAACTCTGCAGTTGCCCGAGCATCTGGGGACAAATATTCTGTCAGCGCTGTGTGTCTGCATGTTCGTGTGTGTACAAACACTGAAGGATGTTGTGCTCATTAAACAGTACTTGTAGGTGGTTTCTATTTATTGTTTGGTGTGCTCACCAAAGCTTTGACTGCAGACAAGAATTTTATAATCTTTAAGGAAAAGTTTATGGGCGCTTGTCAGTAGACATGGTCTTTGAGAAGAGAGCTTTGAGGTAGGCTGGACTTATCCCCATTGCCATAACAGATGGGCACACTGTAAATCTTTTTTTTTTTTTTAATGAAAAACTGTAATTCTTAGGATGTAGCTTTTAATCATGGTATGTGGGTGTTGGTTTCATGTATTAATTTCTGTGTGCATATCTTGGAAATAGTTACTTGATGTACAACTATCAGAAATTTTGGACTCCAGACTTGCTAAAGAATGCAAGGTTTTCTCTCACTGTCATGCAGTCAAATTATTTTTATATAACATCAGGCATCTTGGGTTAAGCATCATTGTTTCACTTTGTGGATGGTCAGAAAAGAGAACTTTTTTAGTTTTTATTTCTGGCTTTCTCATCCTAAGGAAATGCGAGGCCCACACTCGTGGTAATCAGTGGGAGTGTTTGTTGGCCTTGCCTACCTTGGCTCTCCAACCAGCCCTTAAGAGGCCTCCTCTGCAAGCCTATGAGCACCAAATCGATAAGATGAACATTTCAAACAAATAGCTTACCTTTATTTTTGATCCAGCCATCCATTGTGGAGGTGCATTATGCTGCAGCTGGCGGCGAGACGAGCGCTGCGGGAGCTGTGGGCAGAGCAGGCCTGACTGCTGTCCTGATTAGATCACTGACAGAGCAGCAGTGATTTAAACAAAACTGGCTGGGCAATGGCTGCTGAGGCAATAGTTTTTTCAAAGCCATAGAAACATGATCAGGTGGTCAGAGCGTGAGAGTGGAAACCAAGTGTTTTGGATTCTGTTCCTGTTTATAGACACGTCTAATATGTCACCTGCATGAACTAAATTTTCCTCATCTGAAAAATAGAGATAAATTACTTATTTCTCACGACCCTAAAGTCAGTGGCAAAGTGCTATTCGGAACAAACTTTGGTAAGATTTTTTTGTCTATCTAAATGAGTAATTTCTCTGGCATCTCCCAGATGATTTCAGTTATCTATTGTTCTCTCCTCTTTTATGTTAGCTCAGTTTGAAACCTGCAAATGGAGAAGTGGAGACGAGACCATGGAAATAAATATATTTATGTATTACAACCAATAAGAAAACCTCCTGTTGCTTTCACCTGTAAAGATGCACTAGTTAATAGTGAAACTGGGCTACTTGACCTACTGTAACCTACCTGTTTTATAAATTTATTTTCTTGTTCTGGAAATCATTTAACAATGGAGATTAACTTATTTTCTTAAAGATACCTAGATGGTAGGATTAATCCTTAACAAGATGGTTGCAAAATTATCAGCAGTGTGCTGATGGAATACTATTATTTCAAGTGTGTTTTCTTTTAATGAGATGTCTATGAAAAAGCATTCCTCTCTAAGAGCATCCAGGATCTTGTAACAGGCTTTTGTCTTAATTGTATTAATCTTTAAAATATGAAATTTCCTTCTGAAATTTCTGATTGTTAATTTACACAAACTTAGCATGTTTTACATTTGAAACTGTGTTAGAAAGCAACAATAGGATTGCAGTTATCTACTTTCTTTCTTGAAGTGTAAAATCTACTTTTCTGTGAATGTGGTACAGCCAGAAATACTTTTTGGAAAGGTACGTTTGCTCTCTGCTTTTAAAAAATTAGTATTTGAGGCAAGGTTTGATTTTAGGGCCCTGTTCTGTATCTGTATGCCATATTTGATCTTCCTGGATTTGTGCTTACAATGTCAGCTAATTCTCAGTTAGATTGAGAGAGCTGAATTTAAAAATAATAATAAATAAATCCTTAATTCACACCCCAAGCCTGAAAAAATAAATTTCTACCAATGGCTTCTATCAACAGTTAAATTCCAGGTTGGTTCAGGTTGGTTCAGATCACTATTTACACACACAGTAATTTCTATATAAATGATGACATTCTAGAAAATATTTTTGTTGGACTGCTGGGCACTCACTATTTTTTATTCTTTTTTTTTTTTTTTTTTTTTTTTTTTTTTTTTGGTTATGTTGAGGTAATAGAAAATATAACTGAAGTGCAAAATTCACTTAGCAACTCCAGATGAATATTTTCTTGCCTAAGGGAGCAATGAGTGTTTCTGCCTCAAAACTGAAACAGGCCCTTCTTCCAATCTTGAAGGAAAACATTGGGTGTCATCTCCTTTGTTCCTTCTATAAAGTTTTTCTGTACTATTGCTGTCCAAGATTGGATGCTACTGCTTTGCCTTAAAGGTTTGTCAAATATTTGATAAGCCGTAGGCTTCATACTTAACCCTGGTATACCTGACTCCTCCTTCAGTGTGCTTTCAGCTCAGGACCCTAAAAATTTAAGGGGGTCCTAGGAGTCATTATGTCATCCTGAGTAAGATGTTTTACACTTAGGAAATGAACCAGTTGCTGACGAGAACTAGGACCTCAGGTGCCACGCAGCACATGATTTTTGTTGCAAGGCTTAAAAGAATCCTGCCAAAAACAGATGGGGAAAAATAAAATCTCTCTTCAATAGCTGTTGGCTTAAATCCTCTGACTCCTCTGTACTGTGTCGTGTTGCAGCACCTTCCTGGCTTTAATAACTATCTGTCACAGCTGAAATAGGGCATGTGATTTGGGGCTGGGATGATGTTAGTGTAGGCAGAGGAAGAGGATTGAGAGATGCTTCTGCAAGCCTGCTTGTATTATAATCCTATGCTGAAGAAAAAAGAAAGTAGACACGAAAGGATATTTTTTTTTCCTACAGTAGGTGCACAAAATAAAGCAACCAGGAGCAGGAGTAGTTTTTGCCGTCATATATAATTTTAACCATGGCTTTACTGCTCTAAATCTTCAAGCATAAACCTTTCCAAACAAGCGTTTGGGTATACAAACACTCACACACACACTCTCGAAATAGGTAAATTATCTTTACAATTACCACAAAATTTTGTTGTTGATGTTTCATGATGGTATAACAAGCAGATTTTCCAACCACCTTGTAAAGCAGGAAATTTCATTAGAGCCAAACTCCTCTAAACGTAAAAAAAACCAAAAACTTGTGAACGATCTCAGGGCAGTGTGCAGGATTTTAATGGGTGCATTATTTTAAACATGACCTTCACCATTATATGGTATGGAATATCCCTTAGCTTTTTTCTTGGTGAAAAGGATCTATGTAGTCACTTCAGTCCCCCGGATCATATGGAGTTTGGTAAAAGTACCACCTTCATCGTTTCACTGGAGATTGTGCTACAGATTCTGAATAGAGATGTAAGTTAGGCATTCCTTACCCGTGGAATACTCTAAGGACTCTGTCCAGAGTGGCATCAACATGTTTGGCATTGAAGTTTGAGAGTCTGTCTCTAAGCTTTTGGGGTAAATGTGTGCTGGGAATGTAAATATGAAAAGGTGAAGAAACTCACTTTTCAATGGAAAATAAAAGAATGCATTTGTTTGGGAACCTGACTCTTTGTAAACATCCACACAGTCTGTCTGTGTGCACATGAGCTCAGGGACTCACTACTATTTCTCCAACAATCTCAGTTTCTCACTTGCAGAATTGAGTTGCAGAAACACACGACCATTGTTTGCACAAAGGTTCAAGAATATGAAGAGACAAAGAGATTAGACTGAAGTCCAGGACAGTGTTTAGTTTGAAAAGAAAAAAGAAGTATGGAAATAGGACATGAAACCTGTATAATTCCAACTGCTCACCTCTGCTGTAATAGAAACTTGAGTTTTGGATATAAACATGAGTATCAAATATACGCCTTTAAAAAAACATTTTCTTGCTTGAAAGAAATTACTATTGTGTTTGTTGAGGGTTCTTTGTTTGGGTTTTCTTAACTCTCCCGTGCTTGGTTAATATATTGACATAAAAAAACTCCCTTTAAATACTTTTTTAAAATTATGGGTGGCCAGAGGAGGACAACAGAGTTGCGGGAGAGTCTAGAGCACAAGTCCAGCAAGAAACAGCTGAGGGTGCTGGGGGTCTTGAGCCTGGAGAAAAGCGGAGGTCAGTAGAAACCTTATTGCTCTCTACAATGACCCAAAAGGAGGTTTTAGCTGGGTGGGTGCCAACCTCTCCTCCCAGGCAGCCAGAGATAGGATTAAAGGCAATGCCTTAGGCTCTGCCTGGGGAGGTTTAGATTGGATCTCAGAAGGATTGTCTCCATGAAAAGGGCTCTTAAATGTCGGAATGGGCGTCCAGTTGCACAAAGAAAGGAAAACAGCCTGGAGATGAGGCTGGCAATAGTATGCTGCTTGACTCTGTAGAGGACAATATGAAAATCTATGTTTCCAACAGACAGAAATGATCTTGTTTCTCCTAGTCTGAATTTGGCCCACACATTGGGTTAAGTTTGTCCCCATCTAATTAAGTGGCTTAACAGAACCACCATGAACAAGCAATTTCCAAGAACTAATTTACTATTCATTCTGACTTGAGACTTTTGTGGGGAAAGGAGTTAAAAGTGTCATAAAAAGTGTTGTTTTTTTTAAGGATCACCTTGAAAAGGAAGGAATCAACAGGCCCACTGAAGGGACAGGGAAGTGATAGATTCATCCTGAGGAATTTTGAAGTGTTGTGCAGGCTTATGGCTCTTATTTGTGCATGACTTCTGATTTGTTAAATATATTCATGTAGGTCCTCAAATACGTCTTTAACCAGTTTTATGAAAACTCAGTAAAATCGCAAGATTATTTCATCTGACTTGATAAGGCCATGTATAATGCAAGGATAGCGGATATGTTGACTTACTAGAAATGGTTTATCTGTATTTGAATTGATTTAGTTATCTGCTTAACTATGTCTAGATTTTAAAGTTCTGACTAATTTTTTCCTCTTATATGAAAATATGCAAATAAGCAGTCAAAAACTGAGCATCAATAGAATCTCCTGTGAACTGCCTGAAAAAAAACTTGTCACAAATCTGACTCCACACTCAAAGGGGTGGAAATAGCACCGTGGGTGGATTTACAGGATACCAATAAAAGCTTTTTATAAAAGAACATTCTAAGAGACAAATCTTTTATATGCTCTCAGAGGTGCATAAATCACTGACAAATGTCTCTGGCAAGCTTGTTTAGTAATTTCATTTATTAACCAAACCAATTTAACAGTTTATAGACTTGTTCATTCAAACTTGTTAGAGACATTCCCTGTATGTTTAAAACACCACTAACTATGTGTGTGTGCCACTAAATTGTAACTAAGGATATCATCAGTTTCCACTCCTCCCATTCCCTCACTCTTTATGTAGTGTGCTGAAAATGGTAATTGTGTGCTATAGGATCTTCCCTGAGCATTATATTTTGGATATGATTCTTAACAAACATCTTAGGGATTATCACAGCCTTAGAAACATGTCTTTATTTTCAAGCAGAAAGAGCTTATTCTTTCAGGATTGTATTGATGTTGTTTTGTTCTTCCTGTGAAATTGCTCCCTATGCCTTCTGGTATATAAAACAAACAGGTTAGAATTGCAATTTACAGATGGATGTATGTGGTCCTCTCTATCATGTAACTTTTCCCCATTACAATAAATCACCCCAATTTAATGAGAATTGCCTCTCTGCACTTAGGCTGGCACAAAAAAAAACCTTGCCATCCCTTTTCTGAAAGGAGGTATCCTGCCCTTTTAAATGTGGCATTAGTAGTCATGTCCACCAACAAAACGTTTCTGTCTAAATGAGATTTTATTAAAGAGGGAGGGGAAAGTGCTCTCAGTTATGACAGACTGAGACTCCAGCAGTTGGATGTTATTGAAGGGGGAAGGGAAAAGATGAATAAAATTGAGCTCTAGAAGTAGTCTGGACATTAATAGGCTCTGTCAACTGCACTTTTTTGTAGGAGAGGAGACTGTAACAGAATGAATGCACGTTAACACTTTTATTACCCATGCTTGCAGCCACCATAATTAGGAAAGCAGGTGGAGAAGGAGGCACATGTCTATCAGCACATACTTAAGGCTTGAAGTTTATCTGTGCAAACTAAGCATGCAAATAGGAAATCTTGCTCTTAAATGATCAGTCTCTAAGTGTGCTCTCCTATGGTCGTTACTCAGAATGCTCTTTCCAAATATGAGATAATGTGCTGGGCTGTTTCTTTATGCTATTAAAATGTATGGATCTTAATTATTTTTTGCCTTTAAAATGATATTCAATGCATTAGTACTCCAGGTACAAATGGGTGTTAACATCTCTCTTACTGGAGAATTGTTACCCTGCCAAGCTGAGGTCTTCCCTAGAAAAAATATCTTGATGCAGAGAATTCAGTAAAATTGATTATAAAGTTTAAACTGACATGAGAGCAACTAGAAATTAGAAAGTAAAAAAAAATAAATGCTGCAGCATGTTTTATGGCTTGGGGAAAGAGATTTGCACAACCATTGATATGGTTTGCAGTTTTGGTCTCTTTGTTATTGTTTTCCATGGTGTAACTTAGTATGTTTACCATGAAGGTAAAGTTGACCTTAGTGGACTTTGTTTCACAGCTTGCTATTTGCTCTTAATAAAGGAGTTAGTGCAGAACTAGGATAAAATGTGTAACGTTTTGTGGCCTCATAAGATCTGAGTGGCAAACTGTGAGAAAGAGGGTAAATTAACACCAGATCTACATCTAATAAATCATCTTTAAATTAATCCTAGGCATTAATTAATAGATGGCAAACTATGTCTTTTCTCGTTAATGAATAAGAAAAATGTCTTCTAATATCATGCACTCAGGATAATGAGGATGAAGACAGTGATGTTAACAGAAGGTTCTTTCCTCTACCATGAATTTGGGAAATCCTCTCCTTATTTTGCCACCCGCTCTCTAGAAGTGCTGTGACTGTGGCTGGCAGAAGGAAAAGCAAACACCGCCGAGCCAGCTATTGCAGCTGTATCTGTGTCTCAGCTGTGCCCATCCATCTGCAGTCATTGCCATCTGCCAATTGCTGCGGTTGGGGAGCATCTGGAAGGCGAGCAATTTTAAAGATAATCTGCTACCCAGCAAAGAAATGTTTTCCTACTTTTTCTTTTTAATCTTACTTGCTTCTCTTTCCTCTCTCCTGACTTGTGTGCATGGCAGGCAGGAGATGTACACCAGTAAGGTACTGAGAAACAGTGTGTTCCCTCCAGTATCCCACAGAAAAAGGAGACCAGTCAGAGTATCCATGATGAGGACAGCACGATGAGATGCTCTTGTCTTCCCCGTTTCAATCTATGAGTAGATTCCTTGTAGGAATTCTCTGTTGTATTAAGTTCTACAGGAGAGGATAGGTCCATGTGTGTGCACTTCCTTGTATTTCTGAATAATTAAATAGATTTAGATAGAAGAATTAGGTAGATTAGATAGAATTAGATGATTCAGATAATTAATCATCTTTATAGCTTTGGCTTCTAGGGCCTTAGTTTTAACAATCTTGCTCTTCTGTTGTATTTTCAGTTAAAAAGATACAGACACAGAGAAATGCCTTGTGCTGTGGCCATCTCTTACAGTTGTGCATGGGACAAGGCAGAAAGACATACTATAGATAAACAAGAATGATCATTGCTTCATAAGTTTGTGCAAAGAACCCCAAAGAGTCAGTCATGCATAAAGTAGAGCTGAAAATCTGAGAGTTCTTTGCAAAGAATGATAATCCAGCTGCCTTTTCTTGCTTATGCTGGCATTGTTTGTATCCATTCTGGAATTTTTAAACTACATTTTTTGGGATATGTTTGGTGCTGTTGCCCTGGAGCTTTTTAAGTTTTTGGTGAATTGAGAAGAAACTAAAACTGGGACTCCTGGCTTGGGGTGGATTTTACCTTGCACAATATTTTTTTTTTATTGTTTTAATACCAAAAACCAGAATTATCCATGCCCACGGAAAATCTGACATGGTTTTTCAATTTTTTTTTTACCCATATACCCCCCTTTAAAACTACTGTCCTGCAGAAACCAACTGATAAGCAAAAACCTATTCTCCCCTTCCTCAATGATAATCTCTTATTGGAATCAATGTTTAACAGTGAAACAGGCAAGAGAGCTGTTTAGACTTGTGCAAGCAACAGGAAACAAATGCACTAAGATGGCTGTTTACTTCTTTGAATCCAGATCTTACCTAGGCTCTTGAGGCAATGCCAGTGTCACTTTCACAAGGCATCTACATCAGCAGCTTTAAGCAGGAGAAAGGGTTTTGTCAGAATAAAAGAAAAATATTGGGAACCTCTATCAATTTTATTTTCTGCCTCTGTGGGTTTCCCTCAGTTGGAATCTGCATTGTTTTCTTTTTTTAAAAAAAACCTGTAAAATTCTTCTTGCTTGTGCATTAGTGTCTTATTTACTGTATCTTCTGAGCAGGAGGTTGTCATTCCTACTTTTTCTTTTTTCCTCTTTGGTTTGGTTGTTATTTTGTTGTTTTGGTTTGGGTTTTTTTTGTTGGGATTTTTTTTTCAGTCCTCCAATCGTGTGCTTTGAAAACGAACTACTCCTTTTGTATTCCCTTTGTGTTGGTACAATAAGAATTTATTTCTGGCAACTGGTTCTGTAGGACACTGGTCCTTGGCTGTGAATCTTGGATTCTTACCAACTGTTCCTGTTCTGGGCCTGGTAGCTTTAGCTCATTAATCTAATGTTCTATAACTTCCTGCTGCTAATCCTGGTTGTTGGGCCCCGTGTTCATTAAGCTTGCTCCTGACTCCCATGTATGACATGGGGTGTGAAATAATCTGTAATGACAAGATACATGGAAGCACAGCCTTGCTCCCCAAGCAGCTCTCCTGGTTTCTGCAGCATCACTTGTGCTCCAAGGACTGCCAGAGAGGGTAAAACCTGTCCTATGCAATTGCTAACACTTGTTAGTGTGCATGGTATAAAAGCTCCAAACTTGTTGGGTTTTTTTATTTTCCCTCTTGCTGAATAAAAGCAATGAGCCGATGTCAGGGTCTGATGGGCTGCCAGCATGAGGCTTGGCCCACTATTAAAAGTGGAAAAGAGCAGGTCAAGCTGCAGACAGCCTTCTTTTCTCTACCTAAGATCAAGGCATTTTTGTTGTCCTTGTGATTTGAATGCAGAGTGCCTCATGACTAATGACTCTGAGACTAACACCTTAAAATGGGCAAGAATTCCCAAGTATTTTTCCATCTTCCATAAGCTAAAATATCAGTCATCTTTCTGAAGCACACAAATGCTCCAGGATGCAATTAAGTGTATAATTTTTACTATTTAAATTGCTGGGGGGTGGGCGGTTTGAGTTTTGTCTGAGTTCATAAACTCACCCTGTCATTGTAACTTCAAAATTAAATTTAAGGAACCCTAGACTAGTTTTTCATGTTGTCTTAGCCCCTTGGTGAATATGGGACTCTTTCGTGGGTGTCTGGCTGTGTGACAAGGTGAACAGCCACTCTAATATTTTAGATCTGGGAAGAGTTAGGATGGTTGGCAGTGTAATGCTCCTTTTCATGGAGTGCCCAGACGTCATGCAGTTATGCAAAGCTAGGAAGCAGCCAAGAGCAGCAAGTTTTCTGTACACTCCCTTTATATTTCACACCAAATTTCTCTGCTTGTCGAGTTGTTTTGGTTTTGTTTGTTTTGTTTTGGGTTTTTTTGGTTTTTTTTTTGGGTTTTTTTGGTTTTTTTTTGTTTTTTTGTTTTTTTTGGTTGTTGTTCTTGGGTTTTTGTTTGTTAGTTTGATTTTTTTTTTCAATAAAATAGAATTTCTTCATAAAAGCCAGTAAGTTAGTTAGTTTCTGGGATAGTTCCCCTCTAAATTTTGAGGTTGATAATTACCTTTAATGTAGCATAACCTCAGTTTGTGTGGTGGTTCACTACTCTAAAGAGGGAAAACTTCAGACTGATGGTTCTGCAAAAGTTGAAGGTTGCAACAACTCATTACGGCAACTCTGTTAGAGAGACCATTTGCTGACATTAATTTTAACAGTGTTTAATGATCTTGGCTGTGTCACCAAAAGTGTGGGGGGAAAAAAAACTCTCCAACAACATTTTTAGCGTTTGAGAATCAAGGCATCATTTTCTTCTGGCCAGGATGTGCAACAGAAACAATTTCATCCACACATTGCCTGGGTTGTGCAGTGCAAATCATTTCATCCCACATCAATTTTACTCAATTTTTCACATATTTTATACAGTCAAAGCCCATAGAAATTCATTGGTTCAATGTTCATTGGTCCCAAGTTGCACAGTTCTTAGCATGTGGGTTCCTACTGGTTGTGGATTACTTGGCCTCCGATGATAATTAGGTCTTTATTCTTATCTGACCATGCCAGGGGCGATGCTTGGAATTAGTGTTCCTTCATGGCCATTATGGTCATTGGTGCATCTTCTGCGCTACTCCCAGTCTGCTGGCACATTAATCTCTTTAGGCCTCCCCTGGTGGAACAGTTCCCCTGAATAGGAACCTCAGTTCCCTTCCCCTGGGACAAAAGTGAACAAAACTAACTAAAATTACATTAATAAAATTAAACTTTGTATAACTGCCAACAGCTGCAGCCTTGCCTTGAGAAAGAAGGTGGCAGCTTATGTGTAGGTGTGATAGGACCTCTGGTAATTCTTAGGGAAGACTTCTGAGCTATGCTAATTTACTGCACAGTGAGAACCAAAACTGGTCAGAATATTGTGGTTGAGTCTTTACCTGCACTGATTATAACAAGATTACTTCATAACTCTTATAACTCTTGCTGTAAAAAGGTTTGGTTTTGGTTTTGTTTATTTTTTTTTCCTATGCTTATGCTACAGAGCCTAAGTCTAGGTTTAAATTACAATAAAGATTCAACATTGAATACTATGGGAAAAAATAAGTAAGTCATGGAAAGGGGACTGGAACTCAGCACAGGTTTCCTGGCAAATCGCAGCGTCTTTGCTATGAGATGTTTTTAAGTGAGGTTTACATAAAACCAGGTTGGATAGGACAAAGGTAGCTGAAGTTGCCTTACTATAGGGGAAGGGGTTGAAGGATTTTTCTAGGTCCCATCTAGTCTTATAACTGTAATCAGAAAATACTTAGGAAATTAAATCACACTCCTTCACCTCTGCCCTGGGTTTGTGCCGTTTTCTTTCTCCTGCAAAGGTGAGCTGCAACCTGAGCCATGTAACAAATCATCTCAAATGCATCTCTGGCCACTGCTATTAAAGAATCCCTTGCAGGAAAAGGCTTGAATTGAATAGTCAGCCCCATTTTGTCCCTTCTCACCCCTCAGTGAGATTCTAATGTCCTTGCCTTAAAATACATTGAAAATAACGAATACAGTGATGTTTGTCCAGTTTTCCCCATCCTGGCTACAAAATGCTCGAGGCGAGTTTGTGCTGCAAGCTCAAATCATTAAGGGCTGAGAATTTGCTGGAATAAAAATAATGATGATAATAACAAAGCAATGCCCTAGTATAGGGAATCATTCCCATTCTGAGCAGTGTGTTGGCAATCAGGGTGTTTGTAACTGCAGTCCATAGTGAATTTCATATTTTTATATGTCATTCTTGGCATGAATCCTTGGAATGGTTATAGAGGGTAATATGATGTGCTCATTGACATGAATAGGTATAACGCTTCATCTTAGTGACACCTCATACCTACATAATCCAGAAGAATTGCTGTACTAGAAGCAGCTGAAAGCAGTCTTTAAAACAACAAATATAATGCTTTAGTTTGCAGGATTCCTACAGTCTTGTAAGCATGACTGAAATATTGATATTTTTGACGAGTTTAAATATCTTCATCTCTATCTATGAGTTGCTGTGCAAGACAGCTCCTTCCTGAAGCTAGAAGTAAAAATTAATTAAAAATTCCACAGATGCCAAAAATCTTATTTCATATGATGCAGAGGCTCAATAATTTTCATTGGAAAGCAATCTACCAACAGATCTGCAGGCATTTTCCACCATGTATGCATAGATCAGGAAAAAAACCAGAACAAAGTAAATGAAGATACAAGTCTACACTGTAGCATCAAGATTTAATTATTTACTTTTTGTGTTTAATTATTTTGCCGTTCTGTTTTAATATGCTCAATGCCTTCCCTAACTTTTTTAAACACTTCTTTACCAAGAAGGGTGGTCAGACTTTGGAACAGACTTCCTGGAGAGGTGGTGGATGGTGGCCCTGTCAGTGTTTAGGAGAATTTGGACAATGCCCTTAATAATGGGCTTTAACTTCTGGTCCCCTGACTTGAACTAGGTGATCATTGTAGGTCCCTTACATCTGAAATACTTTATTTTATTCTAGATTTTTTATTCAGTCAGAGGCTGAATGAGTATCTCTTTTAAAATTATAGCATCCTTAGGTGGCATTCAACTGAAAAAGCAATCCAGCTTGCTTTAACAGGAAAGGTGACTCTGTTGCCTCAAATAGGACCAGATTTTGAGTTCATATTTGTGCAAGTTTATGGGAATTCTGCTTGAAGATTATAAACTCATCTCACGAGGTAAAAATTGAGCTGAGAAAGCTCATCTTATTAAAACAAACCAAAAAGAGCTATTTCTGTGTTCCCTGCTCATTTACGTGGAATAGACCTGACATACACATCTTACAGGAGCCTGAAGGGGCTGTTTCCCATCTCCCCAGCTACTTTATCCAAGTTATTAGCATATCACATATTTCCTAATAAACTAGGCATTTTCTTTGCTGCTGCTGATTTGGCACTTTAGTGTGTGCTTTGAGAATAGAACTGATTCAGTATAAAACCATATTTATTTACCCCGGTCTTTTATCTTTCCTGAAGTGTCTCTGCAAGGCCAGAGGCAGGAATGCAAGTGTCCTGTTCCCCACAGATGTGCCCTGTCTGCCCAGCCACTTGAGCCTACTCATCTGCTGACATCTCCTCCATGTGGCCCGGAGCTCACAGACCTCTTCTTGAGATCTGTAACAAAGGTGACAATAATTAAAAAAAAAAAATAAACACAACCAAATAAATAATGCACCCCTCTCCCTTCTTTTCATATTTTTCTCAGGCAAGATCAGGAGCAAACGGGGTTGCTCAGAAGCAGAGGGGTTATTCCAGTTTCAGCAGTTTTTAAACCAAGATAATTAGTGGTTCATAACCCTATTTTGGTTTTGTTCAAGAAAAAAATGGGAAAATTAGGAAGGCTTTAGCTGACCAGGCTAAACAATGAGGTGTAAAGTGACAATCCTGTGCCCTACAGTACAGGAGGGTGGTATATTGTGCTAATTGACCACTTGCCTGACTATTTTAATGCTCTCTGAATAGTATAGAGAGTTTGTGACAATTCTAACAGGCATCTTGTCCAGTTAATGTGAGTCCTTACCTTTTCCTCCTTCTCGAAAACAAACGCACACTGCTTCTCCACATCTGCGTGCTCTTCCACATGGTAGGGGTGGGATGGGATGGGGAGGAGAAGCAGAAGTGGTAACTTAATTTGCACACGAGAGATCTGTGTGGAGGGTCATCGCAGAGGGACACAGAGATTGCAGCAAAGAATGACAGAGGTAAATCTACTCTCTGTGAACCAAAATATAAATGCTAAGTTTCGAGTCATTTAGTCTGAGCTTGGATAATTTATATATGCAAAAAATAGGTTTCTCCTTAACAGATTTTGAAGAGTAAGATAGAATACGAGATTATAAAGATAAACCCAAACCTCACTGGTAAAATTTTGAATAAGGATTTGGCTTTTATCTTAACTTGGATCAATATTTAATACTCCTTTCATGTGGATTTCTGCCATGGGATGGGTTTTAGAAATGGGGCCCAAAGTGATGTATATATGTAGGCATATTGAGTAGTTTATATAAGAAATCCTTCTTAGCCACCAGGTTACTTTTGTTTCATCATGGTTCTTTGATACTAAAATTCAAACTCTAGAATGCAGTTCTTTTTAAAATTCAAGTTGCATAACTCAAAAATATTTTTCTGATGGTTTGTACTAAAAGTCTTCTAAATTTCCATAGTGTGACTGATGAAAGGGAAGCTGGTAACAGTAAGAAAAGACTGTTCTGGAAACAGCTGTAGTGTTTTGTGTAGGTGTTGTTATTGGAAGGGGATTGGTAACACTTAAAAAAAATTGACAAAAAAAGTATTAAACTCTGTGTGTCTTTCAATTCCCATTTTCTAACTTTTAAACTGCATTAGCTTGGCTTTTAGGATAAAGAGATGCAATTTTCTTTATATCATTCTTATTGCTGTCTTAGCACTGTCTCTCTTAATATACAGCATTTGTATAAACAACTATTTCTGTGTCTGCATTTATATAGTGGGATAGCTTTAGGAGAGCCATCACATTCAGTAAGACTAAATTTAGGAAGTCCTAAAGACTAAACTAAAAATTTTAAATTTATAGAGAGGAAAAAGAAAATAAAACATTTTCTACTCTGGAGACTCATTTATAAGTTTGTTCTCACAAATAGTCTAATCAGTTGCTGGAAGACATGCAGGTCTAAAACAACTCAATATCTGTTTGGTAGATCTCATCATCTCAGAGTTATAGAGCATAACATGGCTGAATAAGCTGTGTGTTCATGGTAGAGATGAATGTCTATGTGCAACTCTATTTATTAAGGACAACTTAGCAATATCTGCAGAAGTGTGGATGGTAGACTAATTCCTGTTTTCTCTCTCTTTGGGGCACGTCAATCTGTCTACATAAATTGGCTCCACCATTTTTGTGGTGGAACTTTCTTCTCATTAATTTTTAAGCTGTTTTGCCAGTGGCTTTGCAGCATAAATACCACTGCCATATTTAATCACAGATGTGCCTCTCACAGTTACCTGAGTCATTCTTTCCTTCAGCAGTAGAGCAGAGCACTCAGAGATGCCACATATTAATGCAAAGCATTAGGCTGAAATTGCATTTGAAAGCTTCAATACAAAAGAGCTCAGTGGTCTCTTTTTGCCTTAGAGGCAACAGTAGGGAAACCAGCACATAATAAGAATTTTAACTACAGTTCCACTTTGTATTATCTACTGCCTTGTAGCATGATGCTGAGAGAGACAGACATACCTCTGGGAATCAAACCCATGGACTGACTAGTAGATAAAACATAGGTGATGATAAACATAAGTTCTTCCAGTCAAAGCCAATAATCTTCTCATCCTTCATCTGTTCTCTTTTTTTATTTTTTATTATTCTTCGAGATTGTTTATATTTGTTTCTCTCTTGCAGTATATTTTCTGATTTTTTTTATTGAACATCTACTAAGCATCCTCAGGACAATTCTAAGTCCACAGCTGTAAATGAGTTGTTATCAATTATCTTGTTAAAAGAAAACCAAGACTTTTTCAATCTTGTGAATTAATTAGCATTTCACAGTAGAATAACATTGGCAAAACTATACTGCTCAGTAATTTACATATTATATAGGGGATTAGAAGAGAGACAGGTTTGAAGTTGTACTGAAATATGTGATATACATGAGAGGGTTTGTATCATTTTTTCTTACACTTGAAATCTACACTGTTTAAAAAAAAAGAGAAAATTGTGACACTGTTTTAAAAAAAGTAAAACATTTCTGGTTTTAGCCACTAACTGTATTTTTATTGCACTGATAGGAAAATTGTGCGTTCCTTGACTTGCAGAAGGGAAGACATCTATGTGTTTTTGAAACTATTTATTGATGCATACAGACAATTGATTTTATTTTACTTTAACAACCCAAACGTTGCACTGAGAGCAAAGCCAAAAACTGTTAAACAAACAAAAAACAACAACAAAAAAAAACCAAAACAAAACACCAAAAAAACCCCACCAAAAACAAACAAACAAACAAAAATAAACAAACATTCCCCTCCCTGTCCCTTGACAACAAAACCTTTAAGAAAGAAATGTTTTGGGATAGAATATGTTTATATTTTGGTTTAAGTGGTGTGGCCAATTTAAATTCACTTTAAGTGCAATATTACTTTAATTTTGGGGGTTTTTTTGTGTGTGTGAGAAGGATGAAAACTTAATAAAAAAGTACCCTTACTTTTTCCTTTCGAATTTCACTTTACTGATCCTATGGTTTCTTTTGAGTTATCCCTTGAACCTAAGAAAACCTTTTAAAAATTCTTCTGGATGTATGAATTTTAGGTGTTTGGTGCTCATTTTGTTCTGTAAGGACAGCTACATACTGTACTGTGTTCTTGTGATAATTTGGCAACTCTTGATAGCAAAGGAATAGAGGTTTTCATGCATCACTATTGCAAGGAAGAACAGCAAATGGAGCACAGTAAGGAATCAAGGAAAATTAAAACATGGGATTTTAGTTGTTGTTTTTTTTTTTCCTGTATGTCCAAAAAGACTTGTAAATCCAATGTGTATTTGTGTGCTGTTCTCCCGTGCATACATTCACACTTCTTTCAAGAAAGATAAAGCGCCACCTTTTTCATTGTGCTTGCAAGAACACAGTGAGCTCTGTTGCAGAGTGAAATGCCCATTTTCAAATATCTAAGAGCAGATGCTGTTCATGGGCCTCTGTGTCAGTGCGTTAGCAAGTCACATGATTGCCAGCTTGAAAATTATGTATAGAGAGAGCCAAGTAAGGGCAAGTTGCTTTGTGCCCATTTGAGATAGTCCCTCTGTCTCTCATCTTGGCCAAAATAAAATTTTAAAAATTGAGGCAGAGAGACGAACGAGAAAAGTGTTGTGGGCTGGAAAGGGAAAGAAGGATTTCTGCGTCTAGCACTGGGTTTGTGAGCATGGGTCTGTGTGAGCACACACAGAAATAATCACCTGTGCTCATCAGAACTACAGCCCCAGCAAGTTGCATCCTGAATTATTCTGATGCTCAGTGATATTAACTACCACTTGGAGGAGTCAGGTTTTGGCTCAGACATTAAGCCTGTTATGGATGAGGGTTATTTTGACTACTGTCAATGGTTGTGGACAATAGTATCTCAGCAAAACAACTGTGAGGAAATCCACAAAAAATCTGGCAGAACTGGCTTCTGGAGAAATACAAAATCAAGCTTTTTTTCTTTTTTTTTCTTTGTTTTTTTTTTTGGCTTTGTTTTTTTTTATCTCCATCTGTTTTGTCTGTGCCTATCTGCCAAAAAGTACATGCGGAATTTCAGTTCATGAATGAATGAGGGTCTGTTTGATTTCTTTGAAAGGACATTTGAATCTGGGCAAATTTTCCACATAAAGGCTAAGCATAATTTACTAGATCCTTAAAGGAGACCACTCTTAAGTTCTCTGTTAGATAAATCAAGAAATGTATGACTAGAAGCTGTGAAGAACCGATCATGAAGTGAATTTCTGTGGCTACTAAAGTGGTGGTTCTGAAGCACCATTGTGAAGAAGCATCGCTGATAGAGCTGAGAGAGCTCTGAGTTTTAGAGTGGGATTACTTCCTTATTAAATTTACACTACGAGTAAGACACTCAGCTACCTAGCTAGTAGCTAGACACTTCCAGAGAGATGAAAAGGACTCCACAGAAATGTTGTTTTTTGTGTAGGTTTACATTTATGCGTAGGCTTTTTCTTTTTTTAACTTAACTAGTTATTTGAGTTTAAAGAGAAGGGTGTTTTGTTCGGGCTTTTTTTTCCCCCACAAGGACTATGGAGCTGTAACAAATATTTTTCTCTTCAGTAGAATTCAATATGAAAGTGTACATGTGGAACCAGGAGTTTTTCTAAGCTAAAATGTTAGTGACTAAGTCAGATGTATGTCCAAAAGGAATTGGTTTGCAAAATAAGGATATAAGGTTATATTTAGTATGAGAGAAGAAGTGAATCATCAAGAAGCTTTTGTGTTTAACTGTGCAGGAGCTTGCTCTGATGGGAATGTTTGACCTGCTTGGCACAGGGTGTTCATAGAGCTGAAAACACAAGGGTTGGAAAGACAGATATGTATGTCAAGGGGGATGGACACAAAAAAAAAGAGAAAAAAAGCCACACCCAAAACTTTAATCTTTAGTATTTAAGTGTGAGGATAATGTAAATTGTTACAAAATAGTAATGGTTTGATAGTTTGATGAATAATTTATCCCCAAATGAAACACAACTGATGAGAGCACTTTGTACAAAAAACTAAAACTCAGGGAACAAAGGAGAGCTGGTCTGGCAGGAATTATTAAGAATCTGAGAATGATAAACAGGAGTGCATCAAGGACAACTGAGTCCCTGTTTTCTTCAGTGCAAAACCTTCCTAGCACATAATAAGATAGGTAGCTAATATAGCTAGCTAATAATAGTTTTCAAGTTAATCAAGGGGGAATAAATCACTAAGCAGACTTGTTAAGAATGTAGAAGACATGGAATTAATAATCACAAATACATACAGTATTTTTAAATCCTTGTCTTTGGCGGAGGAATACAACAATAATCAGCATCAAGGTCATCAGGTGTGCCGAGGAAAATGTACATGGGGAGACCCAAATTCAACACATGCTTTACAGTAGCATATTTTGCTGTTATTAACCATATGAAAGTGAATGAAATTGGGAAAAATTACTTGAATTTGAAAGACCTCTGTGAATTAGTTGTTACAGTCCATAATACTTCTGCTGAAAAGTGAAGTTTTGCATGCTAATGGTCATAATGGTGCCTAATTTTTATTTGCTACTGGAACTGAGAGTAAAAGGTTTGTGTGTGTGGAGATGTTTTTTTTTAACCAAAGAAACTCTTTAATTGCATGTGACTTCACTCTTGGTCCAAATCTGCAAGTTCCCATTTTCATCATTCCACCTCTATCTGTAGCATGACTTCTTTATAAAGTGGTGCCCAAAGGATTAGCCCTCAAATTGGCTAAATAGACTAAATATTAATCAGAATATAATGTAACTGAACTGACCAGAGTCAAAACCCTATGTGTAATTGGTCTCCTGAGGAGAAATGTTGCGGTGAAAGAGTGAAGATAGACTCCTGGGACAGGGGATAAAGATCTGGAATCTGATTCTTTCAAAGATGAACAGTGGTGCTGAAGCTGCTTATCAAGGGGAGGAAACTGCGTATGACCAGGGGCAGAGCAGAGTCGTGGGAGGCAGTGCCATGCTGGCAACTGCACTGAGGCTGGTGGAATTGTTGTGTATGGCCATGTTGCCATTGTGAGCTGATCTAAGCTGAGCAGAACAAGTTGACTACAACCAGCTGAAGGATAAATATATGGCAAAAGAGGTTTAATCTGCTTGACATAGACAAAAAAGAAAATTTACATTTGATTGAAATTTAATAAATTGGGAGATATGATTTTTGGGTTAAGAATAGGTACAGGTTGTGTGCAGTATGCCATGTGGGAAATGCAGTTCTACAAACTACAGCTTATTTTACAATATTTGCATTTATATCCCTATCCTAGCATTCACCCTTCCCCTGGGTCACTGAGAGGTAAACTAATTGAATGGTCACAGTTCTGGCACTATTTTTTAGCCTGGAACTATAAAAGCATATTGGAATTGTGAAAGCAAACTATGAAGAACACTGGCAAGTTCTGTGAAGGAATTTGCAGCCCTAAACAGCAGGATGAAACGGAAGAGTCCTCACCCAACTGAATTACCTTAGATTTTTTCAACTGCTTTCCAAATATAGTAGTTTTTTCTGATTGATTCTAATCTCTGTCAGAAATTGCTGTATTTCACCTTTACCCTTCTGTATTTTTCTAACTAGCTCAGTTTATTAAATTTTATTTAACTCTGCCCTCCAAGTTTGTCTGCTTGGAATGCTTTCTTGCTAGCCTTGCCACGATAAACAGACAAGGGGAAGCATCAAGGCTGTGCCATTGTACTGAATCATCATCTAGAGACTTGAATTCCAGAATTTTTATGCCTGTTTTGCAGCTGCTTCTGTTTGTTTTTGGTGTCAACCTGCAGAATGGATTAGTTGAGCAAGTTGGCAGAGACATAAACAGCATTGGTGAGACTGATAAGAGAGGCGCTCATCTGCTTGCTTGTTCTTTGTTCTTTTGTTGAACTTTTCTTCAACTTGAACCCATTGCACAAATTTTGCCCATTTTCACCCTTTTGATATGTCCCTCTTTTACCCTGTTTGGCATTAACTTTTCCATAGGAAGCAGATCATTGTGGCACAGGAGAGAGTCAGTAGCAGCTTCAGCAGATGTTGCCCAGCATGCAGGAACTGCAAAAGCATTCCCTGTAACCAGAAAATAGCCAAGTTGATACCTGGTACTTTGTCAGTACTGAGGGGGGTCGGGGATGCTTTGGGACTGCCTGCCTATACCAAGAAATTTAAAACTTGGCACTTCTCTCTAATGGGACTTGGAAAAAGTTGGTCTCGGTGATCTCGTGGAAATAGTGCTTCTGTCATACCTTGGTTGGAGCTCAATTAAGATTAAATGAAAGTTTTATGATGCAGCACTTCCAGCTTCAGAAGATTTAGAAAGGGAGGGGGGCAGTTTTACAGAGAACCAGCTTACACTGAGTGCTCCTTTGTGCATCAGGTGAAGTGTAGAGTAGTTCTTAAATGTGTGGTTGGGAGCACCCAAACAAAATAGTTGGGAGATTAATGAGTCTTATGCTGCAAGGCATTCTTCCAAGAGAAGAAGGTACTTTGCTATTTTATCTTTTAGCCACAGGTGTATATTTGGTGCTAATAGTGCTCTTGAGATCATCAAGAGGAAAATGCCAGAGGCATGGTGGGATTTGGAATGGCTAGTCATTTATTATCCTTGTGTACAGTCACCGTGAGAGAAACGTGTTAAATCGTCTAGCATATAGTGAGGGTGGAGAAGAGCATCTAAAACTTGCTGAGAGCTGCCTGCTGTGACAGAAACAACTCGATTTCCTTACAAAGGAATGGGCATATGTCCAGCTCCAGGAAGAGTACAGTTAATAAAGAATTCTGGGAGACTGCTACTCTCAGAATGATTCAGTGACTATTGTATAAACTTCCAAAAAGTAGTACAGCTTTTGAACAGTCTCAGAAAGTGAGAAAACCTGTTCCTGGAACCGGTACAAACAGCTTATAACAGAGGGAAACCACTTGTTTTTTAAATCATCGTGGCTATCTGAAAGGATAGCTGCTACTAGGATAGCTGTTATTAGGAGGTGAGGATTATGGGATGCCCAACTGGAACAACATGTGTGGCAGCTGAAGCCATCTGTGGATGACTCAGGATCAGTTCACTCCATCCAGAGAGTGCCTTTTTGCAGCAAAGGTGAAAATTGGATGTGAGAACTATCAATGAGGTCTTCTCTTTATTGCAAACCCTGAATCATCAAAAAAGGCTTTGAGAAACACAGGCAGTAGGGCAAGGGAGAAATTAATCAGTTCAGCTTTCTGGCACAGTGTTGAGGCACGTGCTTTTCCAGACTCCTTGTCGTTCAGGGTCTCTGAACACCTTGTGAGTGCATGTTGATATGAATTTCTGTGACACAGATCAGACCTTGATCTTAACTCTGTGATTTTTGTGTAGGAAACAGGATCAATGCAGGTAGCATTGCTCATAGTTGATGAAGTAGAGTCTGATAAAAGAGCTCTGCATGACTTGAAACTAATACCATGGCAGATCCAAGGAGAGTGGCAGAAATGTGGTTTTCTTATACTCACCTGGGAGGGAGAGGATTGAGTTCTTGTTTTCTGATTACTGTTGTTAAAAACAAGGTAAAAACCCCAAATAATCAAACAAGCAAAACCCCTGTAAGTTAATAATTGGGGCACTGGTAGGAAGAGAGAGTTGAGCATGCATGGTGTAGTCGAGACTGGGTTTCACCACTGGGTCTTTTGGTGAAAAAGGAGAGCAACAAGGCTGGTGAGGGGCTTGGAACACAACCCCTGTGAGGAAAAACTGAGGAAGCTGGGGGTGTTTAGCCTGGAGGAGACTCAGGGGTGACCTTATCACTCTCCACAACTCCCTGAAAGGTGGCTGTAGTCAGGTAGGGGTTGGTCTCTTTCTCCAAGCAGGAACTGACAGAACAATGGGACACAGTCTTAAGCTCTACCAAGGGAAATTTAGATTGGATGTTAGGGAAAAGTTCTTTATGGAAAGAGTGATAAAGCTCTGGAGATGTCTGCCTTGGGAGGTGGTGGAGCCACCATCCCTGGATGTGTTCAAAAGACTGGATGTGACACTTGGTGCCACGGCTTAGTTGAGGTGTTAGGGAGCGGGTTGGACTTGATCTTCAAGGTCTCTTCCAATCTTGTGATTCTGTGAAAGGTGAGCAGCACTGTCACTGTGTCCTCAGGGATGATTTAACAGGGAGTACCACCACGCTGGCTGACCCTTAGGGGGGCCCTGCAAAGTGGCTCAGGGGCTCATCAGGGAGAATCAAAGCCATGTCTCAGGAATCCTCTTCAGTGCTGGTTCGTTCAGAGCCATTAAACCCTGCCTGCCTCTAGTTGCGCCAGGTAGGGTTTCTTCTTCTCTTCTTTCTTCTCAAGAAATGTCCCTAGTAAAATCTTCCCTGTGTGAAGTGTGGCTAGGAAATGAAGATGAGAACACTGGTGTTTCCGTTGTCATAGGCTTGTAAGTGGTTCTGTGGAGCTTCCTGTAGCCTGTCACAGTTTTGAATATTTCATTAGTCATACAGAAGCTGATAAAGCCTGAGGACTCGATGAATGTGAAATAAAAGGAAGGAAAGATTTAGCTACAGTTGTCAACAGCTTCTGGTACTTAAGAGATAACTTTGCCACATTTCAGCAGTATGAAGGCCCAATACCATAAAATCTGATGTACAGGCAAAATCTTGAGACAAACATATCAAAGAGTGATATCTACTACGCTTATCCACTTTTTGTCACAAGAGAATGTGATTTTTCCATGTTTTTTTTTTTTCTGTATTGTGATTTGTTCTATGCACAGGTCTGCACTCAAAAGAATCCAGTTCTAATTCTATTGAACTATTCAATCATGAATGTACTTGAGAATAACTATTAGAATTTTGGCAAATAATATAGATTAGAGCAATTGAAAATAGCTCCATCTATTTTCCAATTTATATATTAATAAATTTTTATATAAATACATCAGACAAAGCTGAATGGATGCACAAATATATACAAAGGCTTTAACATTTTGTTTGATAAAATATAAGCATCTCATTGAAAAGCAACAAGATGGAAAATATGCTGCAGAAATTCTTGCAGCATTTTTATAAAGCAGGAAGCTTTTCAACATCACTATATTTTTTATAGTAGGGCACACTCTGTATAGCAGCTTCTCTCTCTTAATTCTGTTGACACAATTCAGAGATGTACAGGAATCACCAATACTGCTGGAATGACAGTAAAAAAGACCAATATCTAATCTCTCATTTAAAAGCATTAAAAGCTAATATGTAGGACTTGATAAATATTAAAAGCTACTTTATATAAAACTGTTATATAATCTACAGAGCCAGGCAAGAATGACTTTTTAAATTTTTTTTTTTTAGCTATCAGAGCAAAATAAAAACCATAAAAAGACTACTCTTTAAAAAGCTTTCTGTTGTTCTCAAATGACAAAAAGTGGATTATAAAAGTTGTCCCCATAGCAGAAACAGAAGTACTGGAGGTATTGAAGTTTTTTCTTTCCCATAAAGTAACACAAGAAAGTATTTTTCCCCTATTGTGTCTTATAAAATTGTTAAGGCTCAATTGAATCCAATTCTTGGAAAAAAATTAGAGACTATGAAATGTTTAACTTTTTATTTATCTTTTTAAATGTTCCCCTAGACATCGTATTGAAAAATTGCTTTTAAAGTGAAAGATTTTTCAGAGTATGTCAAAGTCAGAATATAAACTGTCAGAATTTCTTTGTAGTTTACAATCTCCAAACACCAACCAAATTGCTTTCCACAGCAGGATTGCTGTTATGAAGGGTATTTTCAAATGCTAAATTTATGACAGAAAACATCTTGGAGGTGGGATAGGTTCAATTGGCTGGTATTTTGTTCAGCAGGGCTTTGTGTCCAGACTCATACAGTGGGGTTTGTTTTGTGGGTAGTACTACCCACACATTTCTAGTGATGAAGGCCAAAGTGTCTGCATTGGGAAGAAGGCAGTATATAGTCATAGAGTGGATGTGTTTAGTTAAGTTTGTAAAAGTTATGAACAACATTCAAGCAATTTATGACACTGTAGTAGCTTGGTAGCCTCAGAAATATTCCTTTATTTTATGAAACTCATTCACTCTAGGTACCATTCTTCCATTTCCTCCCTTCTTCTCCACTTGAGAAGGAAGACTGGAGTGATTAGTTTAAAAATTCAGATGGAGTGTTATTTTATTTGTATTATTGAGAATCTAGCAACAAGGTGGAAGTTTCACTGACCTTCATCAAAGAAGTTAAGAAGTTATGCTTTATTCATCTTGTTGGGGGGGATTTATTACACTGAGACAAGAACATTCAAAGTGATATTTTCTGTCATATCGAGGAAATGTATTTCTCTCCTTGGTTTAGGTGATGCCATGTTCAGCACTGATGAGATGTAAGGTCCAATGTTCATGTCTCAAAATGAGATGGGAGAGAAGGAACTGGGTCACACAGATGATGTGAGACAAGCAGACACAGCAGATGTTGTACATCTATCACACTTACACTCATACAGTACATGTTCCATGACCCTAAGGCTTTTTTTTCCACTTGGTCTGTTCAAAGAACTGCATAAGATTTCTAAAATGATAGAATAAAGTGATTCTATCATGTAATGTGAGGTTATATGTCTTCAAGATAAAAGCTTGAAAAAATAGGTGAATTCATATGTCTCATATTTAGAGAATGGGAAAGGAATAATTTCAAGAGGTTTTTTAAAATGTTATACTGTCTGTAAAATGATGATTTCTTTTACCAGTGATGTTCTCTGTAGACATTTTATACAAAACCTATACCCACTACAGTGATCCAAACTTTAGGCCTATTTTGCAGTAATCTAGATAGATTGAACGTAGCAGACACAACTTGAAAAGGAAATTTCTCAGCCTTCCTGTGGAAGTTCACTAAAGACTTGAAATTGCATTGATTTCCCATGAAATTTCAGTTTCTAGTTGTTCAGTTACTTAGAAGAAAAATCTGTTTCTCTCCTCATACCTTTCTTGTGTGTCATCTTGATATAAATTAAAATACTCTCCATAAGTTGGATAAATCCAGCTGTCAGGACTTCCATTAGCTAAACACCTGAAATGAAAAGGATATGAAAAATATTGTTCAGATGTTTTGCTGTGGTTTGACTCTGCCTTCTCAAATACCTCTACCAAACTGCAGTGCAATCTCACTTTGACATGGAGTGCCTGAAATGATGGACAAGAGTCAAGGGCTTCTGAGCATAGTGGCAATTTTTGTTTTGCTAGAAAATATCACTGAAAATATTTCAAAATGTTGTGGTTGTGATTATTTTCTTTTTCTCATTGTCACTGTGCTGTCTTCAGCTGAAGTGCCTGATATTCCCACGTAGACAATTCCCAATATTTATCATTTTAAAATTAACCTTGATTTTTTGTTTGTTTGTTTTCAAATAAAATCGGTAGGCTGTGTCTGTGCTACAGCAGTAATGTTAACCAGTACATGGATTCTGACTTGTCTGTGCTGTGCAGCCCATCTCTGCAAACATTATTTTCTGTGGTTCTGTGGGTTGCTCACAGTTTTTGGTGGAGTTTCGGTTCATGTCACAGATACAGGACAGAGTGAAACATTCAGGAGCAGTCTTTTGAATTCTTACTCAGGGTGCTTTGGTTTGGGTGGTTGTTTCGATTTAGTTAGAAAGAAAAAATTTTGCAAGCCTTAAACAGTGAACAAAAATAAATGACAGTGCAGTTTTTTGGCAGTGGAAAATATGCTTGTGTTTCTAATACTGGCAGAAATGTGACTTCAAAGATTCCAAACCACTCCAAGAGTTAATGTAGAAAAAGGAATACAAACTGACTTAAGAGTTTCAGCAACAAGAAATCCTCATGTAATGTTCATTTGAACTGAAAAATGTGCCTGTTGTGCCTCTAGAATTTCATGGGACAGTCATGGAAACACTAATAACTTTGTGACTGTTGGCTAATTATATGGAAGTTCTACCAAAAAAGGTTGTACATAACCTAAAGTATTAAAGACTTAATGAAACTGTCATCACTGTGGTGATAAATATCTGTTCTGGAATGTCTTCTCAGAGAGTACTCTGAGCATATCAGAATAAATAGTTGTCCATAATTCTGTAATGCCACCATATTTTTAAAGAAATTCAAGGCCTTCAAGTAGGCTATATGTAAAAACTAGGACTTTGTAGCAAAAGTAGTTGGAACCAGTTGGAATAAGTAATAATGACATCATTGAATCCTGGAGTTCAAATAATGATAATTTTGTCCAGCTGCCTCATGGAATAGGTGGAAATTCCCTTGAAACCCTCCAAGTCAAATTGAGCCATTATATAAATGATGACTGAAGCTGGTCATAAAGGTGAGCACATATAGAAATACAGCTTATATTTGTTCAGCATTCAGTAGGTCTGAAAAATGGATAGAGTAGCAAAGGCAGACATCAGGAAAGGGTGATAATAAATCAGAAACTTCCCTGTTTAGTGCCTATTTCTGCCATTCCTAACAGCCTGACTGGATCTCAAATCAGTGACTGTTGCTATATACTCAATTTAAGGTGTCTACTGTATGTTGAATTGATGTAATTTCATGTGCACTTGTAACGTGACTTTGGTTTTCCCTTAAATGCATAACATATTTAGCGTGCAAAGAATAAGGACTAATTTCAGTGATGTATGTTGATTAGGCTCTTGTTAGGCTTAAATGAGGGTTATCTTGTGCTCTACAGTACATCACATCTGAAAACACATAGCTTTCTCTGTCTTCTTCCACTTCCACCCACAGACATTTAGACAAAGAGCAGAAGCTGAAGCGTGAATCTCTCAGCTCTGAGCAAAGCCTGATACAAGAAACAGCAATGTTTATTGATCACTTGCAACTTTTTGACACTGCAAACCAGGAGAAAACAAGGGTATAAAAATGTCAAAACTAGAGATAAAACTACCTCTGCAGAGCAAACACATGAATTTTGCACTAAAATATGGACAATATATGTGAAGATATATAGCTGGTAACTTAAAAGTATGAAAGAAGGTAACTCATCTGGATTTATCAAAGCTTTGTAAGAAGAAAAGGACATGTTGATTTATTGTATCAGACTTGTTGCCGTTAGTAAATTTAGCAACTGAGGACAAAAAGAAAAGCACTATTAGAAGGCAGATTACCAATGAAAGAGCATTTGTGGGTAGGACTTCTGATGTTGACACAGTTTTCAAAGTGAATGAGATCATATGTCGAAAAAAAAAAGAGGTTGAGAACACTTAGAGGGAAGGAGAAGAAATTTAATCATCTTAAAGAACACCCAGGAAGGTGTTCAAGGAAGATAAAAAGTTGGAGAAAGAAATTTTCCACTCTGTCAAATGGGCTAGATAAAATGAGAGGGTAGGAACAGAGGAGTAAAATTGGGAGTTCAGGAATTAATGTGCACATAGGTACTCGTGCAAATAAAAAAGCTGCTCAAGTACAGAGGAAAGAGAAATTGGAAGGCATCTGGAGAAGGAGCAGTGGCTAGAAAAATACTTTTTTCTGGGCTCAGTGAAAATTGGATATTTCAAGAAATAGACTGAATGCAGTCATACTTTCAATCCAAGAAAACCAAATCCTTTCATCAAGACCTCTAACCTAAGAAATAATTAATAACTTACCACTAAGTTACTACTGAAGAATTAAAATTCTCCTGGTTGACTCAATAAACATTTATCTATGATATTTAAGATTATCTTCATGTCTTGAAGACACTGTAAACATGTCTGGAAATGACACACTCCCACAGTTTCTATACAGCAGAATATGATGAAACCAGCCACCAAAAAATATTAAATTTTCCACTTGCATTCATATCAGCTAACAGAATAATATCCATGTGATTTAGAACGAGACATTTCAAAAGTCTTTAAAGGATCTAAAAATCAAGTTATAAACTATGGTGTTTCCTAAAGTGCTCTAATAAATATATTATTTCCATGTGAAGTGCAAAGGAGAGGAAAGAGATGTGGTGGCATAGAATATTTTGTTCTTTTATTTTTCACTGTTGTTAATGCATATTTTGTACATTGGTTTTGAGACATTTTTGTCTAAAATCTGAATACTGAGAGTCAGTGAAGAGATTGCTGAGGTGTGATTATTTTTTCTTAAGCAAACTCTAGGTTTCCAACTCAGTTCTGTGACTTGATTATCATTTTGAGACACAGTATGTGGCATCAGCAGTGTTTATTTTTGTGTTTAAGTTATGCTTATTATAGTAGTACTTAAAAAAAATTATTTGTGCCTTTCACCAGCCTCTTCATGGTGCTGACTGCCATGTGGTTATGAGTTTGTAATTTTTTGTGAGGCTGGGTTCAGTAGCTAATACTGATACCCTAAATGCTGTTGAATTCCACTGAAAGCAAATAAGCAACTGAATAGAAACAAGATGATATAACTCAATGATTAGGATGTCTTATTTAGCTTTTTTTCAAAACTACACCACAAAATGATGAATGATAATTTGGGTATGTTCTTCTGATGGACCTGAAAGGTGGAAGAAGTTTAATTCCTGTAGACTCACCCCTTTATGATTTGATACTTCTTGCACTCAGTTGCAAAGGTGTTAGAGGAAAGTACCTGGTAATTTCTGACATCTAATATGAATTATTACACAGACACTAAAGGTATGCATTTATATATATACTTCTAAAGTGCAGTTTTTGATGTGCTGGACAAACCTGGCAACTCTGACACTACTAAAAAAGCTGACATCTCAAAACCTCTTTCTGGAATCAGAAAAACAAATTCCATCAAGTTTAGGAAACAATGAACACCTCAATACTGAAACAGAATTTTAAGGCTGGAGATTAAAGAATCTTGATAAATAAAACTTAGGTTTAAGAGGGATGAAATGAAACCTAAGCAAAGCATAGGAGACATTATGCAAGAAGCAAGCAGGGACATCCTGGGGAAGGATAGTCTAAGCCTATATATAACACATTCAGTACTGTATATTCAGTGTCAGTGTAAAGCAAGAAATAGTCAACTGTTTCTTATATAGGCCTTGGGAGGACTGGACCAAAAAAACAAAAACCAAAAGATTTCTTCATCTTGTTTCCAGTTAGAACAGGAAGATATATTCTTAGCAAACCTCCAAACCACTCAAACTGTAGTTTAGTGATTCACTGCAATAGAACTGAGTTTATAAAGATTCCTTTGAAGTAGCAATGAACATCTCTCTCACTGCTCTAAATGAGCACAAATATCTGAAATACATGGTAGCATTATGAAACAACTAAGGATGTATTAACAAGAAACCTCTAATATGGACTTTAGCTACAGGAGTGTATGCAATGTTTTGGGAAGGAAGTAAGGAGTAGTGAATTCCGGTATTCTAGATTAGTTCATAAATACAAAAATGAAAAAATATTTATAACAAGTATAGATAGAAGTAATTATTTAAGTAGAGATAACACCAGGAGATTTTTTTTTCCAAGAAATCAAGGTGTGCTGAGAATACAGATTCCATTGATTTTTCTCTCTTAATCACCTTTGAAGTCTCTTGTCATATGATTAAGAAAAACTGCTGCTTCTCAAGTGCAAGACAGATCTGAATGATGATTTTATCAGTTAAAGAATGCCTGGTAGGTCAAGTGCAGTAAACATTGTTGTGTTTGCACACCAGGATTCTGGTCTGAGGAGGTGCCATTCAAGGACATGCATAAATGAGACAAAACTGAGCCATAAAATCAGGAACACAGACTGAGGAGGAGGAGGTGTTAGACAATGAGGCAAATTAACTCAGCTCCAATTACTTAGGTTAAGTTTGCATTACAGATGCAACTTGAACTTATATTTGCAAAGAGAAACAAGAAAGATGAGTGTGATGATGCTTGACATCTAAGGCCAAGGGATGTTTTAGAGGGTTTAGCATAAACCTTATATTAAATCACTCAGTTTTAGCAGTGGTTTATAATAATACAAGGTGATGGAAAACTGGTAAATGGTTCATCTGCACAGGGAATTTGTTTAGCTGCTACATAATACTGTATTTTCCTAAAAAGAATAATTTCCAGAGCTAACTGTTTCATAAAGCTTCACATGAACATTGCTGACCACCAAGCACTGGAAAATCATGTGACTTTTCAAACCCTCATGTTTTGCTCTGATCGTTTTGTCTTTGGCAAATTAGGGAAAGTGGGAACTCACATTATTCTCTGACCCTCATCTTGGAGGAAAACCACCATTTACTCTTGCAGCTTTTATAAAACCATGAGATTTGGCAGCAGTGTGTAAATAGTTTTGTTTTCTAGCTAGTTAGGCTGGAGACAGAATATGATTTAGGTTTTGCCTCAGACAAAATTTTAATAGATAACATCACTAAAAGCAGAAAAGCTGTGTCCTTGAGAAAATAAAAGCTCTACAAGCCATCACAAATATAACAATGCAAACTTGCTGTACTTCTGGACTTTAATCTGTGCAATTAATATGAAGACCAAATGAAATTCACATTTTTCTTTAGGTAAGAATTCTTTTATTTGCAAAGCTGCATTCAAATCTGAGAAAACTGTGAAGGACAGCTTAATAGTTTACTAAAAATAAAAAGCTAGCATTGTTTTTAACCCGACTGCACTTTGTCAAAAGTGATTTGCACAATCCCTTCTGGATTTGTCAATTTCCACCACTTTAAGTGATTTTCTACATTTTTACTTAGATTATTAAAAAATTCATTTTTTGTAAAGTTGTCACAACAGAAGGACTGTGTTTTATCAGAGGTTAAGACTTGGCTTATTAAATTACAAAGTTTGGGGTAGCTAACAAATAGAGAAATGAAGATAGAGCTTGCACGACCATTTCAGTTTATGATGATGTTTTTGGTTTTTTTTTTTCCTAAGATCAGTGATATATTACTCAGTGGCCTTTCATATCTGCTGATATTTTTTTCATATTTTGCTTATCTAGAGGAGCAACACGCCCTGTATAGAAAAATCAACTTATGCTGAGAATTAGTTAAAGGACAACTTTCTTGTACATGCAAAGTGTGGTCCCTTTGAATCCAATTTCACCACTTTGTTCGTGGTTCTTAATGCATTTCAGGAAGGCAAATAAGTTCTTCTGTAGGTGAAAATAATGTGAATTCAAAATGAGAACTGAGGCTGCAGTGGTGGAGGGTAGGTAAGGTGGGGTGTTGGTTTTTTATTAATGTGTTGGGGTTTTTTTAAGTTTACTAGAGAAAGATTCACCTCCAAAGATTTAAATTTCTCATAACAGAAAGTAGCACATTGTTGCTATGAAACATATGACCTTTGACTAAGGCATCTATTTTATTTGCCATTTTCAGGTACCAACATTCAACAGGTTACTCTTCAGCTGAATTAATTTTTAATAGTTTGTCAAAACAGATATTTGAAAGGTTCTTGCTTTACTTTTTTAATGTGTGTGTTACTGATATTTAATCAGGTTTTTTGTAGGTTTCAGAGTAACTTTATCTTCATGTCTAATGCCAGTTCAGAGTTGCTTTGAACTGAATGACAGAGAAGTGAAAACCTGTTAGGACTTAATTCTGTATTTCAGTTACTTTACATTTTGGTTTCACAATTCTCATTAACACTTGTTGTGCCTTGACAGGTAGTAGAGCTGTATAATCTGTTTCAGTAAGTGTTCATGAACAGTTGTTTTATTGGAGTGAGGGCCAAATTGATTTGGTCTTTCGAGTTTTATCTCTGAAAAAAGAAGATTGTTTACATATCTGTATATTTCCAGTTTTTCATAATGCCTTTTTGTATTTCCTTTGAGCATTTAGAGTTTTTCATCAGAAAATTTCATTTTGGGCAGGAACAATATCAAAGTACTCTCAGGCATGGAACTTAGTCTACAAACTATTTTGAATTTATTTTGTTGCATTCCACTCATTTCAATGACTGTGTTCTCCTTTGTTTGGTTTATTAAACTAGTGTGTCTGAAGCTGTTTGGAAGATATTTATTTATGTACTTTTGAGGTATGGAGAGTTCTTGACAGATTGGAGCACGAATCTAAGAAGAGGATTTCTGCCTTACAATGTTTATAAATTGTCTTCTAGATCCTCTCCTATACTGAAGTATACTTTCTGCTACTACAAGTGCAATAATACTACATTGATTGTTAACATCACAACATATTAAAAGTTCTCAGTTTTGATTTAAAACGTAACAATAGCAAGATTTTTTTTTTTTGGTCTCTGTTGATCTCTATAGTTAAAAGAAACCTTGAACATAATGCATAAAAGTGTGTTTCAGGACAACAATTCACTACAGTGAAGCACTATATTGCTTTGTATTAGTAAGGCAATTAGTGCCTGTGGAACAATCCATTTTGGTCCCCCCCTTGTGCTACACTGACACATGAAGTTATGTAGAATAACTTCAAGTTGGACATGGTGAAGATGAAGTGAAAACCTTGCATGCTTGTCAATGAAAGCAGAACTGTAAGTTTTATTTCAGAAAAACTGAACATTTGTGTCAGTTGTAAAATGTAAACTTGATTTACTACCTACCAGCAGTATGCATTTAGCAGCGTACAGTTCGTGTTACTGCTGATAAGCCAATTTAAGTATATAAGGAAGAATTATTTTTTTGCAAACCTTAAAGGATGACGACTGAATTATTTTCAAGAATATGAGTTAATTTAGAAGACCATAATTTTATTTTTCCTCCCAGAAGAAAAAAGGGCCTTATTGTGGTAAATGTTGGAAATGCAACATCGTGTATTCAAACAAGACGTAGATAAACAAATGCCTAACATGGATTTTGATTTTTTTTTCCTGTTTAAGCAATGCATCAAATATCTTTGCTCTTCTAGAAATGTCAGTTCTTGAAAGTCAATCCTAACAAAACTGTCATCTTCTGGTGAAAATAAAAGGCAGAGTTAGTAAGAAGATGGTCTAGGAAGTATAATACTTAAAATTAGCAGAATGGGATTGCAAGAAATAAGTTGCAGAGGAAGAGACACCTCTGAGATCAACATCTCTTCATGTTAGCTCCAAATAATAACAATGAAAGTGGCTGACAGATCTCATGTGATCAACTCACCTGATGTTTGGCATGGCTTGAATCAGGCAACTACAGCATGCACAGGTGGCCTAGCTAGAAGAAGTAAGTGCACAATGCAGGGTCGTGACTAATTTTTTATTCATCCCAGTGAAGGTGATCAGTTTCTAATTTAAAAATCTATAAACATATCTATAAAATCCATAAATTCTGATTCCACACTCAACATTTTTTGTGAAAATCAACTACATACATATTTGTGGTAAAAAGAACGACGAAGTTCAACATCAAATCAGATAAACCCACAGCTTTTAACTGAAAAAAGTGTCTCTTGGTGACTGTTTTCTATCGACAGTTGCTGTTTTCCAAACTCAATTACCAACTGGTCATTTTTGGAAGATACCTTTGAGCTATTATAGAGGTACATGACAACTCTGATGTGTTTGGGTGTGTGCATTACTTTGGCATCTGGTAGCTCAGGTAGAGCTCCTCAGAGTTATTGGATATTAGTGACAAGAACTTTCCTTAGTGATGGATCTGTCCAAGAACAAAATCAATATTGCCATTAATATTCATGTAATAAATGCACCTGCAACTGAGTGGAGCATATAATAAATGGGTTTAGGTACAAGTGGAATTTAGTGCTTCAGTTCAGAGAATGTGCTGTTAAGAGAGATAT
Source organism: Tangara arthus (assembly GCA_035584835.1). Lineage (NCBI taxonomy): Eukaryota > Metazoa > Chordata > Aves > Passeriformes > Thraupidae > Tangara > Tangara arthus. The sequence goes on from JAWMQZ010000001.1 coordinate 6,948,564, forward strand.
CTGTAGTTGTCCTAATGCCTTATATTAGTACGTACAATATTTTTTCTCTTTCTGAACACTTGAACTCCTTTTTTATGTGAGCCACTGAAGTTTTGAATGCTTTCCCAAGTGAGGGATTGGAAATGTATTTGTAATAGCAGACCAAGCTTAATGCAGAGATAATTCTGATAACATTGTTGAAACAAGGTCTTGTGACAGGGGAAGAGTGAGAAAAAGCATTTTAGAAGAGGCCTTAGGAAATATATGTATAACCTCTTTGCAGCAGCAACCCCAATGAGATCAATGTGTTGTGCTGTATTTATATTACTTCCAGTACAACATTGATATTCTGGTAAAAGATTGTAGGGAAAAGCAGAGCAAATAGCTTTTTAGTGATTATTCTGTATCCCTGAGTATGCTGGGTCATATGTTGTATCCGAAAGCAATTTGTCTGCATTAGAAACATATAATTTTTTACCTCCCTGAAAGCAAATAGTACCAGTAGCAGGATTGCATTTATTATGCTGCAGCTAATGAGATTTGGAAGTGCTTAATGTAAAAGTGTGGCATCATATATATTTCACTTAATTTGAAAAATATGTAAGAAAGAGGAGTGAAACTATTTACTAATGAAAACCAAAAACATCCCTTTTACTACTGGAATGAGGACACCGACCAAGAGAAAAGCAATTTAGACACCTCCTGTGCAAACACCACTGAAAGTTATCCTGGCAAAACTTAAACCACAGAAATCTGGAGACTTTTGAACTCAGAGGCTGGTTAAGAGGAAGTACTAAACAACCACCCTGTAAAGTCTGTTGGGTTTATATCCCTGTCTAAAAGAAGATTTATGCCTTTGCACTTCCCTTCATGTTGTGCATCACGAGCAGAATTTTGTTTCTTTGTCTGACAGTGCTTAAGGCATTTGGACAATGCCTTAAAAGCATGCTTTACCTTCTTGTCACCCTGAAGTTGCCAGGCACTTGGAATAGATGGCTAGGGGGTATCTTCCAACTAAAAATATTCTGTTCCATTCTAAATACACTGTCAAGTACTATACATAAAAAGGACATGATCTTTAGAAACAGTTTTCTCAGTTATGCTGGGGACTCAACATCCACACCAACCACTCTTACATTCATATATTTGCTTGCTAGTTTAATTTTGTTGGGGTTGTTTGTTTGTTTGTTTGTTTTTATTATTTATTAGCCCTATTAAGGCTTGATGGACTGAATTAAGTCTATTAGAGACGCCTCCAGAGTGCATCTTCCACCTTTATTTTTAATATGGAAGGTTCCCAAATCATGTGCTTTGAAACAATTTCAGAGAGAAAACCAAAACACAGAAAATTGAGATGATCAGGTTGTTTTTCCCAAAAGGACCCTTCAACCAAGACAGAGAAGCTATGGGTACAACCCATCTAATTTGGCTTTAGAATTAATGCAGTGGTGTTTCTTGTTTTTACTGTCTGTTTTCCCCTTCATGAATAGATTTGACACTTTTGATTCAAAGTAATACAGCAGCTAATCCCCTACTATCCCCCCAAATTGTGACAAAAACATTTGTTTGTTTCCTTGAGATAGGGGAAAGGAATATATGGCTTTAATACATGCTCATTTTCTAGTCCCTTAATCTTTTTATTTATAATGAGGTCAAAGTGAAGCAAAAATGACTGCACTTTTCAGTAGGTATGCAGCTTTCCCCAGTTTTATCTCAATGTTTTTGTCTTCTTTTCCTCCTTTCTTTCTTTTTCCTTATAGAAAACTAGTATAATTTTACTATAATATCCCTCTCCTAAGAGATGTGTCTTTTTGTATGCATACAAGCCTCTAAATCTTCCTTTTTTAATCCCCCTAATCTGTTGCAAGTCTACCTTATTTAGTGGAACTCAGAAGTGTTTCTAAGGGAGGCGTGCATGCTGGAATATTACCTTTACATGCTAATTAATTGAATATGATAATGAGGACATGATGACAATGTCAAAGCAGAAGCAGAAAACAAGTAATCTGTCTATTTCTTAACAAGCAAACTGGCTTAGTAGAGGCTAGCCAGAGTACTTGCAAATTTAGTTTTCTACGTGTGAGTTGAGTTTTAGAGTGCCAGTCCCATGGGAAAATCCCAGGAGATAACACTGTGTATGACTGCTTTTCTGTAATAAACCTGGTACACTTACCTGTAGGAAGGATATTTCTTATGGAGGAGTTGTCAGGACAGGCTCTGCTGTGTAGGACTTTATTCTGTGAGCTCTAGACTGAGATCCCACCCTGCCAAGAGTGGGACATGTACCACCCAACCTGAAGTGCTCAGAAGGATCCCAGCACTGCCAGGGGTATGTGCCACAATCACCTCTGCTTTCCTGCTCCTAAATACAGCAAGGTGGATCACTGTTGAACATGACCAAAGGACAGTCTAGGTATCTATCAAATAACCCAGCCCAGGGAAGGAAGTAGTCTTGTAATGTTCACAAGGCATTTGCAAGGTTTGTACGAGCTGTAGACTGGAGAATCCTCATATAATAGTAGTAACTCATGTACTTTTGTTCAAGTAAATGCAATTTTTGCACCATTGAGACGCTGTTGTTCTCCTGAACTATTTTGTTTTGGGAACTTTGGAACTGGAAAATCCTCCCAGACAGGAAAGTTCTACAAAAAGAAAAGCACAAAGATAAATTTTATTCCCCCTTCTAATTTCTACATTTTGTTTACATCTTACGCTGTGTTAATCCTATTCTCCCAGCTGCTCACCAGCATGTTTAGCTTGATAAGAAAATGTCCTTTCTGATTCAATTTTCTCCTCCACTTGCTGTTGTGTACCACTTTACTTTTATTCCCCTTTTTCTTCTATCATCCACTCCAGAAAAATTTCCTTTACAGTGATAACTCATAGCTACTGAAACACTTTGGGATGAAAGGTGTCAGCATCACATATTTCCAAAGGACATTCTTATGCCTGTAGAATGCATGTACTGCCTGGAACAGGCACATGGAGCTGTCATTGCCTTCATTTCATTTGTTGTTGCACTTCAATTTTTCAGTAGAAATATAAACTGTATATTTTAGGCAGTCTCAGTTGTACAATTTCATAAACAAAAGGCTTGGTGTTGAAGCTTTAAGCCTAAAAAAGCTCTTTATCAGGGTACATATCTGTAATTTTATTCCCTTTTCATATATGCTAAATACAAAAAAAAACAGTTCCTGTTTTAGTCTATACCTCAAACTGTTCTTTGGTAAATATGAACTTTATAGACCCCTCTTTATGCACATAAATATTATTTATATCTCAAGCTATTTACTGTAGGAAAATGGATGTTGTCTCACCTCTGTGGAATTTGTATTAAATGAAAGAAATAACATTTTTAGGATGTTGACTTTTTCTCTAACAAATAACCTCAACAGGGTTTTGTGGTACCAATGACCCTTAAAATTTAACATTTTTGAAATTAGAAAATTACCACTTAGCAATAATGTGACATGACTCAGGCAGCTTGATGTTGTCTGTCAAAATCTACCATCAGCAGAAGGATTTGAAAGAACTGGAGATGATAGGAAGAAAAAAACCACTTGCCTTATTTTCTTCCACTCATAATTCTATGTGGGTAAGCAATTAAAAAATGAAAGGAGTTGTATACTGACATAGTTTTAAAATTCAGCCATTTTTTATACTCTCATGTGAACACTTCTAATTTCATTGAAGATAGCCAAATTACAGTCATGTAAGTTGAGAATACTCTTGCCTTGTGCTATAAACATTAATTTGGTAAATAAAGCATGAGACTATGTGCAGTCAGAAATAGAGGATGTAAAAATTTTGCAGTTAGGAACTTATTTTCAGCAAATGAAATTTGGCAGGAGTTCTCTTAAACCATTTTCAGTGAAGATTTCTTGATGTTATTCCTGGCTTTTACACACTTTCTCTAAAATATCTGCAAGCTGTTCCATTTATTTTTTCTTTTTTTTGTGATCATGGATACTGAGTTGAATTCCTTAATGCCTCATCTTTGGACTTCTAGAAGGGACATCCCAAGAGGTTTTGCAGAATGGACAGAAACAGAAAGGGGAGAGTATGTGTATGTGTGTATGCCTAGATAGATGGGTTATAGTAACATCTAGAGAAATTAATGTGACAAAGCAGAGCAGTAAATAAAGGAGAAAAATTGAGGATAACTTTGGAGAGGTGCGGAGATGGAGAATGGAAGGGAAAATGAACAAGCAGAAAGCAGATACAATGAGCATTGCTGTATAGAAACCACTCCTTTTGTCAGGAGTTGGTTACTTCCCTTTGAAGCTGGTGTAGAACACTTTAGCTTCTAATAACTGTAAATATCATTACAACCAATGCTGCAACTAAAATATTACAGCTCCCCTTGTAGCACTTCTCAGTGAAGTGGACTGTCTTTAGAATTATGGTATTAAGCATTTGCAAATAGCTACCTGGTATCAAGCCTAAATAAATAACTGTATGAACATCCCCCCAAGCTTAGGAAGAATTTAATTAAGATTTTTTAAGAACTTTCTTTATAGTTGGAAAAGACTCTAGAGTATTCTCCTAGGGTTACATTTATTCACTTTCTTCACGTTTGAGGAGCCAACCATCACAAGCCAAAAAATCTACACCCAGACCACAAAATCAATCTTGTTTGTAACACAGTGTGTCAGAGGAAGCATGTTTCACTGGGAGTAGAATCTCTAAATGTTAAATATAATAATTTTTTCCAACTTTGTCTTCCTCACTGACTTCTGTGTACAACTAAAATCTAAGCCCATTTGCTTGCTAGAAAGTACTGACTTGTCTGATGCCTTGTGAAGACTGACCTAGAAGAGAGGCTGGACAGAGATCAAGAATAAAGTAGGGATTTATTAAAAGGCCTCAATGGATCCACCTTGGGCAGCACAAGAGCCCAACAAGTGCTAAACCCAATATGAACCCAAAATGGTCACAAAATGAACAACCAGTCACAAGGTCTCTCACTTTTGTAAGTTCTGGCCTATTAGCATAGGACTTAATACTCCAGTTACAGCATCAGATTATGAAATTCCATCCTTGGTTTTTCTCTCTTCAGTCCACCTTGTTTGTGCTCCTGGGCCTGAAATTTGGGTGATTGTTCTTGGTCCCCAGCTAGAGAAGGAATTGTTTTGTCTAGCTGCTCTTTGAAGAGAACTTACCACCACTTAATATGAAGCTCTGAACTGCACACTAATGCAGCACAGAATCTGAAAAATACGAAAGCTAAAACTTAAGGTGTCATTTCCCCGTCCTTTTTCTTTTTCCCATCTTCATGCCAAGAAGCTGGCAGTCCCTTAATGGGACACATGCTCAGTTTGGGGTCCTCAGTTCACTCCAGGATGTGACTGTCCCCTTGTATTTAGTTCTAAAAGGTTTTCTCTATTGCCTGCTCATTTTAAAAAGCCACTGAAGAAGTTGGCTATGGCCAGCTGCCAGACACACACTTGGCTGCTGTCAGTCCTCTTCCTCAAGGACATAGGCATGGAAAATATGATGTCAAAGGTTCACGGACTGCTTTTCAAACTGTTCCCCTCAACACCGGACAGGTTCTGCCCTTCCTTACCTTGACAAGGTTTTGATACTGGCATGCACTTTATGGCCTCAAGAGAAGGATTTCAGTAAGACAATTATATTTCTTAAATATGCTCTATTTTATGGAGTAGCAGCATTGTATGAATTGCTTTAAAAGGATTACTAGGACTTTGTAGAGGCAAGATTATAAACCGTTCTTTCCCCTTCAAGAGTCAGGGAGTGATTTGCAAATATGAAGCACATTCAGAATAAATAGACACGGAAGTTAAAAAGAATTTCTAACTGCAAGAAAAAAACCACACAGTCCCAGCCACTTTATCACTGATGGCTTGCAAGGAGTGCCACAGCCTTTCATTAAAGAGCCTATTTTATCTGCCTGGACATATGTGATATCTGTAACAACCTGCACAAGACACTCAAATCCACTCATTCTAGCAAGTTGTGCATTTTCTGAGGTCAAAATAAAACAAATCTAGGTGAACAGAAATGATAGGTATACTTCTTTGGGGAAACAGTAAAAGTGTTTTCTTTTATTCAAACTCCTTAGTTTACCAGGTAGACAGGACTTCTGTACACCTCCTCATCTATAAAGTGTGTGTGTGTGTGTGTGTATATATGTTTGTGCTACAATTTCTTGGATTTTAAATGCCTGAGAAAGGATGAGTAGTATGCAGACTTGGTGCCCACTTGCTGTAAGCCACACTGCAGAAATCTGTGTATAAATTGATCATGTTTTTTCTACCAGCATGCAGGTATTTATTAATAATTTGTTAATAACCACATATCAACTACACATCTCTCCTCCTTTTTTTCCCATTTAAATGGAAGCTTTCTCCAAAGCCTGTATCTGAACTCTTTAACATCAAAACCTCTGTGTCTGAGCCCTGATCTCATTTTATCCCTCTACCCAAGTCCAAAGCTCAGCTATGTTTTAATTCTGAAAAGAATGGGAGTTCTTTGAGAGAGGGAGGTATGACTGAACTCTCACTATCTCATCTGATCTTGTTATGCACACACCATTGGTATCTGAGATAGTTTCTCAGGAGGCTGGAGGGAAGGCAGACATGGTCCAGATGCTTAGGACAAGGGGACAGACAGAGGTAAGGACATCACAGGGGCAATCACTCCCTGCTATGGTGTATTTTATGCATGTAGGTGGATAGGAGTTTGTGAGGTCAACATGAGCAATAACTAAAATTCACTGTTGTACAGATAGCTCACATTTCTCTCTTCTCTACTTGCATGCTCAAAGTTGATCTGTAAGTGGGGCACAACCGTGAGACTCTAATAATCTGGCTATCATTTGAAGTGCTTTGAACTTTGAATTTCAAGATGCTTGGGAGTCTGAAACTGCAACTGCAAGAAACTCTGGCACCATATTTTAGCACGTTATGTATTTCACAGACACTGTTTTATTTTTCTTCTTCTCACAGGCAGTCTTCTTAAAATAAGAGGATTTTTTTATTTAATAGAAAAAAAGGAAAGAGTGTATTTATAAATAAAAAGTAAACAAATAATCTGTAAAAAAAATTGACAAAATATACCAGCATGTGTTTAATTTAGCTTTTTTATTTTTTTTTAGAGTAAGCTAAGCTTCAACGAGTTATGTGGGGCATGTATTTTAAGAACAAAATCAACTGTAAGGTAAAGCTGAATAATCTTGCAACCACAGTTTGGCTGTCAACACAAGTTTGATTCTCAAACGTTGCTGTGCAAAGAACTTCTTTCAAAAACAGCTTTAGGTTGGCCCCTAAACTACTCAGCTTTATAGGCAAAGGAAAAAAAAAAAAAGTGAAGCATATGGAAGCTGTGTAAGTCTGTTTTGGCACATAATGCTGTCCTTGGATTGTGGTAGCTTCCTTCTTTATCATTCAAGGTGTGTGTTTAGTTTCCTGGCAAAAATTTTTGTTTCTTTCATTTCACAACTGAATTCCATCCATCCTTACCAAGTTCTATTAACTGAATTAATTTTGACTGCTCTTGCAACGATCTCTTTTGCTTTTCTACACTTTGTTAGCTGCGTCTTACCTTTCAACATACTATAATCTTTTTCAGGAGTTGTATGGTTCAAGAATTAAACAAAAAAACCCATCTCTGCTGATATATAGGAAAGGAGGAGGAAAGCAGTGCAATTGCAGTAACTTTTTTTTCCATGCTATAAAAGTGGAGGACAAAGACAACTTCTCTGAGAAGGCACTTCCACTTGCTCCCTCACATAATCAGTAAGAAACTACACAGATCAGCATTGGCTCCAGGGGAATCTTCCTGAAATTTTAAGCTTTGTAGCATAAACTAAAGATAGTGATCTGGTTTTATATGTAGGAGAATAGATGCTGGGTGTGCAGTTGTTGGCAGGCAATAGAAATGCTGTGAAAACCAACATGTGGCAGAAGTAGCCTGGGAGGAGAGATGACAACTTTATGTGCAACAGCTTTTGTCTCTCTCCTCGTTTCCACGTGCCAGGCACAGCTGCCATCCAGAGCTGCATGTGCCAGGTGCCAAGGAATGTGTTCCCCTCTCCCATGAGAGCTTTGCCCCCTTGCATCCCCTGTGTTCTGTGACCTGTTGCAGGTGTGTTCCTGTCATGTGGTGTTGCTGAAGGAATGGTTTCATAGCAGTTGGGCAATCCCATTGCTTTTGAGTGATGCCATCCCTGCTGCAGCAGGTGTTGTAGAGTTTGTGGGGGGGAAAAAAATCACACTAAACCCCCAAATCCAAAAAGACAATTCAAATAAATGACCAAGTTCATATTTTTCATACAGTAGGAGGTGTATTTTTTGGCACTCATAGAAAGGTTGGGATTTTCAGCATTGTTAGTGGTGCTAATTGAAGCTGTTATGTTTTGAGTGATCTATCTCCCCAATTTCAATATGGTATTTCTACAGCCATATTGTATTGGTGCATGCAGGGTGTGAAGATGGGAATAAAACTATACTGCCCTGAAGTTAAAAAGCTAAAACTAAAGCAAATCAAGACCAAAGCAGTCTCTTCCATGTAGCTCTGAGTGGAGATAATGTCATTGAAAATGAACCTGCCACCACTAATATGATGCAGCAGCTTTTTTACAGGCAAGTCACTTCACAAATTACAATGGTGCTTAAAATTGCAAATCTGGTGACTGTTTAGATGCCCAAGGATATCCCACACCTCCACCTGCTGCTGCAGAAGAGCAGGAAATCAGGCTCTGTGTTGTACTGTCTTGTATCCACTTGGGCATTTAAAACAGCACCTGATGCTTGTGTTTAGTGCATGAATCACTCCCTTGGTATAAGACTCAGTGTTGTGTTTCTAGTTCCAAATCAATAATACAAGAATTTATTTACCATGTTTTGCCCTCAGCTCTTTTTTTTTCTTCAGCTGGGGAATCTTTTATGTTTTATTATTGTCTTTACAAATTGTATGTAATAATTGTAAAAAGGAGAAGGTGGTATAGTTCCCCCTTATGTTTTTACTTTTATTGGGGAAAAAAAATAAAATTAAATGATATCTGATGGTAAGAACAGGTAGTTGGACAATGCTACTCATTAAACAGACCTGACTCTGTTAAATTTCTGAGGCAGATGTTCAATGAATCTCTTTCATTGGGTTTATGCATCTGATGGTGAACATTTACATATAAATGAATCTCCAACATAATTAAAATGAAATTTATTGTTGGTAGCAGCATGGCATAGTAGATTTTGGTAGATGATTTAAATTAAGAAGGCTAAGTTAAACAGCAAACCTCAAAGCTGAATGAATTTTTATCACCTTTTTTCTAGTGACCCCTGCCCTTTCTAACAGTTTTGGGGGGCTTTTTAAAATGAACCTATTGTTCCCCCCTCTATATTTCTCCTTTTGCTTCTTCCCCATATATGCTCTTCCACTGGTACTTCTGTGCTGAAATATTTCTGAGTTTCTGGGCAGTTTGTTTAGGGCTTCTAATGATGATAAGAGGATCATGAACTTTATTTCCTATGGCCAGTGTTATCTAGTTGTGCTCCTTACAAATACCTTGTAAAGCGTAACTTAACTATATCTGTCAGACAGTCCTTTATAATATACCTTACTGAGATTTTATAGTGGAATCATCAATTGCTAAAGACAATTAGAATGCTTGAAGAAAAATGTTGTTTCTTTAGCCTTAAAAACAGCACAGTGGGTTCTAGAACTTGGTGACTGTTTCTAGCATGTGAGGACTATGACAATTTTTTTTTTGTACCTTTAGATATTTCTCTCTCTCTTGCAATGGGGTTAACATTCCTTTAAACACATCCTGCAGGAAATGTATCATTGGCTTTGAAAATCCTGATAAATGTCTGGTTTGAAATTAGCATTTGGATTTCTTTGCGTCTCAAGTACACTAAGCCTCTACAGGTTGAGATCTGCATGCAAGATTTGTAAAGAATAAGAGTTGACTTCCTCACAGGTCCTGCATCCAGAATATTTAGTGTGCCACAATGCTTTAAACATATATATGGATATTTAAACAAGAAAACATTAAATGTGCATATGGCAGAATTTCTTTCCTCAAAAAAGAAAAGATGATGGAGAGTGGAAACATCTGGTGATCCTTCAAATTGCATGTACAACTAAACACTAATTTTACTGGAAAACACTCACTTTCCTGTGGAAGCATAGATGCAAGAAGGATATTTTAATGTGTTGGCCTTCAGGAAATATGAAATCTTAGTAAGTATACCGCAACCCTGTCACAATTATATTAATTATGTTTTTGAACATTCTTTAATATATTTAAATGTATATTATACATAGCATGTTTTTTTAATTTTTGGCAGTCATGGAGAAAGTATCCTAATCACTGACTTTCTAAGGAATAAGTAATATATTTGTTAATCCTAGATATTCCCTATTATAATTTCTTATTATTTTAATCTCTGTACTTCATGTTTCTCTGGTTTACTTGAAGTATCTTGGACCAAGGTGCAATAAGTTCCAAGTTGGTCTTCTCTTGGGCATCACAGTCTTTACTTTTGGAAGAAAATCTGCTTACCTTGTCCTGGTAAATATTTGCTAATGTACCTATGACCATGCAGCTTAGAATTCTGTCATCTGGCAGGGGAACTGTTTGAGGAAAAGTAATTAAAACATCCCTGCCCACTAACTGCTTATAAATGTAAATAGTGGCACAGTGGAATGTTTCTATCAAGTTGCCACCTCTATTAAGTGGCAACTTTAAATTATTGCTAATATGAACAGAACATCCAGAACATCACTAGCTATTTACTGATATATACAAAGCTGGGTTGCACCTCTGTTATATTGCACAATACATAACTGGACTTTTAATGACTTGGAGAGACCTATATAAGAATTTGAGTCTTGTTTCAGTCTTACACTAAAAGATAAAAAAAAGTATCTATGGACTGAGTGACTGATTTTCATAAAGTTTTACTGGGAGGTGCAGTCAGTGTAGTTTTATTGATCCACTTGTTTGCCCCCCTCTCCTGATTCCATTTTATAGTCCCATAATTCATACACAAGAGGATAATTTTCAATTAAAACTCCTTTCTTGAACACCAAGAAAAAAGCGTTTTAAAACCTTTGTGCAGAAGAGATTGATGAGAGATGAAGGGAAGGGAGGAGAAGAAATTGACTTAGAGTTTCTACATTAGAGAGTCTTTTTGCAGAATCCGATTAATGATTGTTAGTAGTGCTAGTATTTATTACTGATGTAGGGGTCTTTGCTTTGGGATATATATTCTCTAAATACCAAAAGCAGAAAATACATTATAAGCAGAGAAGACAAGAAGAAAGTGGGAAAGAAAAGAAGAAAAGGGACCTAAGGTAACCTAACAGTAAATGAACATTTAAAATGTAAAGCCAGAACAAAAGTCAAGATAGACAATCACAGAATGGGTCAGGTTGGAAGGGACTGTAGTGGATCATCTGACCCAACCTCCCTGCTCAGGTAGGGCCATCCCAGAGCACAGGATTGTGTCCAGGTGGTTCTGGAAAATCTCCTGTGAGGGAGTCTGCACTCCCTGTCTGACCAACCTGTTCCAGCACTTGATTAATGAACAGGAAAGTTCTGCCTTGTGTTCATTGTGAAATTTCTGGGCTTTCTCCTCTTGCCCTATTGCTGGGTACCTCTAAGCAGAGCCTGGCTGCATCCTCGTGACAACCTCCAGTCAGACACTGACAGACATTGATGAGGTTCCCTCTCATGTGTCTCTTCTCAGGCTGAACAGCCCAGCTCCTCAGCCTCTCATCCCATGAGAGGTACCCCAGCCCCTCAGTCAACTTTGTTGCCCTCCACTGGAATTGCTCCAGGAACTCCATGTCTCTCTTTGACTGAGAAACCCAGACGTGGCCACACCACACCAGGGCTGAGCAGAGGGGCAGCACCATCTCCCTTGTCCTGCTGGCAATGCTCTTCCTGATGCATCCCAGGATACCTTTGGTCCTTCTTTGTCCCCAGCTTGGTGTCCACCAGGACCCTGCATTTTCCTTTGAGTTTCAGAGAGTTGTTCCTCTCTGCCTGTGACTCCATGCTGTCACAACCCTTCTGAAGGGTTGCACATCCCTTTGGGGTATCAGCTACTCCTCCCAACCTTGTGCCTTCCAACTCCCTGTGCCCTCTATCACAAATTGTTTCTCTACCGTTTCTATCTGAAATCCCTGATTTAACTCTTTATGAGTTGTTACTGTTCAGGAGGAAAAAAAAAATAGAGGGAAGGAAGCTCATTAATAAAAAATGAGGAGATGAAATTAGCTTTTTTTAACAAAATCGCTGAATTACCAAATCTGTTTTATACTTGATCATCCAACTAGATATGTGAAGCAAAAAAAAAGGTTGTGAGAGAAGGATAAATAATTAATTTGGGAGTACTCTGATAGAAAAATACAATAAACTAACAGTCTGATTTTTTTAACATACAATATATACATCAAGCATTTTTTGCACAAATAGGCAGCAGAGATATAGGTAATGCACTTAATGAAACAATAGGGACTAACTGTTAAAAATAAGAAAAATTAATAAGACACTGTGAGGGCTTCCCCTCTCCAAGAGAAACAAGCTGAAAAATTAAGGAAATTCTCATTTAATCTCTGTGGAAATGGAGATACAATAATCCTGAAATAACTAAAAGAAGCATAAAAATATTTTAAGTAACGTAATAAATTAACAGGTATGAAAAAAAAAAAATATATAATTTGCATCAACATAAAAGGACCTAATTAAAAATGCCCTTAAAACTCACAGGAAAACTTACTAATGATGAAATCCAGCAAAGCTTTTCCAGGCCAGTGTGGCAGTGGGTCTGGTTTCCTGAAAAGCAGGGTACTGACAACTGACAAAGGTGTTTTATCTGTAATACTTTGCCCCTGAGGCTTCAAAATGTGGAAGATGCAGCTTATTGTCCCCTTACAATATCAGGAATATCAAAACAAAAACAGTAAGAGGTTTTCATTGTCGTGTTTGATGAAATAGCTTTGGCATAGCATGCTACTTCAGCATTTATTATTTATGTGATTTTTATCGTGTCAGGTTTAATCTGCAGTATGGCTAATCTTTAATGGATTTAATGCTGCCTGTGAGGTGCTGAGAATGCTCTGTAAAAAGAAGAAAATATGTTGCTGTTGTTACTTCCCTCAAGAATGATGTATCCATAGGATAGCATTTAAATATTCCAATGAATACAGCTCAAGGAGTATGTTAAAATCAGGTTGAGAATGGTTGCTCCTATTGTCACTTGGATGCTCTGGACATCCAGTCAGACCAGATTATGGATGAATCAAAATAATTTTTAATTGCCTTCTCCATCAGACCACGCTACAACTCACCTTACAGGGAAAAGGCACTGTTGCAGTCCACTGCAGGTTGCGTGCAGGGTTTGTCTGCATTGTTGCTCTGTACATGATCTCAGAGAAAAGAGAAGCAGTCTTTGTTTTCCACTTGTCTGCTGAAAGTTTTGGGAAGGGGAGGCTGGGCTGGAAATTATTTGTCTTTCAGCCCCCTTTAGGTCCTGAAGATTGGCCTGGTGCCTTCTCGAGGCTGAGCAGCCCCAGCCTGTGTCCATGGGAGAGATGCTCCAAAAGCCTGATTTTGTCTGTGGCTCTCCTCTGGACTCGCTCCAGCAGGTCCACAGCCCTGTGCTGGATGCCCCAGAGCTGAATGCAGGTCTCTAAAACTCCTAATTTGCACGTGGTTTGGAGTATATCTGGCACTATATATTTTGCTTGCAGGCAAGAGTTAAAATCAGCTATTTAAAGTTCGTTATTGAAGTGTACTTAGAAGAAAGGAAAGCAAGTATTTTATTTCTGTGTTTGGAAAATATCACTACTTTTGCTAAGTAACAATTGTTAACCTAACTTCTATAGATAACTATGTAGGATTTCCTTTTGATAAATCCCATTTTTACATGGCTATTAACTGCATTGACTGTAATAGAGGTTTTGCCAGAAACAGTTGATTTTGCTAAAGCCAGATTTTGACATATTTGCCTCAGCTGCATAATTTTAACCATCAAGCTAACAATGCCAGCCTTTGCTAAGCCTCTACTCAAATAACCAGCAAATTCGCTTGAATAATTTTATTTGCCTTGTTTTTCCTTTTTTTTTTAACTGAATATGTACTGCTGAAATCCAGGCTACTGCATGTCCTGAGGCTGTGCAGAGCAGCCTCTGTCTGCAATTGGAATCATTGGAACCTCACAATTCAGGTTGATTTTGTTGGTGTTTTTGTTTGTTTGTTTTGTTTTTTTGTTTTTTTTTTGTGGGTTTTGTTTTATGTTTTTGGGGTTTTTTTCCATGTTCTATTCTGCATTATACTTTAAGCCACAGGAAGAATGATTGACTGTAACTTGTCCTCAATAGCTGTATATCCATTGTGAGGAAAAACCCAACACTTGAACAAACAAGCAAAATATTTTTCATGCATTAAATTGGCATTTTTAAATAAGAAATAAGTCAAACCTCTGAATTCTAATGAAGTGATAACAGATTTCCTTTATTTTAGATGTGAGAGAAGATATATATACAAAAGAGGAGAATAGCTACCTGCCTGATGCTTTTTCTTCCTTTAGGGCAGAGGGATGCTGGGTTTAATGTCCATAGGAGCACAAGTATAACTTACAGAGTTTGTGTACCAGCTTTGTTCTGCATTTTTCATAAAGATAAATACCTTTATACCCTGGACTTGAAGCAAGGGAGAAGGAGAGAGGCATGATTTAAGATGATTATGAAGAGCAAACTATCATTTAGAGAGCCATTATTCTAAGCCTTAGCCCTCAAGTGCCTCACTGGAAAGTGCAACTTATATAAAATTTGTCTGAATGACTTGGTTATTCCTATGACCCATTCTAAGACCACCAAGTAAACATCCATATATCTATAATATTGCTTTCTTTTTGTCATTTTGTTTTAAATCTGGTGCTTGTTAGATTGAGTATGGTACTGCTACTAAGAAAGTTGTTTTTTAGCTGAAAAAAATATGTACAAACTAGACAGTCCAAGCCATATTTACTTCTGTGTATTTAACAAATCTCAGTGGCTTTTTCTTCCAACATGTTCCTCATCCCTTGAACCCCTACAAACTTGAGTAGCCAAGTGTCCAATATCCACTGGGGGAGGAAAAAGGGTTTTGCAGCTCTGGAACGTTTCAAACAGTGGAAAAAACCCAGCAACATCCTAATCCAATATTTGCTTGCTGATCTTTGGATTTTATTGTGGCTTTCAGTAGCTTTTTTTTAACTTTTAGCTCTTCCTCTTCTGACTCTTCTCACTGGAGAAACAGTGAACATTTAGTCCTCAGTCAGCCTATGCTGTAGACCAGCTCTTAGAACTGTTATGTAGCAACCACATTTAATATCTCCAGCATCTGTTTCTGGATGGTGAATTGATATATTTTGCACAAATCAACTTGTGCTTAAAGAAACTTTTGCTTAAGTGATTGGTGGATTTTATCCAGAAATGCAAATTTTGGAAATTTTGGAGCTACTGAAATCAGAGCAGAAATATTCATCTCATTAGAACCAGGATTCTTTAGAGAACTGTGTCTGTTTCTTACAAGTGTAGAGGAAAGAATCTAAGTATAGCAGACCTTCCTTCAACACTGTCAGAGCTAGGGCAAGAAGACTCTAAACACAATATTTTTTCTTTTAGCATTTGGAAAGTAGCAAAAACAAGCTCTGCCTTTCACTTTCATGGCCATATTAACGTAATGTAGGTGAATTAGCCAAAGTGATTGATCTAAGGAAGTGCTACACAACACAACCAGGAACTCAACTCTGCCTAATGAAGTGTCAATATGCCTCAAATAGTCCCTCAAATGATTTAAAGGAATTGTCAGATTTAGTCAAAGAAGACTCCAATGATTTGTGGTATTGTATAAAGCTCTTAATCATTTAACTATAGGAGTGCTTGAAATCACTCATCATTTTTTCAGCCACTTATCCTGATGCATATACTAATGTCTAATTTGCTAATTAGAGGAGGAAGATTGCAGTGCTTTGACAGACAAGGCCAAAAATGGATTCTGCCCATAAAAGAAGTCACAAAGGTAACAAAGACAATTTGCAAAGGAGGAAATAAGGCGTAAATAAAGCAATCAGTTGCAAGACTGGAAATCTGCAGTTAGATAATTTACTGTAAAAGATTAAAATTAATGCAGAATCATGGTAAACGCATAGAAAGCCAGAGGAAAATCCTAATAGGCTTCAAAAAATCTTCATACAAGTTCCTTTCCACAGTAGTTTTAATAGGTTCACTTGTTAAACAATCTTCAAAAAATTGTCCTTATTATATAATCTGTTTTAAGAGGAAATACTAGGAATTCCTTACTCATTTCTTCAGAGTGATGTTAAAACAAAGGACAAGACATCATGAAAGACTACCAGAGGAACTGTTATTAGAGTAGGAATATAAAGAAAGAGACAAGTGATGAAACATTTGAACAGCCTCAGTTTTGTAAGGAATCTGACAAATCAGAGGTACAATTCATTTAATGGGGATCATGTGACTATGTTAATTTTGCATGAGTCCACAGGCTCTGACAGACACGCTTCTATAATTGCAGAAGGAGCCATAACTTTGCATTTCTAATTTTCTTTTGTCACATGCCATATGATCAAACATAAACTTTGTGGTGTTAGCAGCCCAGATAGAGATCATGGCTAAATTGCAGAGGAATTATGTGAAAATCAGAATGCAAAATTTGTTGTATTAACATTAGTATTTATCCTATGAGATTAGCTTCAAAATAAATTCAAACACCATAATGTAAGAAAACTTAAATTACAACGAATTACAATATAGATAGTATATCACATTAATTTTAATATGTTGAAATTGTAATCAGAAATAATTGGACTTTCAGTAGAGAAGTAAATGAAGTTGCTGAAGCAAAAGGAAATTAACATTGATTGCAAGTGGAATAAACTGTGCAGATTTGGAAGGTTCTGATTTATTGAGGTGGGAACTACTTTTAAGGTCATTAACATAAAGATTTAATTAACGTGTCATTATTTTTGCCAGATAGTGCAAGGAGTTAGAAGCCAATAAAAATATATTTTCATTTTGATAGGGAAAATCAATATGAAAATTGCAGGAGAAGCAATCTCAGATTACCAGACTGGACATTAATAAACTTAGCTATTGAAAACCATGAAGAAACAACAAAAGTTCCTAACAAGCATCACAATTTCAAGCATGAAAAGCTGTTCTCTTTCACATTCTAATGAAATCTTTGTCTCTTGGAGAAAGCAACATGTCTAAGAAATATGTTTCTTACCTATTTGCCTGTTTCTGTGCTTCTCATTCTCTCAAATACCTGCCCTTGGAGCAGTATTCGAAATGCTCTATGACTGCTACTTACATGTTTCATGCTCTTTCTGTGCTCTGCCTAGCTGGTAACATGATTCAGAGAGCATTAAATAAACTTAAAACATGTCTGCATAAACTGATACTGCCCTAAAATCAACCCACTGCTTTTGTAGAAGTGACCACAGGTGCATGATGTATTGGGATAAATCTGTGCTACTTTACCACACCAGTACAGATTAATATTCTGTGAACTAGACAAGGATGAAAGAGTCTTACTGGATAAGGACTCTCAAATATAGGTTACTTCCTGACTTGAAAAACTATTCTGTTTATGACTCAGTGAAAGGGGAATACTACCTGTGCTGATTGAAGACCTCAAGGATAAAATCCATTCATGATTTTGTAGCTCTCAAACTGTTTCTGAGGACTCTGTAAGCAGCCAGATAAATAGGAAGAGAGAGATTGATTTTTCTCTATTTATATTCTGTAGGCACAAACATAAAAAAATTCTTACCCTCTCTGCTTTCCCATTAGCTTGAAAATACCAGAGATTTTGTAAACTACACTCTTGCTTGCCTTGAGTGGAGAATTCTGTGTCACAAGGCTCCCATCCCCTGGTGAATTCTGAATGATCCTTTTATCATGTATGAATCCTTTAGAAGATAAACCAATCATTCTCTTTCTATTGTCTAACCCTTTCTACAGTAAGTGCTGTCTTTTAATTCACTCAATACTGAAAGAGAATGTACAATGTATGGTACTGAAACATTTTGAGACTGAGTTTGTAAATGAGATGTGAAGGGCCTCCTCCTCACTCCTGATGCCTGTGTTCTGAGCACATTGGCAGTAGAACAGTGCAGCCTCTTTTCTTTCACCACTAGAAAGGGAGTAGCCCTTTCCTGTGGGGCTTCCTGGGTAAGAATTCAGAAATTGAAGCAGTCTGTCATGTTGTCCACTGGATTCCCCAGATACCTAAGCGAGACATATTTGAAAACAAATTTCTTTGTCAGATGAAAAGAAATCCTGTCTTGAAGTGCTGCTGCTCTTGAAGGGAACTCTAAACTTTTAGAAGCTGTCATTTTGCAGTGTTCATTATCAGCCTCATTGCTATTCAACAGACAGTTTGGGACAGCAAAAGGAAAGCTGCGGCGCTGTAAGGGTAGGCAAGTCACTGCATGGTGCACAGATCCTCTTTTCTGTGTATAACATTATCAGCACAGTAAGGAAAGCTGCTGAGTATAACCATGTCATTGCAAATGCTGAGGCCTTTCAAGTGTATTTTATCAGATGGTCTCTGTCTCAGGGCACAAAGAGCATATGTTATGATTACTGAAGATATTTCTATTTCATCCAAACAGTAAAAAAAAAAAAAAAAAAACAAACAAAAAAACCCCAAAAAAACCAACAAAAAACCACCCCCAAAAAAGTAAAGCCGCCAAATGAATGAAAGATATTCCTAACTTTCCAGTCAGAAAAAAAGAATTTTGGTTCTTTCTTCTCCATTCAGTTTTTGTGTCTGTTTACCACAATGTTTGCTACTTAAACCGAGATATCTCCTGTTTTCTCTCACGTTATTATTGTAGCTAAAAAGATATATATATATATAGAAAGAAGTAGTTCAAATATAAATCCTTCAACTAGAACTCACCTAAATAGTATCAAAAAATCTTCTGAGATGCGGCTTTTATTTATTTTGACGTTTCTTTCTGCATTGTAAAACTGTGATTTCCGTATTTCCCTCCCTTAGCATAATAAAATCAGTGGTGAAATGGAAGGGTAGTGGATTAAAACATAATAAACAACTTGATATTTATAGAATATTTATTTTTAAAATTAATAATTTAACCCTAATTGTTTGATTATTGCACTAGTTCCACGGAGTCTTGTGGAAAAAAGCACTTTAGGTTCTACTATTAGGTTCAATATGGTTACAATCCACTACTGAGGCTCTTCTTTAACAGTTTCAGTAACACATGCAGCTTAGAAGTTGCAATTGGCTTCTGCTTCACAGTCAGTCAGAGCCAAGAAACAAAGGATTCTGAGATGGCCAGGGTATTATTAGAATAACTTGACCTGGCTTTTGTGCCAGTGAAGTTCAGGATGTGCCCAGTGTTACAGAGTGGCAACTGTCTGAGGTGCCCCTTGACTGACTGCTTTTACAGTGGAGCCAAATGGGTTATGGGGATATTTCAGGTGGAATTCATGCCCTTACCCCAGAGTACAGCTGAGGTGGAGACACCAATATCTGAAGGTAATTGCTCAGCTACAGCAGCCAAATGCCACCGACGTACCAAATTGTTGATTTATGTCACACAAAGGCAGCATGGAAAGCAAGCACCTGGGTCAAGTGTGCTTCTTCAATTTTTTTTCCTTTACTGTCTTCCTGTGTTCAGTCACAAGAAATGATACAGAGCCAGCCTGAAGAGTGGAACTGAATGTTTGTGGGAAGATTGTCAATTTTAAAGCAGACTCAGGTGTAGATGTAATGGCCATATCAGAAAAGAAGTTTCACTCCCCTCACAGCTGAACCAGTTGTGGCTACTCCAAATAGTTCTAGAGGCAGCATAAACACAAAGAGAAAAGACTGTGTCTTAATTTAATACTTGGGGTCAGGAGACTTTAAATTTTCCTTCATCAGAACACTTACTATTCTCTTGACGAAAAGAATGAAAGAAAAAATTCAAAAGGGTGCATTGGACTCATCTATTATGTACACATTGTCATTGTTTATAACATTGAAACTATGAACTTCAAAAAATTTCCTTTCTCACACTTTTCAAATAGCTTCCAGCGTAACACAGAGTTGGACCAACTACACTCAGCATCTTGTATGATCAGACCCTGATGTGTCAGGAAATTTGAAACGTGCAACAGAGTTGTTCTGTGTTAGAAGCACAGTATCATCTGTTGTCACATTGCGAGGAACAATGTAAAAACTCAGACGCCAGAACCTCAAAAAACTCTTCAGAAGGTGGAAAAACTATTTTTTAACTCTCTAACTGTGGAATAAAAGATATTCTCTTGAATCGGAGGTAAGGATAGTCTAGCTACCTTCCTAACAAATCCTTGTCATCTTCTAGGAAGGATGAGGCATGGCTATTGAGACATTCTTCAGTTCGTCCTAAGGATTTAATTGATTACAGAAGAGGTACTACACTGACTTGGTGTTAGGCTGTTCTGCTCATCAAACCTGTCAGGACAGGTCTTGAAAGGTAAGGGTATATAAAATTCTCAGTTGTTATCTGTTGTGACTAATGCATTCATTTTAAAAAACCAGAATTTTGAAGTTTACCTAAGGTTCTTCATTTTTTTAAAAAAATGTAACTGTCTACAAGTTAAAAAAATTAAAAGCTATGAAGCCAGAGTAGGTTCTTTGTATTTATCTTATGCATAAGTTAAACTTTTTGCCACATAAAGAGCATGAAGGTGTATGCTTTAACTCTCAAGCATTTTCATATTCAGAGGATAGAGTGATCATCTGATTAATGCCTGTAGCATCATATAACATGAATGTATGTTCTAAGACTTCAGATAGTGTTGGTTATTCTTTTCTTTCATATATGGAATATTAAACACTCAACTTCTTCCTAATGTTCCCTCAACTATAAACAATGCTACTTTTAATTAAAACAGCATATTAAGGATAAAACTGAGGGTGTAGAGATCAGATGCGATTTCCCTTCTATCGTTATCTTCCAGGCATTATTACTAGGATTTTGTGAGGAAAGAATTAAATAGAAAGTAGGGTTTAGTTTTATTATAAATGTGAATCACATCATTAGGAGATAATACTATATTATTTTTCTGAATTGACAATGAACATGATCAACTTAACAGGCTCCTTTTGATGCAGTATTTAAAATGATAAGTGAAGGATGTGTTAGGAATAAAATAGAACCACAGGTGGTGTTTTGGCTTCCCTGTCCCACACTTCAAATACTGAGAATAAATTACCGGATAAAATATTCTACCTGAAGTTTGGAAAGACTTTATTAATTGCTAAAATATTTAATTTCCTGGTTTGAGTCTGAATTAGAAAAATTCAAGTCAGAACTCAAATATTTCAAAACAGCAAGGTTTTAAGTTAAATGTTAACCATTGTTTAATCATGAGTTTGCTTCGAAGTAGCGATAATACTGAGACAGGCAGCAAAGTCTTTCAAATTCCAGCGTAAATTAATAGATTTAATGAACCTTTTTCTGTGGTTTATTGAGGACATGTTTTCATTCTCAGGCTCAGGGTTCCCTTTATGTTTGACACGTACACGGCTGCATCACTTGCAGAGCACAAGCGTGTGGGTGTTGATTGCGCAGCCGTGGCCTCGCCGCGGTGGGGAAGGTCTCAGCCCCAGCGGGGCTCTGCTTGTTTGACAAAGCCACCTCCGTGGGCTCCTCCTCAAAGGCTGGAGCTAATTTTAAAAGTCAGACAAATGACAGGCAGGGGAGCATGCCGTCCTCCCCGCTGGGCCATTGTGGCACTGATTCACGAGGAGAACAGGTGACTTGGCTGAGGCTGGAAGGAAAATACGTGGCAGTGCCGATCACTGGTATGAGAGCTGTGCCATGCTCAGCTGCAAAAGCGTCACTGCTGTGTTTCTGTGGCCTTTGCCTTTGACTGCAAACTATCTGCCTGTCTCCTGTTGGGTCTGAAAGATGGGGATTCTTGCCTTCCGCAAGAATTAGTGTCAGCTGAGCTCAGAGCAGTGGCTGGCACTGCCTTCCACATGAACTGACGGCGCAGAGTGGAGATCTAACTGATCACCTCCTTAAAAAAACGTGGTGATCAAAAAACCTGTACAACCCAAGTCCTGATTCAGAATTGCTTGTTTGGGAACTAAAGAGTTGACACTATGCCAGCAGTTTGACAAGACTAGGTCTCATTAAAGCGATTATTGTCATGTAATGATTAGGGTCAATTACATTTTCAGGCATTCTGAGGTGTCTAGCTGCTGCTTGGATATAGAAAAACTTGTATAAAGCTAAGCCTTGTTTGATGAAAAAGTCGAGTTCAAAGCAACGTATAGAGGAATAAAAAGGGCATTTATGCAAGAGGCAGTAAATTAGAAGAGCTGAAAAGATGTGAAGATAGATGAAAATGAGTATGTGAATTGCTTATGAAAAAACATTAAGGTATGGTAGCATCTATATCAATTGTAACAACATAATTTAGGTTTTCAAAATTCCATTCACATTTATTTTTATCTAATTATGTTTCTTCTTCTAGTATGAAATATTGAATGTTTTTTTTTACCAACTGTTCCTGTAATAAGACATTTGCCATGGTATTACAAGATAATAATAGCTTTCTCTGACAATGTATCTCTCTCATGTTTTCTGGGTGTTTTATTTGCCCTTTAATATTTTTGGCAGGTGGGTTGAGATCAGAATAGCAAGTCTGCATAATTCAAATGAGAAAGTCATGTCCTGCTTCCCCAGAGGGGAATCCCCAGAGGGATTGTCCAGCTTGAACTGCATAGAGATTTGAAAACAAGTCCCATTGAGTTGGTGGAAGGACTAAAGGACTTGAACAATGCATAGCCACTTCTTTTTCACCTGTCTTGTAAGGAAAACTTTAGAATATTTGGTAACGTAATGGTGGGTTACAATTATGTATTTTGTGTATAGGTGATGAATAAAGAGGGGAGGGAGAAAGTCAAGGCTTTGATCCTAAAGAAATAGGAATAACGTTGAAACAAAATGTTTCTGACTATTTAAATACGTGTTATTAGCAGGGTAAAAAGTAAAAAAATATTTACTTAATTTTTTGAAGAAGGAGGAGATGATGAGAAGCTGAGGAGTCAGCACAGCTGGATGGGTCAAATACAACAGCAACATCTGGCTGATACATCTATACTGAATGTAAGTTCATTGCTGAGCTTCTTTATAGGTCACACTTAATAACCAACATCTGGGTTAAGCCAGCTGTTCCAAGGCTCTTGGTGCCCACCATAGATGCTGCTGGATGGCAAAAGCAAATATAATGTGGATGGATTAAAAGAGCAGGTGCTGCCTTTTCCTTAAATGCAGCAGTATCAGCTGCATAAATGTTTCCTTTTTGTGCTCCAAGTCAAGCAGGGATTTCCAAAATTATTTATGTAATTGGAGGCCATTCCAAGGTATTTCAGATCAGTGTTTGAAAACACTGGTGGGTGTGCTGATTGCATTTTCCATTATTTTAAGGAATCAATTCATTTGCTACTTGGTTACTTGTAGAGAGTTGTGTTGAGCCAGTGATGGTAAGATGTTGATGATTTCTCAATTCAGGCAAAAAATATGTTTTGATGCTTGGTTGTGTTAAAAGCCTATTCTTCACTATATCTGGGGCTATGCAGGCTTTTGTCTTGATTGTTTCTTTGAATATGGGAATAAATAATAAATTATCATTAATAAATTAGCAGGAGTTGACAAAAGACTAAGTGCAAATGATGGATTTCTCTGTACCCCATAGAGTATAATTCTGGATCCATTGACATAAATGACAGAAGTCTGAATCTTAAATGGAAACAGTTTTTATAAAAATATTTCATTATCTTAACTGGACATTAAACTAACATTGACTTAAGCCTTCCGTCCCTGAGCTGAATTGAAATTAATGTGAGTGAGAATAGAAAAAATCTGCTATTGAGGAAAAAGATTCCTTCAGTTGAAATTATTGATGTGGTCTCATGCATTTTATGGGTTATGCTTATGTAACACATTACCAGTGGAAATAGAGGTGATGGAATGGCCATCAAAGTTATTAGGGTGCTGTTTGTTTTATTGCTTTGAGTAGATTGGTTGATTTCAGAATAACCCAAGTTAATGGAGCTGCTAGTGTAAGTACAGTGAGCATGATTTAGTCCTTGACACATACATATTTATGTATTGTTATGTTGTGGGGCAGTTCTTCAAGCTGTGATTATTTTATTAAGCCCTTGCATTCACTTGAATTTTTCACATGCTGCTTCTTATTTACAAAATGCTATCCAGACCTTGCAAGACCTAAAGAATTTTTAGTTGTGAACCAATGATAAAGGTTCTGCAAACACATCTGAAGTCATCCATCATTAAATACATTTTACAAAACAATTTTCTTTCACTTACTTGAATGTTACCACCCTATTTCCATCTTATCATTTGACTTCATCATAATATAAGACGTAAGTTACTCAGCCTTTGAATGCCCTCTGCATTATCAAAATTCTGACTGAATGCTCATTTACATACAGTAAAATCTAAAGTTGTTTGGCATCTCTTTATGTGTCTGGAAAAATCTTAACACATATGAATTTTACTGTTTTGACTCATTTGTTTTCATATGATTTCCTTGAAAAATGCATTTAGATGTTATGTGAATAAAAAATAGACTTATTTCTTTACATTGTTTAATTTATTATGATAATCCAAACTTCCATATTGGTTTCCCCATCTTATTTTTTTTTCTATTGAATATATATTTATATGAAAAAATATTGTTGGTGAGCAGTGGTGTTAGAGAATATACACTTGCACTTTATTAATGTTCTTTTTTTGCTATTGCTCAAGTAAGGTGTATTTGTATTGCATTTCATTCCTCCAATGCTGGGCAGCATATACGAACATCAAAAGATTCTTATATTTTGCAAGAACAATGAAACCTGCCAAATTTGGACTGCAACATCAGCATGTGCATTCATGGTTAGGATTACAAAAGCAATTTATTAGAAATGAGACATTACATCTGAAACTTTGGCAAAACTAAAGAAAAAAAGTGATTTTTTTTTTTTTCTTAGCTATTTTACAGAGTGCAGTAAAAGTGATGCTGTTAAGATGTAAGGAAGATTTACCAGTGGAAAATGATAAATTTCATTGATTTTTAAAATTTTATCTAAAACCCTTGCTCCAGTGTTGCATTTCTTAAGCCTTTTTCAAATAGGCCACTGTGCGAATACAGTTTAACTCTGTTAATCAGCTTTCCCAAATGTAAAATATTAACCTGTGTGTTCTTGGCATTGGCAGAAAATAAAATCTAATGATTTTTTTCTTTCAAGATAATCAGAAAATTTCATACCTAAAGCAGAGATTGAGTTAGAAATTATTCAACGTTTGAAAAAAAATTAGTACCACCCATTTTTTAATGACGGCTATAATTCATAGTTCCTCAAGAGTAAAGATATGAAGTAAGTTTTTTCCTTTTTTATGTGAGTTATGGTTTCTGATTTGTTGCAATGATCGTGCAAAATCCTCCTTGCAACTCCAAGTTCATGATGCTCATCCTTGTAATGTCAATTAACATAGAATACATTAAGGTGCCTGTAAAACACCTCATCGGTTTGGCTTTCCTGAATTGCTATAAAAATTCTGTGAAATAAATGATCCATTGATATTTTGGGGGCTAACTTGTAGAGTAACATGATGGGGTATAGAAACTTTTGGGTGAAGGCTTTTTTTGTAGCCCATACTCCTCT
Organism: Tangara arthus; assembly: GCA_035584835.1. Taxonomy (NCBI): domain Eukaryota; kingdom Metazoa; phylum Chordata; class Aves; order Passeriformes; family Thraupidae; genus Tangara; species Tangara arthus. The sequence goes on from JAWMQZ010000001.1 coordinate 6,974,269, forward strand.
TTCAGGGCTGTCTGGTGCCTGAGTGCAGCAAGCAGGTGCAATTCTGTGGGGTCATAATGAGGATACGGAATTAAAATATCCTGCTTTGGAATACATTTGAGAAAACAGTTAAGAAAGTTCAGCTGAGGACCTCAATGCCTGAAGGGACATTTCCTATGGGTACCCAGCCCACAGGGTGGCTGTACTTCCAAGGCTTTGTCAATCTTTCAAGGGAGAATCCTCATCTGTTCTCAGCTGGGTAGAACCTTTGAGAGAATACAAGGAGATAATATGGATTTATACATAAAAATATATTCGTTTATGCAAGATAGGGGAAAAATTTCAGATGTGAATTATAACTGTTTATTTAGACGTTCTCCTTCTTTACTTAGACTAACTGCAAGGTCTTCCAAATTTCAGCCTGAACCCAAGATTCAGTTGGTTTTCAAGCTCCAGAGTTTCACTGAGGTCAATCTCCTCTTTGTGGACAGCTGTTATATCCTTGGCACTCTGAAAATCTTGCCGTGTATCACAAGACAGGTACAAAATGTCTTTTTTGCTTCCATGTTCATGAGTCTGCGCAGAAAAAGCTTTTTTATGTGCTATTCAAAATAATGAAAATGAAGACCTCTCCAATTTACAATGCTGTCTGAATCTTGTTTTGAAGATATCAGCCCTTGAAAAGCAAAATTCTCTCTTTTCACAAAATTGGTAACTCACAAAACCCAAGCAACCAATGAAAATTCTTAATGAATTAAAAATCCTTTGTGAGCAAAGGGACTTGCTCATAGAATAGTAGTATTGATTTCATCCCCTTTGTTTCTCTCTAGAGGTTACCTTTTATTAGCATGTGCTAATAGATATTTTGGTGAAAAATCCACTGAAGTAAGTGGGTTTGTGACGTTTAAATTAGTGTTGGAAATATTCACTGTGTACCTAGAAATTTCACTATGGAAATGACCAGTGGGTTTTTGTTTAGTTAAGTCAACAAGATTCATAGAAACAGAAACAGGGTTAATTTATAAAACCTCTTAACTATTATCTTTCTCTTGAGAAAATACCTTAGGCCATGCCCTTGTGAGTGTACAATGAGAGCTACAATATTACATTGAGAAAACCTTCTATTACTTTATATAACATTTAAAGCCAGTTTTTGTAGATGTAAAGGTGTAGCAGAAATTCAGTTAAGGTTGAAACATCCTTTGAAATGTGTCCTTTGAAAGGTATCTTCAGCATTTTTGACTAGCTGTAACATTTAATTTTTTTTTAGGAAAATAAAAGGATGGTATTTTTCAAGTATAGGGAAAAAAATTAAAATGGTTGCCTTTTCAGAAAGCTTTCTTCAGCCTTTTCATTTAGCCTTTTAGAAAGGGCAAGGTTATGCAAACTCAAGATACAAATAACAAAGAATAGTAGAAATGATCTTCCAGAAGGTAAGGAAGAAGATATACTCAGTCCCACACTCTTTACCTAATGAAGTGATTATTTGTTTTTCCCTAAATAGGAAAATATATTCCTGAGAAAAAGCTACATTTTAATATATTAGGTAAAAAATTGACTGACACTCCGTAAAATTTCAGGAACAGTAACTAAAAACTATAAATGACACAATTTTGTCCTGGACAGATTTACTACTAGATTACTACAAAATTTGGTGGTTTTATTGGTGATCTAAAAATATTTATATGAAGTTTTTTGGGTGAAGGGTCTGGGTGAAGGTTTAAGGGGACAAAACAAAAAGCTCTGAAGAGAACAGTTGATTGCATAATGGCATGAGTAAGTATCTCAATATTATGCAAATAAGGTTTGCTGTAGGTAACTATAGCATAATTATTCAAGTGTTAAAATTAACAACTGTGTTTTTCAGGAGTCTGACTCCAAATCTTGGTTCTTGGGGCTGACCTTGTGTCAGTGGTGACTAGTGACACAAAAAACTTCACCATTAGGTAAATGTTCTCCTATGGAGGGACTCTATAGTAATAAATTGTGCCAACACACGTCCATTTCAGGGATTCTGTAAATTAACAGATTGCTTGAGTAATTTAACAACATAGATAAATGTACATCTGTGAAAAGTTCTTGAAAAATTATGGCAACATGAATAAAATCTCGAGAACAAGCAGTGCAGCACAAATAACTTGTGATAGGGTCCAGTGTGGATCTCAAAGTAGTACGATCACTTTTTTGCAGAAAAGTCTGTGATGCAAATTCTAATAGCAAGAGAAATGAAGCTACAGTAGTAAACACATGACGATTTAGCAGGTGGAAACCATATTATGCCAAGGGATATTTTTTTGTTTTCACAACACCCACGCTCCTAGTAACTGATATTAATGTTACCTTTCTGTATACAGAAAAATTCTCTTAGAAAGGATTTCACTAAAAATTTATGCTGCCTTTCTGCTGTCTTTTCTGATATTACTTACATGCTATATTTTGAAAATAAATAGTCTGTGTGACAGAATCTGAATTTTTCAATGTTCTAGTAATATGAAGCAATGTCACAATGAAAGTAATGGTTTGGTGTTTCCATGTTATTAAACTTCAATTTAGTTCTTCGAAGTTATAAAATACTAAATTTCTCCACGTATTTAAACCTTGAACACTTAAAAAAATACCTTATTGATGTATTAGACCTTTGGTATATTTGGTACATTGGTGTATTAGACCTTTTAATCAAATTTAACAGAATGTGGAGAATTTAGAGTAATCAATTTTCTTGCATTTTAAATTGCTCATAATTTTTATTAATATTTTTTGGTTTCAGAAATTATCTTTTATAACATAGCAATATGAATAGATGTCTTAACATAGACTAAATGAATGTTTATGCTTGATAGTCCATACCATTTAACAAAACTCTAAAATCTCAAAACTGTTTTTTTTGTAGATAGTCTAAAATATTTTTGCAATATACTCTAGCTTGAATTTATATGGTTTAGTGAACACCCACTTTTCTCAACAGGTTTGCAGCTTTTCAAGGTTGCACTCCTGCCATGCCGTTCCCCTTGAGCTTCAATTTGTGACATTTGGAGAGAACTACAGAGATACTCTTCAGGGATGGATTTCCAGATGCATCTTTTCTTATGTTATTTCTCTAGGAATGTGTAACCAGTCCTGTGAAATGCTGTGTGTTTCTTAATTTCAGTGGGAATCGACAGTGCAATGCAGCGTGCAAGCAGGCTCAGAAGTACCTCCTGAAACAACGGATGGAGAAGAAAACAACAGATTAACCCAGAGTTCCTGTGACTTGTGAGCATGACTCAAGTGTTCTAAAAGCGAAAAAAGAAAAATGCACAGCTTTACAGGTAAAATCAGGTTTTCCCCAATTGCCTAAATTATCAAGGTTCCTTTTATCCAAGTGTAGTGTTTCTACTTACCTTGCTATGTTGGTACAGATAAACTATGCTTTTCCTTATTTGTAGCAGTACTCACTATTTTGCCAGTGTTTGCTTAAAATATCTCAAATGGACTACACCTTATAAAACAATGTTTTTGAATGCTTAATTTTATCTTAATTTTTATCTATATTAAATTAAAACAAAGCAAATATCTGAAAAAAAATAAAAGCAATAACTTAAAATACTAACAGATTGACTTTAGTGACAACTGGAGAGTCACAAGGACCTTCATGAATCTGCTTAGGTTTCTCAGGGAGATTTACCTTGTTTTCCTGTGTATTTTTTATTTAAAAGGTTCATGCTGAGTGCCAGGAGTGGAGAATGACCATATTTCTTCCAGTTAATTTTAAAATCCTGAGAAGGTTTTTGTTGTTTAATTTTTCAGATACCTGTAAAACTTTCTGTTAGTTAGTCTGGGTACCAGATTAGGTACAGTCCTAGGATTGAAAATGAGTTTTGATTATGTATTCAAATAATGTCATGACACAGGGCTGGTGATAGTTTAGTATTTGTTATGGTATAAAAAAGGATCCCTCTCATCAGTGAACTGATGAACAGGATAATTCAAGGAAGAATTGACATAGCTTGAGGCCAAAATGGTGAAATGTTCTTCAATAGAATTATAACCACATGAGAGAATTTTGGAGAATGAATAAAGGTCATTTTGTCCATCAAGACATTCTTTGTAGTAGACTGTTTCCCCAAGGATCATATTTAATTGTTTCTTGAATGACACTGGTGCTTTTTGCCTGCACAACTTTGCCTGCAGGCTATTCTAAGTATTTATTATTCTCTGCATAAAAAGGTGCTTCCTGATATATATATGCTGAATTTATTCTTCTATTTCCATTTAAGTTCTCTTGTCCTATAATCTGTGTTGGAATGGAAATAATAACCCCAGTTAACATTATCTGTGGCAGATAAGAATGCTTCAAAAGAGACAGTTCTACCCTTTCCTTAAAATTAGATGCCCAGATTTATAACCTAAGTAACCACAACTGCATATCAAATGGTGGCAGGGCTCTCCCTTGGAAGATTTCACATCAGAGTTAGTGTTATTTCCCTGAATGCACTTTTACTGATGTTGTTGATGCTTCATCCCCCATTGACCAAAAACCTGTCCAATACAGAACACCTGATGACACTTGATGTCTCTTTTAACATCAGCTAAAGGGAAGACAAATGCAAGATGTACTTTAAACTTATTCCAACAGGTAGAAAAATGAGGGGCAATAGCTGGGGACATGACAGTAAGAGCTCACTAACTCCTTCTTTGCTCTTTTTTCAAACAAACTCAGTGTTATTTTAGTTTTGGAAGATTTAAAGGTAAATCAGATTGTCTACACCGCCTAACTTTAAACAGTATCAAACCTGGGTTACTGGACTTAAAGGAGGGGTGCCTAATTTTCCTCCATCTTTACAGTTTTTGCCCAGTACTGGTCAGAGGAGCCAAGCAGCTGATTAGGCAATTCAGTCACAGTCCTATTCATGTGGAGTTTTTTACTGTGTCAGACTCCAGAAATGCAGCCAAGGCAGTGTTTAGCTGGGCGTAGCATAAACTTTAGCAGCAACAACATCATGGTCTGAATGCCACATTTCTTTTTTCTCTGGAGACAGAGAAATCAAAGCTTCTTCCTTTCTCACCATTCCTCATCCAACCACCCTGCCTTAGTTCCATCAATTCAATTCAATATTCTTCAGTTGCAGACTCCTTACTGGGCTTCAGACGGCCCATGTCTACAACTCCTCATCAAAAACAACAAGAAAAATTTGTTTTTCTCCCACTTCTGAGAGACTTCTTGAACCTCCATACTGAAAATAGGCACCATATTGTGGAGGAATTGAATGTAAGAAAATAAAGATCGTGCAGAAGGTAGTCTCACACCTGAGGAGTTGCAGCTGTACCAATCACCAGAGATTAGGAACAGGCCTACTCTTAACAGGCCACAGCTGTGTCCAATAAGAAGACGAGTGCTACAAAAGAGTGGCTTAGCTGGGTGAGGAGAGAGTTGGAGTTTGTTGCCTGTATTGTGAAGAAGGAGTCAGTGCTGTGAGGAGATGCCCATGAGAAATCACTGAGAAGGTATGGAACTTTTGCAATAACATGACAACACCATATCATCCCCCCTGGTAGACCCTGCTGGCACTCTTCTTCCAGCAGCCTGGGTTTCAGGTAAGCTGAGGGTCTGTAGTATCAACATACATAGATATAAGAGCCAGGTTACATAGCTGATGAGCTGCACATGTTTAGGAAAGAAGAACTGATTGCCATCACTTAAGCACTGAGATATTGCTGTGCACAGATTATATGAAAAACTTTACAGAAATGTAGAAAGTGCCTTCAATCTGGCTCTGAGCCATAGACACTGACCCTCTGTGGAATGTCTATAAATGAAGTACTGCTACTCATGGACAGAGTTGTGTAAAGGGGGCAAACAGGTGTCAAAGCAGCAATAAAACATATTTATTTAGAGACTTAAAAAATACCAGGCTTTAGAGAGGATTTTGACATTTCTAGGACTTATTCTTTAGAACAGAATGAACATTACACCCTCTTGCTTTCTGCTGGATGAACAGCACTCAAAACATGGTCTTCAATTTGTAAAAAAACAAACAAGCAAGAAAAAATAATGATCAGTTTCCAGTACTGAAGGAGGATTCCTTCCCTGACTATAAATTCTTGTATTAACTAGTTTTCCAGCGTGCATTTGAGATAAGACAACTTCAAGCTAATTCTGAATAACCATTTTATTGAAGTGATTTCAGACACACACAATCCCTCCTGAGACCCTCTTATCCCCCATTGAACAGCAAGAACAATCACAATAAATATTTCAAATCACAGTTACATGGAAAGAACAAAGGCCCATGAATACATCCATGGCAGAATTTGTGCTGTCTTCAGTATTTTAATCATCCATTTAACCTAGAATGCTCTGCAGTATTGCAAAGCATCCTTGTAATGTACTGGTCACAAAATATTCATCTGAGCAGTGTGAGTCTTGCATATCAGTGCCCATTTCTGATCGTGGAGAGCTGGCCTTACCTCCTTGCCAGTACTGAGTGTGAACATGGGTTAGAGTTTGTGTCAGAACACGTCTGTAGAACAAACTAATTACAAATTATAATGGCATCGACTTTAATTTATGCTGCCATCATAGTAGGCCTATGCTTGATGGGAAGATCCCTTCTAGCTTGAAACTGAGGAGGATGATGGACAATCTTAACCAGTGTCTTGAAGCAATTCTCCTTCAGTATTGGAAACTGATCATGATTTTTTCTTGCATAGAAGTTGAGCTGCACCACACAGTCTTCTTTCCCGACCCGTACTAAGATCTAGGGAGGTCCAGAGATAAGGCAGTGTACAGATACCTTGCCAGAGCTTTCTCAGTGAAACCATTATCACTAGGTGTGCCACACCACTGGTTTACAAACAGAGAAAAATTGAATATTATAGCGCGTTGTTCCCGTGTTTAAAGTTGGGAAATAATGTGAGATAACAGGAGTAATTATTTTATTCCAGCTAGCAAAACTCAGTGAAATTAAATTTGCAAAAATTTCTTTACTGTTACAAGAAAGAAAGAAAGAAAAAAAATAAATGAGTTATGAAAAATATAGAATGGGTAAAACTGTATAGTGCATTCCAGCAGAGATTAAATACTCAATATGATTTTTAAACTTACTTTGTTTTATTAGGCTTCAGGTTACCAAAGACTCTCTTATTAAAAAAACCTCTATGCAACTGATTTTGTTTAAGCTCTAAATTAGTATCATAGCATAAGACACATGGTTTAGCTTATAACTATATTTTCAAGATGTCTCTATATTTGCCTAGGAGAGGGTAACTGAATTTCAGTAAATAAGTATTTCACATATATCTAGAGGCCATATTTTAACTGAATATGCATTCTCTTTAGCCATATTAACAAGGTTTGCTTTCACAGGTGTAAAACAGGGTCAGTTATGCTAATAAACCTAGAAATTATTCCCCTGTGAAGACCAAAACACTGCCAGAAGCAAAGAAATTGATAAGATTTAGCCAGAAATTGAATATGACATGTTTTTTGCATCCTAAAGTGATGCACTGACCTTACTTGTTCTTCTTGAAGTCTAAATATTTAGAGTCTCTTCGTGCACTTAAATGCAATTCCTTATTTTCTTAAATTTTACTTTATTTTGAGCTAAAGTTACAAGGGAGATGCTACCTCAAAATAAGGTTCTTTTTAGTTTATTCACGAGAATTGTGATTTTACTGTTTTGAATGGCTGCTTTGTTTTATAAAATACTTTTATGCTTGTAACAAGTTACCTCACTTAACAATAATGTTTAACTTTGTATCCTTTTACCTTCAGGTAGGATGGAACAATTAGTGTAGGTTTCAGTCTGCCTAAAATAGTTTTCTCTGCTGGATGGAGCAGATTATTACAAGGTAATTTAAAATATATGTGGAAAGTGGGTAAAAGTTGTTTACAGCAAATGCATTTGTTAACCCTCTGATAATTGCCTACAGTGTTTTGAAGATGTAAACACAAATATGCCATATGAATTTATGCATGAATTTCATCTAAGAATATCTCAGACTTGTCCTAATAACTAGAAATATATTTTCTAAAGCAAATTGTTATCTGAGAATAAATTGCATGTTGGCTTCATCCTTCCTCCCACAGTCACTTGCTTATCTCCAGTTGCTCGCTCTTTCTGCTTTCCCCCTTTCTGGCTTTTTTTTTTGAGCAAACACATTTAACAGCTGTGGAAACAAACAGGGCATACTTGGCAAAAGTAGGGACCAGATGCCAAACTCTGCAATGCTTGTTCTCACAGCAACAGGCGGGGCTGCTGCTAACTCCTTGGTGTCACCTCTTCTGGCTCCTTTTCCAGCTTCACTGCTGGCAGGCAGCAGAAGGCGCATCTGGAGATGTTGTTAAGGTCCTGCAGCTGTGGGGCCATCTTGGCTCCTGTGTCTGTATTTCTCTTTTATATTTAAATGTTATTTTTGCATGAAATAACATTAATTGCTCAAACGTAACTTGTATTTCTCTCAGCGTTCATGGAGATGGGGGAGAAAATAACTTTTTTTTCCATAGGAGTAGATGTTTTTCTATTTTTAATTACTGTCTTGAGTTTGAGGGGAGATTGGGCTCATCTTTAATGGGGCACAAAAATATCAGTTGACACCTGGCTGGCACTGGTGATGTGCTCTGAGAATCTGTGTCTGGATGTGATATGGGGTCACATCAGTGTGTGGGGAAAGGAGAAGGTGACCGGGTTGTGAGTTCTGCTGTGGCCCCGTTTGTCACTGTCATATTTTCTGGGAAACTCCCCTTGCCCAGGATTCTTCTCCTAGGAAGCTGAGAAGCCTCAGATAAAAAGGAAAACAATATATATCTCATTTGCTTCTTCTCCTGTGTTTTGCTGCTTTGGAATGTGGTTTGTTTACCAACAGGTGCATGTTTCATTGGTTTCATATGAATTGTTTTTACTTAATGACCAATCACCGTCCAGCTGTGTCAGGGCTCTGTAGAGTGTCACGGGTTTTCATTATTATCTTTTAGCCTTCTGTCTGTATCCTTCTCTCTATTCTCTAATATAGTTTTAGTATAGTATTCTTTAACATAATATAAAATAATCAATTAGCCTTCTAAGAACATGGAGTCAGATTCATCATTCCTCCCTACGACAGGGGACTCAGAAAATACCACACTCATTCACTGTTGGTTTTGCTTTAAATTGCAAGTCACCCTGGAGAGGTCTGGAGAGCAACTAATTCCAAATGCTATTAATAGCCTGTAAAATAAATCTGGTATCCCAGACAGAGAGAGAGAACAAAAGAGGAAGCTGAAGGGAGAGTACGTTATCCTCCTCAACCTCGTGGTAGGACACGAGGAAATGAAATGAAGTTGCTTCAGGGGAAGTTCAGATGGGACATCTGGAAAAGGTTCTTCACTGAGAGGGTGGTCGGTCATTGCAACAGGCACCCTTGGAAAGTGATCATGGTACCAAGCCTGCCTGAGCTCAGGAAGTGTCTGGACAACTCATTTAGCCAAATGGTTTTGTTCTGGTTAGCCCTGAGAGGAGTAGGGAGCTGGACTTTGTGATCCCTGCGTGTCCCTTCTAGCTTCAGATACTCAGATTCCATGCCAGCTAGAGTGTGCTGGGGGGCATATCCTTGGCGTAGACTGGACTCTAAACTCAGATAATGCTGCTGTATGCTTCCTCATTTATACTCATATAAATGGAAGTTTAGGCCTTTATGGCTTCAGCATCATGCTGTAATTTGCTATTGTTGTGTGATTAATGTTGGGTCTTATTTGGGTTCTTCCCAAATAATCCTTCTCTAAGCAGTGTTTGTTCTGACTGGAAGTCTCTTCTTGTTCCAGAAGTTACTTTTTGTTTTTCTGTGGCTCCAATGTTCATGGGGCATTGCTCTTTTATTTGCAAATCAGCTTTTTATAGTTAACCCTTGCTGCTCTGTGGCTGTTTATCTTCCTGCCCAAGCCATCAGCATCAGTCCAGACTTCACCAAGGCTTTAGGCTCCGAAACTGCCATATCAACTACTGATACTGAACAGATATAAATTCTGTGTCTCTCCTGAGTTGTGGTGGTGGTGGTGGTAGGTTCTGTCTACAACCAGGTGAAGCCCAAAGTCTTGCCTTCCCTTCTGGCTTAGGAAAAATCTGGAACAAATCAGGGGAAAAACGCGAGTCTACAGGGTGTGTTCTTCAGGTGGGCGAGGAGATGAGTGTATGTGCTAAGCTTTGAGGTGGTCAGTGAAGGGATACAGCAGAAAAAATAAAAGGATGGTAGGGCTCGTTTTGAGGAGACTGAATGGGCAGTGGGAAGATCAGCATCTGATGCCCTAGGGGCTTCCATGGCAGAAGGAATTTAGGGACCCCTGTCCCTGACTTGCCCTTCTCACAGCAGCTAATAACTAGAAATTGGTGTGATTACTGGTCCATATCTATCAGAAAGATTTATCTAAGTCACAAGGCTTTGCATATTTGTTTTCACTGCCAGTTTTCACTGTTGCAGCATTTCTTACATGTTGTTACATTTTTTTGCAGTGAGGAAGTGATTATTTTCTCCATATGCAATTGTTTGAATTGTTACTTTTACTAAAATGCAGCGCCGTTTAAAATCAGAAATGGAAAAATACTATTGCTTCATAGTTAACTTTGATGTATATTAATGTTCTATCTTTCGCCAGTAAAGCAGGCAAAGTTAACATTGTTCTTTTCAGCAGATATTTCTAGTAATTTCAGTGACTTATTTTGCCTAGCATTTTAGCATTTTGTTCTTATAGCTGGATAGTATAATATGAATTTACTTAGGCAGCACAATTTTGTAATGCATTGTTGAAGGTTTTAGACCATTCTGCATTTTTTTCCTGTAAAAGGGAAAACACCTGTTTCTCATATAGGGTTTATGACATGCATCAGCAAGCTACTACAGAGAACTGAGATGCTGTACAACTTAATGTGTCCATTTGCTGTCATTTTAGTAGTTTTAAGGTGTTGATTTACAGTGCATTTGGAACCAGGTTAGATCTATCAGCTTTTTCCTAGATTGGGGTAATGAATAGAGGGACCAAGTCACCTGGGAGTGACTTTTTCAGGAGTGGGTGATTAAAGAGCAAACAAACAAAATACACCTTAGTATTTTTCTAAACTCCAAAGCTGTGAACAATAATCAAAACGATACTTGAAGTATATTCATTCGTAACTTTTCCTTGAGATAAGTTCCATTTTAAAATCTTATTCTTACTTCACAACAGACAAGAAGATTGCCTATAATTAAGTAAACCCTCTACCTAAAATCTGAGGACATAGCTGGTATCCTGTCATCCATCCCCTGCTCCTAGCCCATGGTCAGCTACACATGCATAACCAAGAATAACAGGAACTGGTGCATGCAGCATCTGTTTTCCTCATGGCCTTACGTCATTCAATCAAATAAGTTTTCATTTTACTCATTAATCAAATATGATAAAATTTTCATGAAATGAGGCAAAAAAGTTTAAAATCTGCCTGTGTGCCAGCTAAAGACACACAGTTGTTGATAAGCCATATTCTGGCATGCTTTTTGGTGATTTTTTTTTAAATTATCTTTAGTTATATTTAGGCATAGGGTCTGATCTGGTATAGATAGTATCTGTCCTGGAAATTTTACAATATAAACAGACATGGCACATCTAATGTATTGCAGTACATCTCAATTTGTGGAGGAATTTGTAGATCAGAAACACAAGTAAGGAAATGGGAAATTGACAAAATTCAAAATCTGGAGGCACAGAGATTTAATTTGTATTTGAAATGTCTTTTCACTCTTTAAGAGTTCAAGGTTTGCATTTGTCGTTTTATAGTTGGAGTCATTACAATGAACTCCAGGGATTGTACATCAGAATTTTTAATCATGATTCCAAAAGTTACACATTGAATGAATAATAAACACAGATTTACACATGAGGAAGAGAATGTACAAGCATAAAATTTTAGGAATTCTCTTTCAAATGTGAAATATGGTGATACTGCAGTCCAGTGGTATCCCTTGTACACAAGTGGATAACTTGTATATCGATTTAATAATTCTTGTGTAGCTACAGAGTTGTGCATTGCAACAAATGTTTCTAAGATAGAAGGGGAAAATAAGCTGTTGTAAACTTCTCAATATCTGTCCTCGTCATGACAGAAAATGTGTACACCACAGCAAACAGTCATGTAGCCATTCACTAACAGGAACTGAAATTATCAAATGATGAAGAATTGAATGCTAAGGAAGGCAAGCAGGAAAAGCAGATGTATTGGGTGTAAATCCAGTCATAGTTGAGAACTGGAAGCAATTTAAAAAATATCCCAGAAATTGTCCAATACCAATAGTGCAAAACTCTGACAATGTATATGGATATGAACGGAAAGAAACAAAACTGTGCAACCTTATTTAACCTTTTCTTAGTAGATTATTGCAATAAAATTTCATGTTTTGAAATCAGGATTCATATCTGGCTGGAATGGACAGCAGTTGGACAAAATCTTTAGTTTTCTGTGAATGCTGTGTGTTTGGTATCTCCTTTACAAATAAACATCAACAGATTAAGATAGAAAGCTATTCCTTAAATCACGGTGGTTATTTTCTGTAAGTGGAGCATCATCTGGAGAAAGCATGCTGTGTATTGCCTATACAGCCTGTCTTGTGTAACTTTTAGATAAATTGCTGCAGCACTCTGTATCCTGGTCACAGATCTGCTATGGTCCATCACAGCAGCTATGCCTTACCCCAGTTAACAAATTGAGTGCATCACACTCCAGTGGCAGTTCTTCCAGCTACTCATCCTCTTCTACTGCATCTTGGCCCACTGAGTAAGAATGTGTCAAGTTCTCCTTCCTCTGTAATCTGTCTACTGGCCTTTCTTCCATGGGATTGTCATGGAGCAAAATATCACACAATTGAGTATGTACATGCACACAAATATTGTTTCCAGGGGTTTTTTTATGCTGTTGTGAAGGTTATCTGTGTAAAGGAGAGTGGGAGAAATATTTTTTTCATTTACATCACATATCATTTTGGCAATAACTTTCATTTTTTTTACAGAAACCATACTTGTGATCTTCATCCATAGACAACAAATAAAATTAATTGCATTAATGACTTCCTACATTTTTTTTCTCTTGGTTGGATTGTATTCTGCCTGGGAATGTGAGAATTCCAATTGGAGTTTGGTTTTTGTGTGGCCAAAGGCATTCTTAATGTTTTGTTTGGATGTGGATTCTTTATACCAGGACAAAGCCAAATATATTCCGCAGTATTTTGTTTCTGAAGAGGCACTAATTAGGTCTTTCTTCTTCATTGTTTTAGTGGAAACAGCAGATCTGTGAGGTCTATCCTGCTGTCTCAAAACTGCTTCAGGTTAGCCAAGAAGCTCAAAGTTCAGAGCGAGGAATCAAAGGATTACCAGAATTCTCTATCACTCAGAGGTGAGATAAGAACCCAAAACAAACAAAACAAAACAAACAAGAAAAACAGCAAAAAGAATACCAACAACAACCCACCTTCATTAAATATATTTTGTTTGCTTAGGAAATCAGGCTTAAAAAAATAAAAAGAAGTTAATTCAATTATTCAAGTTACTGTTTATCTCTAAAGACTTTTAAAATGTCATTTTGCTCAATGTGAAGTGTATCATGCTCCATAGTTGTTTCAGTTCTACGAGGAGAGGACAATGAACCATTGAAGAGATTGGTGTGACTTCTGGTTGCCATTACTGGGGATCTGCTGGTGGTAGATATCTGGCACTGGGGGTGGGATGACTAAAAAATACAGTCTCAAGTCTCAAAGAGAGACTTCTTTCAGAAAATCATGCAAGCTCTGTTATCCAAAAAAAAAAGCTTCACGATCACAATAATAGTAAACAGCTGGCTATAAAACATCTTGCTTATTATTAGTGCCACTTTTTCTCTGAGAATGTGATCTGATACAAGTAATGTTCTTAAATGTTTTTTTTTTGCGTCATCCTTCAGTGAAATTATGTTCTGCCACAGGTGAGAGTGATGTGGTAGAAAATGACAAGGGAAATTTCAGTCATTGCAATAGTGTCCGGTGTCATAACATTAAACTAATTCATCTTGCATATATTCCATGTGATAATTTTTCATTTTCTGTTCTCCATGTTTGTTTTATATTCATCATGGCAAAGGCAACTGGGTCAAAAAATTCAGGGTCTGCTATGCATGACCCTTGAGTAATGTGGTACATAACACCATGTTTGTCTTCTGCCTTAAATTCATTAAAATTATTTGTATTAATTGCCAACTTGAATTTCAGGTGACTGCAACCACTGCAAAACAGAAGCTCTGATACAGAGAACTGGCATTTCAATAGCTTTGGGGCAGTGTAAAGAGATACTGAAAATGCTTGGAAATGCAGAGGTTTCTAGGGTCTCCATAAAGTAAGAGTTACAGAGATTTTTAGGACAGTATCATCTTATGCTCAGGAACACTGAGTGAAAACATCTATTAGAGGACAAGACCATGTTATTTGTTGAGTTTTCTATTAGTCTGAAAGGTAGTTAGGTCTGATGTTTCAAATTAATATCTAAAAGTATGTCCATGTGATAATCAATAGTGAACCAATGACTACTTTAGTGAGATAAACACAGCAGTTGAAATGTGCAGGAAATTGTTCCAAATTTGATTTTGAACAAATAGGGGGAAAAAAAAAACTGTTAAGTTTTACTTAAAGACTCTACAGGAGTATTTGTGTTACTTTTGAATACCTGTAAATTACTGGCTAAAATTCTGTCACGGGTCTGACAAAGAAAATAGAAAATTTAGGCATTTGCAAGTTAATGGTAGGTTTACAGAAATGGGTCTTGCTTTAGTTTCATATTTCTAAGCTACCTGCTAAAGTCTGCAAGTGCATTGAGAACTTTTTCAATTACGAATTTGGGCTGAGATTCTTGTTATTATATTCGTGCATAGGAAATGCTGCTAGAACTAGTGAAATGTTTTCAGTTTTGATTTGCTGGGGTTTTTTAATGAGGTGTTTGGTTTGAAAAACCATTGGAGTTTATTTTTTTGTTTACAGCATTACTTCTACAGCCTCTTGAAGTGGGTGACTATACACAGCTTTTTCATATGCAATATAAAAGGCAAATGAAAATAAGGGAAATAAGATGTGAGCTGAACTTAAGGTAGCAAGTTTGTTTAAAACCAAAACAAAAACCAACTACTTTCATGTCTTTTCAATTCACCAAAGGTTTTTGCTCTTTTTCTGTTTCAACACAAGCACCAAAAATTTGGAGATGCAGTTTATATTTTTGAAAGGAATGCACTGGTTTCAGCTCTTGCATCCTTCAGTGTCTTTCGTCTTTCAAAGTGTTTCTGAGTTTGCTTTTCAGACTTTCAGGCTGCAAACCCCAACAAACTGGAGGCGCCATTGCTGGAGCTGAGGATGCGGATGATGGTTCTGGAGTATTTTACATTTCCTTTGGGAGGCATAACTCAGTAACCAGAGCTTACCCTTCCTTCTTGTGGTGAGAATCCCCAAAACACTGCGTGCTGCCGTGTGTCCCTGAATCCCAGCTAGCTGAAACCAGCACACCGCCAGCAGTTGTTTGGGGCACAGCTCCACTCTTGGGCCTCTATGGCAGGGAGCTGTGTCTCTGGAGATCCCCAGCGTTACAGCCAGTAGACGTCTCCAGGTAAATGAGACATCAGAAGAGGCAACCAAGCCAGTAGGAAAGAAAAAGTGACTTTCTGATGGTGGCAAAGTCCAGGATTTATTAGCCCAAAGAGAGAAGCAAAACAAATCCCAGAAACGCAGACCAACGGAGAGCCCCGAGGGAGGGGTTACATGAGATTTTAAAGGGAAGGGGGGTGGAGAGGAGGAAACCCACCTCGGGCCAATAAAATTACAGAAACTAATGACTGACATGAAGGTACAACCAATGAATACAGTGTAAGGGTGGGGCCCTGGTCCCTGAACCAATCACCCTACGCCTCAGAGAGAGATTTCTAGAAGGAAGTGTGTGGCTGGAGGGTGACTGGCAGGGAGCCGGCGAGGGGTATAACAGAAGATAGATTTAGAAACCAGGGCAACAGGGGAGGGATTAGGAGATTTGACCCTGAGGTGGCAGGAAGGGGGAACCCAGGCGGAACCATTTTACATAACTTGTAGGGAATAACAGAACCGACCAAATGAACACACCACAACAACTGTGAGTGCGTTGAATCTGCAATGCTTTTACTAGAAGATGTGGCATGGCAGTGTTTTCCACAGACAAAATTCAGCGTGAGACAAACATGTTTGAAGCCATTGCATTTTTATCTGTGCCTGCCATCTGTGTCTCTGTAGGACTGAGATATTTTACTCTCAGACCAGCAGTAATTTTCAACATCTCAGAGCTAAGACATCCCTCTCCAGGCCCTTCAGAGAAAGCTTTTTTTCCTTCCCTCAGTTCTGATGTCTCTCTCATGGGTGTAGTCCCAGCTCCTCTCTGTAGACCGCTACTATCGCTCTCTGCCTCCATCTCTCCCTGCTTTGAAAACTTTTTTGGGCTCTCCAGGAGTTTTTCCCACTTCTGCAAGATCAGCTGGCTCCAGTAAGGGGAGAAAACCCTGCTTCCTCCAAGGGCTTTCACCTCCTTCTAACAATTTACCTCCATGCCTCCAGACTCTCATTTTTATCCAAACAACAAAGTAACATAATGCTGGAAGCAAACAAAAACTCTGTCTCGCTTGTTGTGGGATCAAAGAGTGAAGGAAAAGGATTGCTTCTTCCTATGTTACACTCAACATTCAGGCACTAACCAGCTCTCAAGTAAAATTTTTTCCTTTAAAATTTGAGCTGCAAAATAAAGAAAATAAGGAAGCCTTGTAGAACTGTAAAAAAATGAAAATACTGATAGGTGATTGCGATAAGAAATTATTTTTCCTTTTTGTCTTAATACCTTTCAAGTAAATTTTATATGTAAATAAGGAAAAAATCTGCTAAGTTCTGGACAACTGATTCAGAGTCGAAATCACCTGTTGTTGCCTTTGTCAAATTTTACTAAAAATGTTTTATACTTGGAAAAGGATAGAGCACAATCAAGGTAACTGATTGCTGCAAATTGTTGCGATCGCAAAAGAGGAAAAATCACAACTTTGTGTTTTGTTTGTAGTTTTTTAGATTATACAAATAAATTCAAATTATTTACTTTTAAAGATACAGCATTGCAGTGTCTTAGGAATTGTAGACAGGAACTGGAAATTAACTACATAGTTTGAGAAGTTATGTCTCCCTTTCAACAAGTTAATGGCAGTCTAAATTAGTTTAGAAGTAAGGTTGGAACTGTACCACTATGAAAACCTTGCATATGATGGGTCGTTCTTTCTTTGTTTTTCTTTTTTGTTTGTATAAGTGTACTAATTATTTTTTGAAGGTAATATCAGAGAAAGGGAGAATTTGAAAATATTTATATAAGAAAGGTAAAATTAGTCTAGGCTCCATTTTCAAAGGAACTGATAAGAAATATTCATGCAGCTTTATACATTTTAATGGTAGGTATTGAGAAAGACATGAAAATATTTGTCTTGGTTGTTTGTCTCTTATTCATCTCTGTTCGCCCAGTGTCTTCCTACAGCTTCTCATTACAGCTGACTATTTTGGGAACGGATTGAGGAAGTCCTTTTATTTTTATGGATTACTTAGTATCTCAGTTTTGTCTACTTTACACAATGATAAAAAAGTGGTTTAGAAATTCAGAAACATCAGTAAATCAAAGTAAGCAAATAGTGCTGTATAAGAAATGGAGAAAATGTTAGGAATTTTAAATAGTTTTTACAGAGAGAAAGCGGGTGTGAAAAGTTGTGACATGATTTTCTTCTACAGTGATAAAGAACTGATATTGGGCATACAGATACTGTATGATGAATGCTTTATTTTCAAGATTCTGGTCTGGAACTCTGAGCCTTGCAAGCTTAGTAAAACTGGAGTTAAACAGATGCCAAGGAATCAGGAAACATGACTAGATCTAGATCACGAACATTTCTAGGTCAAAACGTGGACTGTATCTTCAGAAATGAAATGTCATGTATTTAGAGTCCTTTGCAATCCCTTAAAAGGCTGTAGGCCTTCAAAGAATTTGTATCCTTGGATACTTTCCACTGCCTTTTCCTTTGCTATATGCTGTTCTTCTGAACACCTCAAAGTACCTTATAAATAATGAATTAAGCCTTAGAGAAAGTTCTATTTTGTATAGACAGTATTGCAGCCCATTTGCTAGGAAGCAAAGTGAAACAGAGGGAGAGAGCACTGGTGCTACTACTTAAAGAGATAGAAATAGAATGGAAAAATTAGGAATTTGTTGACTATTTGCCATGACAATTTGCTATGACCACATGACAACTGGTTTTCTTTAACTCTCAGCAATCAAATAAGTAGCATTACCTCCCCTTCCTCCCCAAAAAACACTTCATAGAATTTACTATGTATTCATTCACAACCCAACCCATGTTTTGATCTGTAAATGTATGTGGGAAATAATATTCAAACATTCTTTTAAATTCTTTAATTCTCTGCTTGTCTGTCATATTCATGTTGATCATTAGCTACTAAAACCTGTGTATCTGTGTATCCAGTATGTGCTGGGGAGAGAACAACAATTAATTAATTCCTTTTATATTCGTAATTGTACTCTTCTGAAGAGAGAGCTGAAAATGCAGCATATGATTGGGTGAAGGCAGTTGATCTGACTATTTTTAAAATATTAAATCCCACAACTTTTCTTTCTAGTTTTTTATGAGCTGGAACGTGTATTTGAATGTTAAAGAATTTTTAAATAACTGGACTATTTGTTTACATTTTTTTCTTAATACTGTGGGGCATCATTAACTGCTATTTAATTATGATAATATTTGAAATGTTTATGGACAGTTCTGTGCTTTCATTATGGATACTATAATCATTCATAGATGATGACAAATTTCTGTTGTTCGTATATTTGGTGAAATAACCCTCCTTAGTGTTTTTTTTTTTTGCTTGTTTGTTAGGGTTTTTTTTAATTTATGTTGGAGGGACTTATCTAAAATTGTTAGATTTTTTTTCTTTAAATTATAGCAAGAGTCCTTGAAAAAGGACTTTGGAAAACAAATCAGTCTGGTGAGTTCTACCTATTCCACGAGTAATACATTAGACCCTAAATTTTTCTGAAACAGGAGATTCTGGTAATTTAGGCACCATCTTTTTACTCTGTTCTGAGACTTTGGTATTGCAAAAGGAGTGGGAGGCAGCACTTTTAAAGTATTTTATTTGCATTTCAATCAAAACCAGTGTTCTTTCTCCATGCCATTAGCTACTTCTTCTGATGTAAAAGTGGGAACAAGATAACATTTATCTCCATTGTGGTGAATGGTCAAAGAGACAAAGCATGAGGGTAGATGCAACCACTGATCCACTCCATGGATCACTTAACATTCAGTGTTCCTAAGCCCTACTTTTGTTCCTTTATTTGCACACTTAAAACGTGTGCTTTTCCTTAGAGTCCCACTTGGAGTTTAGCTTTGTGTTTGTGGGTGTAGACACTCAGCAAAGAGCTAAATCCTCTTGTGCCATTAGGATAGGAGCCAACAAACCCTTTCCAGTACCTTACCATGGCACATTTGAGAGAGGCAATTAAATAACCAAACCCCTTTCCAGTTAGAGTAGAAGCACTGCAGGATCTGAATTGGCAGTGAGTGAGTTTATGACACTGAGTTTCAAAAATGCAGGCCTAGGCCCTAGGAATTTTTGATGTTATGGGATGTATTTTTTTAATCCCTCTCTTTGTAGACTTGTTCCCAATCAGCACGTGCAAACCATCAAGAAATAGTTTATAATGGTATCAAAAACCCCCCTTTAATAAGATCCTGTTTTCATACTGCATATTTTAGTACCATTCAAAGTTACTATTTTGAACAGATATGAGATAAGGCTGATTTCTATGAGAAAGATCCAGGTCTTCCTTTTCTATCTTCCATTTCTATCCTAACAGGTCAAAAGATACCAGTCTTTGACTTGTCACAGGTGCAGGATTGCATATTGCCATTTCTGGGCTTCAGGCCAGTGTAAATTTCGAGGTAGAGGGAAAAGTGAATGTTTTTCAGGCAGTCTGGCCATTATGGTTGCTCTTTTGTTTGTTTTCTAATTTTATTTATTCTTGCCTGTCTCAGTTATTTGCATTCCAGTTATTGGTTGAGAAAACTTTGAAAGACTTAAGGTAAAGCAGCAAAGTGTATGTAATGAAATTAATTTTGTTCTTTGACTCTGATTTATAAATCAATAGCAGGAACACAAAGTTCATAAATTAATATCAGAACTGACAAAAAATTTCCAGGTTTTTTTGTTCAATTTCATTTATTTCCTGGATTGTCTGACCCATGCTAATAGTTCTTAGAAATTTGCATTTATTTCCTCTCTGCATTACTTAAAGGAGAGGATGCTAGTATTTTCTCTTCTTCTCCTACCACTTGTATTATTCAAGCACAATCTGTCTCCCATTTGTATTTAGCTATTTAGCTACATGGTGATTTTTATTTTTTGCCAAATTTGACTGCATCAAGTAAAATCACATTTGATGTTATTAAATCAAAATTTTAAAGGAAATAATATTTCTTTTTGTGTGAGTGTGCATGTATGTGTCTTTTTGGGGGGGACAGCCAGGATGTTTTACTTTTATCCCTCTTCTCAATTCTACAGAGTTTATGAAACATAGCAAGGTGAAGTTCTATTAAATTTCTGTCTAGAATAATTTTTATGAAAATATCTGGCTTTCAACCCTAATATTTTCCAGTTGGAAAACAAAAATCACTGGTGGCACACATGTTTGCAGAGGTGTTCAGGAGGGGAGGGAGTGGGGCTTGTGCCAACTAGGAGAACAGTGCGTATCAGAAAGCTGGAACTCCACATCAGCCTAGCCCAATTTGCTCTTGTTTCAGAGGAATCTGGTATTGACTGGACAATTAGCATTGTTAGAAATGCTCATCTATGTCGTGCATTGAATAAAATTATCCTGTGAAAAAGTTATTGTTCCCTCTGAATATTCTGTCTCTGGAGTCTATTTGTGTTTAGATAACCACAATCTGCAACAGATTTTCTGTCTCTTTTGTGTAAGAGATTAATGAGTTATTGGATCAAGTGCAATGTAATAAAGGCTGTTGTCTTTACACTTTTGGTCAAGCCCATAGCAAACGGTGTAGAACTAAATTTTCACAAATGTGCCTTGACGACTTTTGTCCTGTTTTTGTTATTAGATCACTGATTTTACTCCCTTAAGTTGCCTTTGATTTTTTTCCCCCTCTAAGTTGAAAGTAATGATCCCAGGAGGCAAGATCTATTTGTAATACTTATATGTATATTTAAATTATTTTTATGACTCTGCTTCTAAAACTTGTGCTAGAATTGTTTTGATGTATTTTTTTCCTTTGAACAAAGCATAGCATTTTATGATCACATATATTTTTATCATCAGTTTTAAATTGGTGCAGGAGCAAGGTATTTATTTCCTTCCGTATAGTGTGAAGCAATGTTAGACAAAAATGTACCTGTATTCATGCAGTTTTAAACTAGAGCAAAACACATGGTTAGCAAGTTCTGATTTTTGAATTTTAAGGCCCTGAAATGCAAAATAAAACTTTCCACTTCCCATAAGTCAAAATATTCCTGATTATCTCTTAACTTCAACTTTGTGGAAGAAAAAAAAATTTTTTAAGCAAGATATTATGTGAAATTATTAAAAAAGAATTGGTAATTATTGTCTGTTCATTATATAGTTCCTTCTCAAAACCTCTGGATTGTTTGTCACATACATACCTCTGCTATGCTTTTGGTAGTATTTTAACATGAGGAAAATGTTCCTGTTTTTTTTTTAACACACATACTAATTGCTCAATAGGGTTGCAGCTTTTCAGGGAAGACTGGAAGGTGGTCCTCCCCATAACTGCCTTCAAGCATGAATTATTCTCACTTTACACATCACTATCAGAAAATAGATATTTTTCTCTGACAGAGAAGAATCTTGTTGGATTGCAGTCAGCCTGGGCTGATGCAGAATGTTCATAGACATTGCAGAATGTTCACAGACATGTTCTCTCTTTTCCCCTTTCAAGGCATAAGTTATTCACATGAATAGAAGCACAATGTGCCTGAGGCCTACAGAAAGAAAAATTTGAAATATTACTTAAAATATACAGCTGCATTCATATTGTGTCCCTCTATTACTGTTATTCAGCCATATAGCCTGAATTTAACTTACTTAATATTATCATAGTCTAAATTTAATTTAACATACATATTACCAAACTACAAAGGGGATATCCCTCTGATTCCCCTGTGAGATCAAAATTTAGCCAAGGCTTTGATTTGGGCGTCATTTGGTTACTTTGGAGAGTTCCACATTCTCTCTCGGGGTCATTTGAGGTAAAATTCAGTCAGTGCAGAAGATGAATAGCATTTAACTTGCATTTCTAATTTATGTTTCCAATAATACCTCGAGGGGCTTTATTCACTTAATCTTCTGGCTCCTCCTCTTCAAATATTATATTTTATTTTAGGAACTGGGCTGGTTTCCCCCTGTACACATTAGATACTGGGGTGTGCTCAAGGTTTGTGCTGCTTCAAGGGCAGCTGAAATATTCTAGTTCTCTGAGATACCCATAGTGTAAGGGAAACCCCTGAGTGACATGAAAACCACTGAAGCTTTTCTCAGCTTATTTAAGGCAGGTGAAAAAGTGCATGGCTGGAAGACCATGGTGTGCTGGTGGCTCCTAATTAGCACGCTTGCAGTGAGACCACAGTACATCAACTAGACAGGGTTGGTGAGTGGCCAAAAGCTCACTGTAGCTTATTTTTCCTCATTCACCTTCCAGAACTAGGCATTTACAAAGAGTTCCTCCTTTTATTTTTTTACTTCAATTTATTAATGAAAGACTTAAAGTCCTGCAACCCTGAGCCATAATTTCTCCTGATGTCACTGGTGGTTAGAGCCTGTCATCAGGTGTTTTAGCCTGACTACAAATCAAGATTTGCTGTCTGGGAAAGAGCACTTCTCAAACAGTAGGATTAATGCTACATTGGTCTCTTGTCCATCTAAAAGCCTTAAAGAAAGAAATAAACCAGAAGAAATCAGAGAGAAATCATGTGGTTTATGTGTAGTTTTGAGTTTATAGAATTCCACATTCTGGTTTTTGTGTGTGTTTTCGCACACACCTTCTTAGGTGGGCACAACCGTGCCATCACTGTTTCTGCCCACAGGAAAACCTCCTAAACTCAATGTCATTGTGCCCAATTTTATTGGGAGAACCTGATGACCTGAACCTCCTGACCAGTCAGGCATTCCCACCTCTTAGGTAAGAGTTGTCATTCAGTGGATTATTTGACTTGTCTTGAATTCTTTGTTTTACCACTTGTCCTGCTTTGGCCAAAAAGGTAATCTTGCCCAGAATCCATCTCCCAGAGACTGGTCATTCCACATGGAGTCATTCCTTACCGCATGTAATAAAATGCTTTTTGCTGTTAATATTATTTTTTTCCTTTTCTTTTTTCAATCAATGAGTTGCTGTTGAGAGAACACCAAATCTAGAGCCTTTAGCAACTACGGCTTATCAAGTACAAGCCTTCTGGCTGTGTGAAGGATTCACCCGAGTCCTTGTCTCAGAAGGAGACTCAAACTCTTTTATTCCTTAAATTACTATAATTGTGTCTTGTAGCTGCGGTATTTTCATATTAATGTTGTATCTTTCTTCTTTCTTGTTTGGTCATTTTGCTGAATTGGTTTCAATGCCCTTTGAAGTGTTTCTTGTTAAATAAGCTGTGAGTGGTTTTTGTTGGTTTTTTTTTTCCTCATTTGGTTTACTGGGTTTTTTTCACTCCAGGTGCTAATATCAGATGACAGCTGAACCAGCTTTGGTGATAAATCTTTGTTTCAGTGTCACACTCAGTGGGTTGTTAGGGGTAGCCTGGTGTTTAAATGACTGTTAAGTGATAAAAATCTAAAGGATTTAGATTTTTAAAAACTTTGCAGCTTATAAGATTTAGATAAACCTGTTTCTACTTAACCTCCAAAATTAACACATATATACCTTTCAGTTTTATTACATTTTATTGAGTTGATTTATTTAGAGGACTTTACTGAAAATGTATAAGATTTAGCCTCTTGTTTGAATACTTTCCTAATAAAAAATACGTAATGATGTTGAATATGTTGAATTAACCTGTCTTAAAAAAAAAAAAATACTGTGCTGTTTCAAAACATGGCCCAGGTACAGCAGAAATATTTTCTTTTACAATCCAGCTGCTTAGAGGTATTATTTAATTCAAATTCACCAGTGCTGAAATCTCTCATAATAATTCATTACCTAATAGGATTACCTTAAAAGAGAGCTAGATGGCACAGTTAGTCAATAGTGTATGATACATTTTTGGAGGGTTAGGCTTAAATCTGACCCTGGGACACAAATTCATCATGTTTGCTGGTCTGAATATAAGCCCAAGTAGATGTTTGTTTATGTTGCATACAATCTGGCATAACTTCATGCAGCTTGGCAGGCTGCTCAGTAAAGACCTGAGACTCAACGAGCAGTTTTGGACAGAGGAACATTGGCACAGCTGTTTGGACAACCTGATTTAGCACATCTGAACTGTTCTTGGCTTTAGCCAATGGAGCTAGTTTTTCATTTCCCTGACTGCTAAAATTTATAAAATTCACACAATAATTTAGTAGAAAATTAAGAACAACAGTGCCGCTGGAACTGATCTTTAGCTATTGTGTCTAGGCGCTATTCCTAATTATAATCGGGATAGAAAAGCTGGCTTAAATAAAATTTTGTTATAAAACCCTCTGTTGCATTATTCAAGTAGCTTAGGTATCCCTCAAAATTAGGAAATATCAAAGAATGGACCTCCAATAACAAGAACCATTTCTGAGTTTTTAGGACATAATCTATAATTACAATAATCAGTTGGTAAAATCTGTGACACTTTGTGCTAGATATAGTCTAATTATATTTTTGTTAGTAGCTCACTTAGTAGTCATTCCTGAATTAAGTTGTATGTACATTAAAATGAGGTACGTTATCTAGGATAAAAATATAAGTAAAAAGGATAGTTGTGAGAAATAATAAAAATGTCAACTTTTCTTCTGTTGAAATACAAAATGTCTTCATTTTTCCCTGTTGCCATACAAAGGAAAAGTTTGTATTGTAGCAGATTTCATACAAAAAAATTTCAGTGCTTTATTCTGACGTTGTACTGCATTTTCTATAGGCTAATGTGGGAACATGTTTCCAGCACATGCAGATTTCACGTCAAACTGTCTGAAAAATTGTTTGTTTGTGCTATGTAAGTTTCTTACTCTTTCTTTACATATTTATTTATTATTTCCCAAGTGGTTTTGCTTCATGTGTACCACTGAAATGCCTGTGACTGTCTATGCAACCAGGAAATATAGGTAAGCCAACTTCAGGTTTGGTAGTTTGGGTGTGGTTTTTTTATTTTCCATTTAAAAGTATAAATTGCTGGTTGTTTGAGCTGTCATATGCTATCATCTAGGAGATCCAGTCATAAATCCTGTTATGACAAGTTATGGCTATGTTCTACTGACCCTATACAGTTTGTAATGTATAATAGGAAGTGGAAAATATTGATTAAAAGTAGTTCAAATACTAGACTCTTTGCAGTACCAGTAGTTGTGAAGATTTTTAGAAAAAGTTTTCCATAATCATTGCAAATTTATTTTTGCTGATTCTGAATTTTGAACCCTTATTATGTTTTTCCAAAATAACCCATGGTTATTACCTGATTAGTGGCCTGGTAGGTTCCTCATGTATTGGGAACATGAGGAAATAGGGATATGGCATTGATCAGAGACTGCATGTCTGTGAGGCATCTTCCTGTGGCAGAGAGCATGCATTGCTCTAGGAAATGCTCATAGACTGACTATGGCATTCCCCCATCCCATTAAGCCTGAGGGAGTGTCAGGGTTTACCATATGGCTCTCCATGTGCACCACTTTTATCAAATTCACTCTTCTCGCTCAATTTTTTTGTCCTTTTTTAAATTTTTTTTTCCTTTTCTTTTCTGTCTTGCCCTGCCACCACCAGTCCTTTCATCCTTCCTCCTGTTCAAACAGAAAGCTTCATTTTAACTAGGGATGCTTTCCTCCCTTCTGTTTCTGCCTGCCCACTGTTGCTAATAACAGCTCCTTCTTTAGTCTCTATAGCGATCAGGCAGCAGAAGCACTCAGCACTGAAAAACAGGCAAATCTTGGTAGCAGCCTCCCCTTGTTTTTTCTTTTTATTTTCCCTGCAGCAGTTGCCACCTGCCTTCACCTCTGCAGAAATCTGTGGATGTGCTGATATTCCTCTAATGGAATGGACCAAGAAGGAGGAAACAGCAGTGTATGGATCAGTTTCCTAAAGTAATAAACTGGATTAAAAATTAGTATATTTTACCACACTTTATGAAACTAATGAGGCATCTCAAATGTACATAAATATTCTGCTGCTGTTCAATGTAGCTAAAATATCTAGAAACAGTGATATAAACAAGAAGGTTGACCTCTTTTGATATTAAACATAGAATAATGGAATAGTGAATAAAGCGTTACCCTATGTATTTTGAATGAAAATACAATAAATATTCTAATTCGTAAGGGAAAAAATTTTCAGACCAAGAGAAGACAAAAATATTTAATTTTCTATGTATGAATGTCTGTGTAATATTCCAGAGAAAAGGTGAATTAAGTAAAGTTTACTTTTATTGCAAAGACAAGGTTTGGGTACTGTATGCTGTGCAGGAAAATCAAATAAGACATTCTGTCAGGAAGGCAAAAAATAAATAGCATTAGTTCTCTAGGCTGATTCTGAGCTATCAAAAATATGTCCAGTCTAACATAGATGGCATTTAGTTATAGTGCAGATGAATATTTATTAATATTCTTCAGAGACTGAAAGGATGGCTTTTGTTTCACTAGACACTTGAAGACATGATATTCAAAATGTTTCCTTTGTTTGGCATCAAAAAGTATTATGATCATTTTGGCAAAGAGTGTACAAACAAAGCTATCAGGCAATGTACTGTACTGACAGGCTTTGAGTTAGAAGATTAGTGTTGAATGAACAAAACTTCAAGTAATTTGCAAGGCCTTTCAGTCCAATGTAGGACAGATGTTTTATAAACAGTGTAATACATAACATAATACGTGGCTTTAAAGATTTTCAATAAGGTCAGAGAGAAACCTATTTTGAGGTCAATTGGCAGGTGACAACAAGTAAAGTATAAATTAAATCTCAAAGCTGTTTTTCAAGACAAAAACAAGTGTGATTTCGATTTGGTAATGAATGGACAGTGTGGCAGTTGCATTAAAAAGCAGCAGCAATTGTGCATTTTCATAAGCAAGAGAGAGTGCAACTTTAATTGATCCTTCACAGTGCCTTTGTTGAATTTGTCAAGAGATGCCAGAATAGGAGAGATTGTCCTTTATGAATGATTCCCACACTGGCATGAGCCACTTGTGGGAACATGGGGAACCATCTGTGTCAAGGTACCAGAATATTTTGCCTTCTCTTTTATAGGAATGACTTATCACGTAAAGACGATCCTGTTTGCATCTTCACCTGGAGAGCCATTTGCTTCACAGAAGCTCATGTTCAACACAGTTCTTCAGGTGCAACAGAGATAACGAGTGAAGCAGATTTCTGTCAGAATTCTAGGTATGAGAGAATAGTAAACAGTGCAGGTGATGCTGTGCTGGCTGCACCAGCCTGGTTTAGTGAGGTGACTTTCTAGCAGAGAGAAGGCCTCAGAGTATGCTGCCCGTGCAGTTAACAGTGCAGGGATATCTCCCTTCCACCTGCTTTATCCCACCGTGCCTTGCAAGCACTGGCTAAGAGTCAACAAAGGGTCTGAGCAGAGGATAAACACACTGTCTGAACTCTTCAGTTCAAAGGCATAGGGCTGTAGTCTCTGCTGAACCATGGCCAATATAGAAAATTAACTGGCTTTACTAGCAAATGCATAGGAGAGGTGTTATACCAGCAGCGTTGAAAGCAAAATTGACAAAACAGTGGAATAAAAGCTTTTGAAAAATGCCAACAGGGCATGAATAGGGTGGAATACACACTAAGAAGGAAAAAAATGTTTATTTAAGTCAGATGATTTGTGCACCACAGTCTCAGCATTCATTTAATGGGGAAGTAACTTCCTGTGAGATAAAAATGCAAAGAATAACTTGAAAGCAAGAACCGGCTGGTGAGTGGTGTACTTTGTTAGGTTTCAGTGGTAAAGCCTGAAAACTGCAACCTTTGTGTTTTCTAATAACCCATTCACTTCCATGCTGCATTCTTCTGGCTACCAAACAATGACACCTAAAAGTGTTCGTCGCTGCTGGGCTCTAATTCAGCAGCAGCGAGAGGCAAAAAGATGGCTGATTACAGTACAGAGGGAGAATGCCTGCAGGGAGTGACTTCCTGGCTGTCACAGAGGAGATGACAGAAAATTTGGCAGCTGGAAAGAATGACCACTGATTTTCTTCATTATTTCAGGAGAAACAAAGCCCAAAATTCTCAGTAGGATGAAACTTGTCATTCTGTTCTGATAAGAACACAGGGGAACACACAAGCAGAGTGCTGAGTATATTAAATATATTAAATCTCAGTATATTAACTCTGTAAGAACATACTAATAATACCACTTTTAACATATATGTAAATATTTACATGTAATTGGTACTGATTATGGCTGCATCTTGACATTCAGAGTCAGCAGATCTGGAACAGCGTCCTAAGTATTTGTCTCATCCCATGCCTCATGATAAGTAGATTCCATAAGAAATACTACTGAATACTAAACTCTTGTCACCCTTTATAACACCCATTGTTTAAAAACTATTAGAAGATGTATTAAGAGCTACTCTTGTGTGTCCATGATCCCAGGCTACACTTATCTGTGTGTATGGATTGTTTCTCTAGATGTGCACTTGCAGAGCCACTACAGAATACAGAGTGAGGTGGGCAGGTGGTTGAATGATTAATCTCTAAATTTATTGCAAAATCATGCGGCTTCACACTTTGATCTTCTTGACTGTTAGGATCTGATTATTAAAAGATGCTTCTGCCTGAATTAAAGTGGATGTGAGGCCATATGCCAAAGTCAATAGTACAGATTTTATTAAACAGTAAATGAGAAAGAGAGAGAGGTTAAGTAGAAAGACAGTCATCACCACATGGATCCCTGTGCTGCCTTCCTGGCACTTTTTCTTCTGGTCATCTTGGTGCTGGGGGTCTCTAAGTGTTCTTCTGGAGGTACTGCTTTTATACAGGCCTTTTTTATATATCTTGTACTTCTCACAAGTTCACTCAGAGGAATTTTGTCCAGTGTGCTCATTCCAAACCTTTACCTTTGCTTAGCTCTGGAAATAATGCCTTTCTGTTTGCCATCTGTGCCTGTTGTGGTGGCTTAAGTTATGGGAACTTCCTTCTTTGACAGTGGTTTGAGACATCCTTTAAGTTCTCATAATGTCTCTAGATATAACAGTCTTTAGAAGCGTCAGAGAAGAACCAGAAAATTTATAATATTCAGCACTTACTTTCCCACTATAGTCTTTATTGATCCTCAGTTATTATTACATTTAATTGCATTTGTTTTAAACTGTGGCTTCTAAGCTTGTTTATTGTCATCCTTTCTTTCCCTGTATTTCTGTTTGCAACTAGAAATATAAATCAGTGAACAAGTGGCAGAATTGGGGATCTAATGTTTTAGGCTCTCAATTTGAATTTGTAAGACTTCTAGAATGATTTGTTGTCATTAATTTTTGCTGTTCAATTTACAGTGTTGTTAAATGAGGAAAACTCTCCTGTTTTAATAATATCCTTCAGCAATATGTTCTATCTGGGGAAAAAACCCAACAAACCAACCAAAACCCCCACCCTTGATTATAAGTTTGAAACGGATATTCTTTCTCTCAGTATGCATTCCTGAATTGTAAATCAGGGAGAACAGAAACTCCCAGTCTTCTCACTTTGTTCTAGTCAATATTAATGCTTGTTTTTATTATGCATTCATGTGTTTTTCCTTTCTTGGAGGGAATGAAGTGCATTGCTGTATATTTTAAGGAGTCTTTTGTGTCTTTTCATATTCCTCTTACTCCTCTTTGACTTTCTGTCCTTTTTCTCCTCAGCTCCTTGTTAATACTCAAAGTTTTTGACTGTTGAGTTGGGGCATCTTGATATTTCTGTCTTAGAGATTAACATATGGTTTTACATTGGGGTATAACAACTAATATTTTCCTTTTTTTAGGAGCTCACCTGAAGATGAATTGATTTGAGTCAGTCTGAAGCCAATAATTTTCCAGATTTTTAAAGAAATCTACAAATTTTTTCTGGATATTTTAGTACAAGCATAAAATTACATGAGTAAAGTGTGTTAGATGACTCTCACAAAGTCTGTCAAGTATTAGGACTAATTGTAGTCATCTACAATCTAATTGCACGGTTCCATACCTGTTCCTTCTGGTTCTTGCTCCAGTATATTTTAAAAAAGTTTTTAGAAAAGAGAATTTTTTCAAAAGGAGACCTACTCTCTTGAGTGTTTGGGACAACCTTTGAACAAAAGATTATCTTACCTTGCTTAAAGATTACTTTCTTTGCTAAGACCAAAGAAGATCAAGACTAGGATTCATGTGAGTATCTTAGCCACAGGACTTCCATAAAGTGAGGGGCAGAAAAGGGAACAGGAAAGAGATGTAAGCTAGAAAAAACTGTCACCTGAACATTGCTTCAGTACTTGTTATAAAATTTGAATTTTTTTTGGAAACAAAATTAAATAATGTATTATAACCTTTCCCAATATTTGTTCTCAGTTGAAAATGTTTGGATTTAGCATATCATTTTCCAGAAAATTATTAACCAAAAAAGTATGTTTTATCAGTCTGTTCTGGGTTAATATAAAATGCCTAATGTGTGTGTACTCACATGTAAATATGCTTAGGAAAAAAGCTAGGAACTGTTCAGAAGCTTAACACAACTTGCATGTTTTATAATTAATTCATGATGAAATTAATCAAATGTTCATGTAGCTATAAATGGGAGATACCTGCACATCCTTTTGCTATGTCACACTTGTGTCAGATTTCATACACCACAAAAACTGTTCCGATCGGTCTGCAATATTTTCTTTATAACAAGAAAACAAATGAATGATTTTGAGTACAGTTGAAAGAACAAGCCTGGTGTTATGTTGCTTTATGATCTGTGCTCAGAGTCTGTGTAATACATTCTTGACCTTTCAAGGAACGGCGTTTTTCTTTCAAATGTAGTTTCCTTTTTTTGAGTCCACGTATCTTTGGGTCGAGCAGGACAGGGATGGAGCCCTGTGGTAAACTGACCAGCACACAATGCCACTGTCCCTGAAATTGAATCAGAGCTGTTCAACATATCCTTGTGCTAAAGTAGCTGAGGAGTGTGTAGAAAGCTGGATTTCGACAGGAAAATATTTGTTATCTCTGTTCTTTCTCCAAGTGTATGTCAGGATTTTAGTGAATATTAAAGCATTCAAATAACAAATTTTATTGGACGACTTGTTCTGTTTGTAAAACAGACTCCCATCAAAACCGAAAAGGAAATGTTTAAAATACAAGATTATCTTGGAACAGTTTTTCATATACAAATATAAACAGTGGAATGATGATAATGACTTGAAGAAATAACTGACAATCTTCAGAGAGGAATAAGAGGGAATCACTACTTTGGTATCTACTGCTGCTGCCTTGGCACCTGTGGCTCATCAGCAAGTGAGTATTAATGTTCACACTGCTTAGGTGTTTGCTTGTCAGTCTGTAGGGTATGTCAAATTATAATTTGGGAAAAAAAAACCCCTCAGAGTAGTTCCTTGCATGTACAAGTTAAGAATTTGAGGGAGCATTTGAATAAGAATTGGAGGAAACAGTTATTCTGGTGAGTAAAGTTGAAGCTCCTGAAGTTGAAAGATCATTTTCTTTTTCCTTATTCAGCAGAACTGGAAGATTTTTGTTTCTGATGTTGAATTACTTTAAGTGATGGGAGCTAATTTCCTTTAGGTAAGCATTAGAAAAGTTGATCAGATGAACTTTTGTTATTTGCCTTCAGTGAAAAACATGATTTATATAAGGAAGGCTGGTGGGGGTTTTAAGTGTGTGTGATGACTTGTTCTCCTTAAATACCCATGAAGTTGAAGTGAGAATATTGATTGTGATATTGATCAGCTCAGTGATGGTGATGAGACATCACTGTCTTAATTAAAAGGTCCTGCATTTGCTGAATAACTGTTCATTCCTCTCTCTTTCTCTCCTTTTACTTCTTTCTCATAGCTATGCAATGTAGATGACTGTAGATCTTTTATTTTGTGGTGTTCTTGTCCAGGTGTAATCACAGGACTGAGAACAAATGAGAAATTGTGAATCCTCATCCAGTAGCCACTTCAAAGGGGAATTGTTGTGGTTTTCTTTCTCCCCTGTAAAATTCAAATGCACCTTGCTTCCTAGCCAATGGGAGGCAAGGAAACAGAGCAAGAAGAAATGAAAGTCATGTTTCCCTTATTCTCTGTCAATTCTTGAAACAATATAAATTATTATTATTCTATGCCCCTCTGTGTGCCATAGGGTAGTTTAATAGCCTGGCCTACAGAAGAAAAGGGAAAAATGCTTTGATGTCATAAAATGGAGGAAGTGTCTGAATTAAAACTAGGAGCTGTCAGAGGGGAAGAAAGGTAACTTCTGAAACATTTTAAAGTCTCATGTAGGAATACACTATGGCTGGCATGTCACTTTCATTTTGGTTGTTTCAATGACTCCAGTACTGGAAAAAAATCAGAATTCCTATCACGTCCTGTGGCTGTTTCTCACTGTTTACTTTCGAGTTCACTTTCCCACTGTGTCCAGCTGAATCATTCAAATTTGTGTTGAAGTCTAGTGGACAAGTGACAGGAAGTTTATGAGCCTAGGGGAGACTTGTACTAGAAATAACATAGGCAGTGTGAGCAGCTCGCTGTATCTTCAGGTCACATTATTTATTGATTTTATTTAAAGTGTTGTTCCATAGAAATAACTTTACAAGGTTCACAAAAGATTTTCTTAGGGCTTGAATAGACATCAGTATGATACAAACAAAACAATACAATAGCAGTGTGTCATCACTCTGCAAAGATATCACTACCAAACCTTTATAAAAAAAATTAAATGTTTCAGTATTTGAAAACCAGACAGAGGATGAATTGCTGCTTTTATTCCTACTTGGGAGAAAGCCAACGTACTATCAAACAGTGAGAAGCAGCTGAGGAGATGGAAAGCTGAAATTAGCTAACTTTGTTACTGTTCGACCAATTAGTTAGACTTTGTTACTGCACCTCCTTTTTTAAACTTTTTTCCACTTTTTAAACTTGTAAGTGCTCTCTTAATGATTTGCAGACACTGAGCATGGATGTTACCTTCCTGAGGCACTGAGATCCTTGAGAGGTAGTTACTGGTGAATCTTGTTGGATTTAGAAGATGTCATCTCCAGCCTTTCATCCTTGCCCTTTGCAGAAGTCACCTTCTGTGTAGTACAACTGTAGTAAAGCTGACAGAAGTGGATGTTTGCCTCTACTTTGCTGCTTTTTCACATGGCTCAGTAAAGACACTGGCCTTTGAACTGGAATGACTGAAGAATGAATGAAGAATGGTCCTTTTTACCAACTCTGGCATGTAAAGAAAACATAAAAATTGAGAAGCTGGAGAACTATTAGTGTTTGCATGCTCATGGTTGTGTGCTTCAGGGTTAAGAGTCAACGCCTCTGAGTGTCATAAACTATACAATTAATAAATTGTCTGATTTGAAGCTGGCAGCTTTGTTGGGTCCTCTCCTGACATGATGTGAGGCAGGCTGGAAAGTAGAGTCATCTCCCCCAGTCATGGATTTGAGTTGATAGGAAAAATATAGCCACTGATACAAGGCCAGTAAATGAAAGATAGCTTCCTGATCTGCTTCCTTGATATTCAGCTCTAGAAATGCATGTAGTGGAGTTTGCCATCTTATGCTTGGAATAGTGATAGAGTAATAAAAAGATGAAATTTCCCTTCATATCAGTCCAGAGAGGAGTCATCTGAATCAGGACTTTTCCACACAAATCTGCATCAACCCAACCCTTGTGTGCAAATGAGTACAATAATAGGCCTAAGTGTTGATTTGACTCTGGTATGCCTTGCTATAAATTATTTCTTCTTATGTGGCTATCCAGTGTATATCTCAGTATGAATTGTGAAATATCCTGCTTGGGGCCTGGAAGGAAAAGCATTTGCTTCATTTTGTTTGCTTTTTTGTTTGGTTATTTTTGATTTTTTGTAATTTTGTTGTGTTGGGAAAAAAAAAATAAAAAAGTCAAATAAATATTTCCTGTTTACCAGCTGAAAAAGCATGGAGCTTAAAAAGATACAGCATATTGCTGTCTAAACTGAGATCAGAAATTGAGAGTTGGAGTGGTAGTCTTAGAACTGAGGAAAATTCTCATTTAAATCTGTCCTTAGCAAGCTGCATACATTATACATTCAAATATATGTATATACATGAACATGTAATTGAGATGGATGTACAGGTGGTATGCTCCAAGAAAGAGTCAAAAAAAGAGATTAAGGTTAAATGTGTATTTAAAAGTAGGGTTTTAAAAATGCTTACTTTTCTCAAATTCAAATTCAGATGTTTTGAAAAGTTAAATAGGATTCAGTTGTTTGAGGATTACTTTGTGTATGACTTGGATTTAAATCACAGGGCATTTCAGATCAGCTACTCTGTTCAAAGCAGCTGCTGTTAAAGCATTTATACATGATATTGCTTCCAGGGTATTAGTATAGCAGGTCTTCTTCTAGCTGATTTTGAAGTGGAATGTAGATTTTACATTGTCCTTGTCTAATGTGTATTTTTTTTGAGCAATCTTGATCTGCTCTTTAAGGGTATTAACTGGTTCAAAATCGTTGGCATCGTTTAGAGGATTTTAAATAGAGGAACACAGAGTTAAGCTATGTGAAACCATGTTTTCCATTTAACTGTAAAAGTGTAAAAATGAAGTCTCTAGAGTGAAAAAAAAGTTCTTAGAATCATGCATTCAGTGATTCAGATCCTAAAGAAACACACAGATGATACTTCACTAAGGGTAATATGCATATCTTGGATTATCATTATATAGCATTTCCCCAACAGGCTGAAAAGAACATAGAGTATTTATGAGGGGAAAAAAAAAAGAGATAAGATTTTGGTAAGCTTTTTAAGCAAAGTCAAAAGAAGATGAAATATGCCTACAGTATTTCACCCACAAACAGATGGCCAAACATAACAAACCAATAGTATGTAAATATCAGTGTTAGGAAGATCTGTTGCAATGCATGAAAAATTACTGGTTTCTTGGCTGCTACCTTCATACAGACTAAACCTTCACACAGAAGAGTAGGATATATGTTATTTTTTTCACAGAGACAGATGTAGTTGCTCAAAGTTGCCACCTTCCTTTAAAAGCCCATTTTTTAAAAAGTGCAATGTGGAATCAACAGATGCCCTTTAGAACTTGTAAACGTGGTGAAAGAAATACCCAGAATTCAAAAGTTTGGAGATGCAGGCAGTGAAAGGAAATGTTGTTCTGTTTTCACAAGGCCTGTGAGTCCTTTGCACCCATGTAAGTCTGTGAGAGAGAACTTGTGAGGGAAATTGAAAATTTGAGCAGAGTTGTTGCAGCAGGCAGGCTGTGAAATAGTGAACTTCTGGTTCTGTGTCATGCACTTCTCAGAACATTGGCACTAAAGCGTCTCTTCCTGTTTAAATTCACAAGAAAAGTAGTGATCCAGATTGCATCTTAGTGTGCTGCTCCTGGAAGCACAATTTATTAACAACCACCAAGACCTACAGTCTTTTTCCAGGTGTGTTGCAAACAACATCTCTAGTATTTGAAGACACATTATGCAACTAAAGTATGCTAAGAGTGTTTGCTCATTCAAATTGCATTAATGGGGTTTTTTGTTTTAATTTTAAAAAAGGACTGCACAAATGACTTGACTTCTGAGCTCAGGCAATTGATTTAAAATCTCCCTCTGACAATGGCTTGTCTTCTCTGGAATGTGAATGATGCTGCTTTACTCCCTTGCTCTAGTAAAGCCTTTTGAGTTCCTTGGATTAGCAACTTTTGTCTGGCCCAGGTTCTGTACAGCATTGTGCAAGGTAGAAGTCAAACATTACAAAATGTGGAATGGGCAGAGCATCCAGTTTTAAACTGAGATTCTTCGTATTATTATTTCAGCAGAATCAGAAAAATGTACTACAGTTTTCTGAAAATAATTAGATATGATGAAGTGAGTATTGATCATTTATAATCTAAATGATTAGTCATGAATTGAAAATGCTTAAACAAGCTATTTCTTTAAGAAAACTACCAGTTTCAAAAGATTAGTTTTTGTGCAGTTGATCAAAATATGTTTTTGAATATTCTCTAAAATAAATTACAAAAAGAGCATATATATTTTTGAGATGAAAGTCTGTTCTCATTTTTCCCCTATTGTTCCCTGTTACTGATAGAATAAGATTTTCTGGGGCCCTTAATTATTATTTGTGTTTTTATCAGGATCAGGGAAAGAATTCTCTGGTTTGAGATTTTGACGAAGTTAGATTACTTGTAATCTGTCCTTTCCCAAAGCAGATTTAAGATATGCTCTTGCATCTCCCCATTTTCAAAATATATTTTCCTGATATTATACATCTTGAAATCATTAGAAATAATGTGTAGCAACATGATTTTGGGAATTTGCTGTTGACTATAGGCATGCCTTTGTAAAAAGCAAGTTTAGAGATTTGTTTACTGTTATGTCTTTATATCAGTGGCGTGGATTATTTCAGGAATATTGTGACCAAACTGAATTCAAGAACTTCTGAACTTGAAAGTTTAGGTAACAGATGTGAAAATTATGTGTTAAGGTGTTTAAACATTCTTTATCTTACTGTATCACCATGTGATGGTTGTTAGGAAAGATGGGTCCTGTCCCTGGTCACCAGAGAGCAGAGATCAGTGCCTGCCCCTCCTCTTCCCCTCACTAGGAAGCTGTAACTGCAACGAGATCCCTCCTCAGTCTTCAGCAGACCTAGTGACCCCTCCTGCTTCTTCTTTAGATGCTAAGGAAAAATTAGGCTTTTTTAGGTGCTACAGATTTATTCATCAGGAACTGTACATAAAAAGACGCTGGGGATGAGAACAGACACTTCTAGACAGGTCACAGAAAGAATGATTATCTCCAAGCATGCCGAGAAAACAGTTCCTGAAATTGTAACGAAGTGTTCTTCATATTTCCTTCCTCCTCTCCCCAGAGAACCGTGTCTTTTATAGACGTAATGCATCCTGGAATTCATGTTGTGTCAGTATGGACTCTCCTAATCCTAAACCGTTTTATCTAATAGGGAAGTACCATGGAGGGATGTGGGTTAGTAGCCATGAAAATGTCTGAGTTTCTGATGTAAACAGAAGAGGAATAAAATGAATGAAAATATTGTTCTGAAATAGACACTGAAGTGCTCTTTCAGATCTGCCAGCATCAGTATGTCAGAGTAAAGCGTCAAGTTGTAAAAAATGCGTTTATAATTTTGTCTCAGTTTTGATACCATGTATCTTCATTGTTAAATTTGAGTCATTTCTTTAGTTCCCTCAGCTCTGTTCTGACTCTGGGTGAGATGTTCCCTTGCCTCCATTCTCTTTTCATACTTTGCCAGCTTTCCTTGTTGAGAGCTGAAAATGTGTTATAGATCATTAACATGACTCATCTCAACATACTTTTACAATAAGCATTGCTAGCTCTAGCAAGATAGACCATTTCCCTCTCTATGTTGTGAAATTATAAAAGTAAGCTCTGAATTCTGTTGCTCTCAAATGTTTTCCTGTTGCTGCCTCTCCATTTGACTTTCCCGTGTGAAATTTATGTTAACTCTAATATGACCACAGCCTGGTAGCAGAGATTGTTTTGTCTGTCAGAGTGTTATCACCTGGGTTACTTGAGAAAGAGCAAAGCTGGTGGTGGGAAAATTCAATTAACAACACAAACATCAGTTTTGTAATGAAAACAATCGATAATGTTTACATTTAAAGTGTAAAGTATAGCAAATGCAATGCCAGTCTGGTTACATTAATATGAAGAGAAACAGAGAAACATTATTATAATAACAATTTATTACTTGTACAATTTAATAAGGAACATTTTCTGGTGACAAGCTGGTTAATAAGAGCAGGCAGTCAGAACTGAATATGCTTAGGGAACAAATGATAGTTTTTATTCCTATGGGTTTAGTTTCAAATTCTCCAGATTTTCTGCAGGTGGGAAAATGAGAAATCATCCAGTTGTAATTGTGAAAAATTTCCCTCTCCTAGTTTTTTTTACCACTTAATCAGTTTCTTATTGTGGATTCATTTACAACTTTCTCAGTTTGGAATTAGATGAGCAATCATTTAGTTTTTTTCTTAACAGACTTGGGCTTCTGGATTTTTTTTCTTGCCATTCTGACTTTCTGTATTATTCTTTTTCCATCCCCCCTCTTTTTTTAGTTTTTTGAAAGTTAAGAATCTATCAGTGTTGCATGATATGCACCATTATAAATTTCCCATTTACTTCTACTCACCGTTTTTGTGTCCCAGCACAGGATGAGGATCTTCTGATATATGGAAATACCCACACTAACTGATCCAGGAAAACACAGATTAACGTCAAACCATACATGTTAATGGAAAGGAATTTATGGTGTTCTCTTAGCAATGAACACTATGATTGAGTAGAGAAAATGCCATAGGACAATCTCAGTGCTGAACAGGCTAGAAATTGTTGCCAGTGTAGTGCATAAGATGTTTAATTTTTCAAATGAGTTCTTATTTAGATTCTTTTATTAGAAGCCGGTTTCATGTTTTCCTGGAAGGACTCAGTTTTCAGCTGTTAGCAGTTTTTATCCAGCTGAATCACAATAACACACAAAATGTGAGTGGTGCATTCCAGCCATAAAATGATACATCTTTTGCTCACAGGGTTTGTGTTCCATATCACTGAATCAGTGGAGCTATGCCAGGTGATGCCATCTGAAGGTTTGGCCCTCAGTAGCACAC
This sequence comes from Tangara arthus, assembly GCA_035584835.1. Classification (NCBI taxonomy): domain Eukaryota; kingdom Metazoa; phylum Chordata; class Aves; order Passeriformes; family Thraupidae; genus Tangara; species Tangara arthus. The sequence goes on from JAWMQZ010000001.1 coordinate 7,013,278, forward strand.
AATATTCTGTTTCCAAGGTCCATTACTCAAATAGAATAACCCAATCACACTACAGGCCAAGGTCTGCTTTGCCAAACTTTGGGACAGGAACTTCTTTTCTCTAATTGTTGTGATAGAAAATGAAAGTACAGGTGGGTAAGTAGCATAAGATGTATATGGTATTTCCTTTTCTCTCTTCTAGAAGTGATTTGATGTCCTGTGGAAGTAAGATGTGACTTTCAAAATGGAGAATGATTTTGTTTATTTGAACTACCCCTGTTAAATTTCCAATTTTAATGTTGACTGTTGGGATGTTGTTTTTAAATGTACTGGGAGCTAGACTTGGGCCAGAACACTGACCTGTAAGCAGCCAGAAACCTCTGGCCCTCTATTGTCTGAACTGTGATAGCTGCACAGGTCAGATAGTGTAGCAAAATTATTTCTAAAATTGCATAATTTTTGTCAGTAATAGTACCAGAAAATGATATGTAAGTGAGGAAATGGAGAAATATTTATAACAAAGTTGAAATAGAGGCTTTAGGAACTGTTTTTGGTTTTGACAAGTCAAAAAAAAAAAAAAAAAGCAGACAGATTTCCTCAGTTTCAATTTATATTTCATTAACACACCTATAACGGCAATAAATCTATAACAAGCTACAATTTTGATGACTTAGCATTCACACAGAAGTCATTAAGAAAATATTTTGTTGATATGAAAGATTTTCTGGGGCTTTGCAGTGAAAGAAATGTGTTACACTTGATAGTGAGGAAGGTTGGCTGAAACTACAGTGTAAGTAAATTCTACTCCATTGTATCTGTGGGTAAAATTATATTGGAATGTACAGGATTGTTACATATAAATAGGTCATTGTTACTAATGTACATTCAAAAGGTGGGGATGACACAAAATCCTAGTTTCAGGGATGATGTAAGTCCCTGATGTTTCTGAAATGGAGCATTACTGATGGCAGTGGTTTCTGTTCACAGGGAGAGCTCAGGTGGCTGCTTGTGCTCAGAGCCGTCCTTTTCCACCTCCTCGGACAGCATTAATGCCTTGCTCAAGGAACTCCTTGTTGCAGGTGTTCAGCCTGTGAGCCCAAGCCACTCATTGCCTTATGCCAGGCCACACTGCTACAATTTTGAATTTAATTAGAGCTAAACCACAGAGTTACAATCTGCCTGGCTTTGAGCGTTTATGGAAAAGCAACCAAATGTGTCAAACCCGGGAGAAAAGACCTTTCTTTCAGACTGCGTGAAAGAGAGTGCATTTTCCTTGTGAATTACTATATTGGGATGTAGGGGGATAGAATATAAGTAAAAAAAGGTAGTATAGAAAGTAATTTTACCCCTTAAAGAGTTGCAGCTGGGTTAATTATTAAAGATTAGGAGCAGGCCTGACTTTAACAGGCCACAGCTGTAGCCAATAATAAGAAGACTGTTATGAAAGGGCAGATTGGTTGGCTGAGGGGAACTGGAGTCACTTAGTTACTGCAAGGACGAGTCAGCGCCTAGAGGAGCTGCCTAAAAGAAACATCAAGGAGGTACGAAACTCTAGCAACATGGAACCTTTGCAATGTAATGACAATAGAACTCTTGCAATATAATAATGCTTCTCTAGACACAAAATTCACTCCTTCGCTGAGGGCAACCACTGGAACAGGCTCCTCTGGGAGGTGATCTGGGCACCACCCCTGTCAGAGGTCAAAGAGGTTCTGGATGATACCCTCAGTCATATGATTTAGTTTTAGGTGGTTCTGCATTGGGCTTGATGATCCTTACAGATCCCTTCCAGTCTTAGATATTCCATGATTCTAAGGTTCAGTAGGGATATTACCAGATGTCCACACATCCACATAACAGCGCAGGCCATTTCAGAGGTTTGGGTTTTATCAAGTAACAGGTTCTTTGTAGGCATTTAAATTCTCCAGTCCATTGATAGCCCTTCCCCAGGAAACATCTGTAATTATGAATATCAAGCAATCTGTGGGAAATTGTTACTTTATGAGACCTCCACAAGAACTGGTTGTGTTTTGCAGAGAAACTCTTACAGCACAGTGCTTAGCAGTTAGCGCTGGCTATGATATAACAGCATTACACTAAAGTCAGTGCTATGAAAGGCAATTTGGTCAGAGCATGGGTGCTGGCAGGGGCAGCCTCTGTCTGGCTCCCGGCCTGGCAAACACTGCAACAGGGAGCTCTGCTATATAGCACCACAGAATCATAGAAAGTCTTGGGTTGGTATGAAGCTTAAAGATCCTCTATTTCCAACATATTTGGATTTGACTGTCCAGCACCATGCAGCACTAGTTCCTTGGTATGTGACTTGCTCTGACCAACTCCTTCTGGAGTGCCTTCACCCAGCTTCAGCAGCAGGTGCAAGGGCTTATCTGCAGAACTGGTTTGGAGTGCAGGCCTCTGCTAGTCAGCATCTGCCTCCACAACCACAGTACCACCACACTCTGCTCTTGTTCTGCAGTGTTAGCCAATCTGGAGCCAGTCTCAGTGGGGTTTTACTACATCGCTGACTGCTCTCAAGAATGCAGTAGCATCACCTCTAAAACATGCCTGTTTTACCCTCAGTGTCTCTAAGATAGTTTCTCCAGCCTATTCACAGAAAGGAGAGTCTGCTCTCCTTTCTTGGGCAGGATTTGAAAGTGATATGGAGCAAGACTCTTCCACAAAGTAAAGACCAAAGATGACCTTTTTTTGGTTAGCAGAAGGAGAGGAAGTGTGAGATTTCCATCTAGTCACCTACCCAGCTGGGGCCTGGAGCTACCACACAAGATGTCCCCTCTAAGGAGAGCAGCTAACTCGACACTGCCCATTTCATGCTGTGCCAAGACTGTCAAACTGCAAGAGAAGGTCGAAATGCTTATTGCTGGTGTAGACTCATGTTTGAGTCTATACCAGTAATATTGAGACTCATGTTGAGTCTGTTTCTGCAGCCACCAGGAATGACTCACATCACCTGACTTAAGCCTTCTAGGATACAGGCACAGACTAGGGTATCTAGGGTCCTACTGTAGTTAGTGGACTGGAAATGTCTGTTCCTCCCTATTTACCGTAGAAAGAGCCCAGGTAAGCAGCTGCAGAATGCCTGTTTAGTGGGGAAAAATAATCCACACCAGTAATAAAGGTTTTGTGACTTCAATAGTGCAAAATATTATGTCAGGATTAGATACAACTGTAATCACTTTGTATCATCCAAAACCTGCCCTGGGCTGGTGCCCAGGGGAGGAAGGATGGAGATTGTTGCCCAGTTAGTCACCCTGCCCTCGTATGAACCTACAGGACACAAAGACTGATAAAAGTTACAAGTGTGTGTTTGATTCCCCAAGACCTCTCCAATAAAGAAAAATTTCTTGATAAATATAGATGGTTGTGTTTTGAAATTCCCAGTACTATCTATACTTTGGAAGAAGCCTTTCCACTTTCTCAGCATTGGTAAAAGTGTAAGACGTTCACTTTAGGGTACCTAAATTAAAAGAAAGACAAACCTCAGTTTGAGATAATCCCAGAGAAGACCAACAAAAAGAATCAGATGTAAGACAAGTTCAGTGGGAAAACCAAAAGTTTTGGAAGATATTCAGGCATGTCTCCATCTGCTTGTGTTACCAGGTAAACATGCCAGATTAAAAATAAGTTATTAAAACTTTTTAGAATTATTCCAGCCAAGTCAGAGTTTCAGAAACAGAAGGCTGAAAAGTGTTCCTATTAAAATTTTCTTTTACTTTTTTAAAGACTAGACAATTTAGAGGGATTAATAATCCCCTCTAAGTCTCATTGAGCTCTTGCTGAGTGTATGTTCCCACATTTGTTTATGAGTCATAATAAACAGGGCAACTAACCAAGATCCTGTAGTTCCTGTGCAGGAATGTTATTTGAACACATATATCATATACTAGGAAGCTGGTACTTTTTCCCTGTTCTTATGATATTTCCCTCTCCTGTTCCTGATTCCAGCCTGACTCAAGAGTATTAGGCAAGCCCATTTTGAGACATGGTAATAGACAGGAAAGCTTCATCTAACAAGTAATGTGTATGAAGTCTATGGTGTTTTGTGATTTGTTTCACTGACTTGATTAATTTCAGAGTGAGAAAACGATTAAGTAAAAGATCTGAGAATCACATGAGGAGAGGGTTATCAAGTGCCTTTTGATTTACTCACGGAATGAACCTATGGATGAGTTTGCTGATCAGTACTTCATTTCCTCCAAAAATTTATTTCTGAAGAACTTAGAATTATTACATCTGCCTCCTATAACTACTGCCACATGTGTAATTTTCTGGGCTTTTTCTTGAAAACTTTTCACCAACTAAAGAAACTAAAAGCAGAAACTAGGCTGGCAGAAGGAATTAGATCATGGGCTTTAAGAAATAACTTTGGTCTCGGTTAGCAACAGTGACTAACTCCATGAAACTGTGTAGCTGGCAGACGTTATAATTTTCTCTGGTATTGTTTCATAGGGCTAAGGGCATCAGCAAGACAAAGTTTCTAGGCAGAGATAATACTTGGGTTATTTTTTTCTGATTCCTTTTGAAATGTTTCCATTTATTGACACCAGTGTTACAAGCTCTTGCTAGGATCACAGAATATATCCAGTGAGATACAAGCAGTCAAATAAAGTATTCAAAACTGCACCACCAAAATTTAGAGGATTTTCAGACATGACTCACTGAGCTGATGAAAAAAAGAAAGAGGTGGTGGAAGAGACAGACAAATTAACAGCTGTGTAAGCTGGTGTTTACAGAAGCCAAAATGGATGTGTGAACCCATCTTGCTAACATCCTGGATCTAATGAATACTTAATATTTCAGTTAACTGTAAAGCTGCAAGAGGGAAGAGCTTCAGTGAAGGAAGACCCACTCTCCTGAAAACTATTTCCTAAATATTCCCTCAGGGAAAGGCCTCAGCCCCTACTTCATTTTTGCACCCTGACTACTCACACTATGTATACCTAATTTCATAAAACTCAAGTACAGTTCTTGGGACATCTTGGCAAAGTCTGTTCCCAAAAGGCAAAACCAAACCACGTCACTTTTGGCTCCCTCATGCCAACATAACCTTCCCATCACTATCCGACTTGGCTATGCCGCCTCCAGGTGGCATATTCCACCAACCTGGAGTTTTCTCAGCAGCATGCTCTAAGACTCTCTGGTGAATTGCGACAGATTTCTGGCATAACAACTGTTGCTTTGAACTGAAAAACCACACAAAAATAATCAAGATGACAGGTTTAGTGCTATGCAATGCATTTGTACCCAGTTTGCCTTGGAAGCTAATAATTTGGGAATGCAATTACCACTGGGCCCTTGTTGTAGACATCTTTTTGTGAAAATCCTTTCTTAGGATTTTTTTCCCTTCTGAGAAGCTAAGAGGCCTCAGAGGCAAAATGTAAACAATGGTTATCTGCTGCTGTGGAATGCAACAGGTGGATCCGCGATTGGTCTTATGTGGGTGTTTGGAGTTAGTGACCAGTCACAGCAGAGCTGGCTCTCTCTCTCAGTCCGAGCCACAGACCTTTGTTATTCATTCCTTTCTATTCTTAGCTTAGCTAGCCTTCTGAGATGAACCTTTTCCTTCTATTCTTTTTAGTGTAGTTGTAATGTAATATATATATCATATAATAATAAATCAAGCCTTCTGAAACATGGAGTCAACATTCTCATCTCTTCCCTCATCCAAGAACCCCTGTGAACGCTGTCACAGGCCCTGGAGCAGAAGGATTCAGCAGTACAGATGTAGTTAGCATTATAGGGGAATGCCAAAAGGAATAAACATAACGATACTATAGCCCCTGGCTAATCTGGTCCCATTTTTGGCATCTATTAAGGCCATCAAAAATCAGTCAAATTTAAGCCACCAAATTGTGATTCTATGAAAAAAACAAGCAAGCCCGAAAACAACAAACAAACAAAATCAAACAATATCAAATCAATTATTGGTTGGTATAGTCACAGAATGTGTAACATTAGTTGGCTCTCTGAGTCATCACTTCAGATCTTCACTACCATTGACTCCTCTCTCTCGTCACCCAAACCAGCAGAGGGAAGACCTGGAGATGAGCAGTGGTTCCATTTCCCACCCTCCTGATCAGCAGCACCCCACCTTGCTCCAGACTGGCAGAGCAGGTCTTGTCTGCAGTTTATGCAAGTGTGGCAGAAAAAGTGGTGCTATATTCAATCTTGATTTAAAGGGATAAGGAATCCACTTTAGCCCTTGGCAAACAGTTTGGATAATCACATAGTCAATCAATGAATCATGTTCACATTATTTTAAATGTTAATTTGTTCGGCTTCAACTTCCAAATTTTGGATTTTATTATACTTTAGCCCTAGCCCCTAGGACTGGATTGACCAAAAATCCATCTATGAAAATATTATTCATCGGGTTGATTCTTACATAGAAGAAATTATAACTTGATCTTAAAAAAGTTTGAGTACCCAAAGTTTTTCGCTAAAAAGAAACTTGTTGATTTTTTCCTAGCTCTTTTTTAAAGACAGACAAATTCAATGCCCTCCTTCCACTATATTTTCCAGAACGAAATTCATTATCCCCAGCATGGTTTCATCAATGACAGACACAGAGGTAAGGTAACAAATACAATGGGAGTATGACTTGAACTTTATTCCTTTTAAGCTTCCACAGACTTTACTAGTCCTTTCTGTAAAAAAACATGCGCTGATAATTGCCAGCTGCCAGAAAAACTCTCTAACCATCTTTTATGTGATACAGTTTCTTCCAAGAAGGGTAGTAGGGAAAGTAGATAGCACAGTTTGCAATTACCTTGCATTTGTATGACATTCCTGCAGTTAAACCAGGGTTGGTCATAGCACCCTGGCCTTATGATCTGAGCCCACAATGGATTTTGTGTTAATTGTTAAGTGAAGTAGAGATGGGAGCCCAAATGTCTTCTCTTCCTTGTATGGTGCCCTGAGTGCTCCCCTTGTAGACCCATGATCACTTTTGTTCTGTGTCTCTGCTAATGGAGAAAGCCTTCAGTTTCCAGGAGCTGGAGGCACTTTCATCTATGTTCCTAATGTAAGAATAATTTTGGTGTTATTGTTCAAGAGAAAGATTGATTGGATTGGATTTTTAATGTGTATACAAATGCAGAAGTGAGTGAAATGGGAAAAAAAGGAAGACATATGACTGATATATTGCACTAGGAGTGAAAACCAGAAGTAACCCACTGTGATTATCTTTGGTAGCTGCAGGCACTTGAAAATATCTATAACATATAGAAACTGAATTTTGCTTATCGTTTATTGAAGAAACAGAACACTACTTAGAGGGTCAAGAAAAGAGAATCTGACTGAGTCTTCAGGAAATTGTAGAAGCAGTGAAACCTCAGCAGTTCTATATGATTAGGGATTGGAGAAAAATGATCCCCTTTTTCTTGGTGGAAGTTGTAATTGTGAGGTAATGTAAATTCTTTAAAGCTGTGCACAAATCCTCATGCAGCTCTGGATCAACAATACTGGAATTATCCCAAACACAGGGAGAAACAGCAGGCTCTCACAGGGTGCCAGCTTGTTGCCTGATTAGCCTGGTCCTTGCCTGCTGCTTCCAGTAAACACCTCAGGTGCACTAGCAAGGATTTCAGCTGGATTTGACCTTTGCATCTTTCTTTGATCTGCATGAGAGGCAAGTCTCCCAGCACAGCATGTACGCAATACAAGGCAAAACACTGCAGAAATTACACTGTTCATCATTTTCTCTATCCCAAGCCACAGACATTATGCCTTTTTCCATTTCCCAGATGCTGTGTGGTTTTAGACTTACCAAAAAATGGATTATACGCTCAGTTTGAATAGTCCTTTTCTAAAACAAAAATTTAGCTTCTTGTCTCTCTCAGAGCTGTAGCCCCAGATTGACAAGCAAGAATTCAGAGTGATAATACTGAAGCACAGACTTCTAAGGAATCTGTTTTAATAATAAGTATCCTGAAGCCAGAAACTGTAAAACTGTAAAAAAGTCTACATAACAAACCTCCAAAGAGAGTGTATAAACCCAGTGTATTTTACTACATCTGTGCTGTGTGGTAAAAACAGAAACATTTCCAACTTTTTAAATTATGATGATCAATTCCTATTTGACTTTATAATAGTGATAATGCAGACAGAAAAAGTCACTAATAAAAAAAGCTCTTGCACTATTCTATATCAGTAAATTTATTCTGAGTTATTAAGAACAAATTAAGGAACTTAAAAAAATTACAAGAGTTGTACATCAGTCTTTACTTCATGCAACAGTAAGACATATCACAGGTGTGTTCTTAGTCCAGAACAAAATACAAGTATCTCAGCAAATGACATGAAAATGCTTTATGGAATGTAATGTGTCACTTCAAAGAGCTTGTCTTGGGGCTAAAAGTGAGAACTGTGTATCCTATCCTAAAAACATTCAGGGGTAAAAAGGTCTTTTTGCTAATATAAAAAGTCACAAAATATCAAACTAGTATTGAATGCTGACTTACTCCATGAAAGATAATTTTATAAAAGGAAATAAAATTGTTATGGAGGGGAGACTGGCACAAAATTAATATTTGAAGGAAAAAAAACCCTATCATAACATACCAAGAGGAATATTTTTGGCTTTCTCTTTGAATGGTCAAAATAAGTTTTGTTTGTGATGGATTACAACACAGATTTTAGTGCACAGATTGGTTTCTCATATGGCTGTGCAATTAATCACATAATTATCTCCTGTACATGACACACATTCACTAAGATACTGCTGTCCTTCTGCTAAGCATCATCATAAATTTCTAGGGCATGTGAATCAGCTTCTCTTTAGAGGAGAAACAAGAAGAATTCTCCTTGCATAACTCCTCAAATCACATGTGTAAAAGTGTCACACATTTATCTGGATTATTTGCCACCCTTGGAGCAGAGGTGGGCATGGCCAAGTCACAGCCAAGCTGGTGCTCCATGAGCTCAGCTGACAGCAGCTCCTGGCTTCAGGCAGTGGTTCTGCCTCCATAAATGATCCTGCTGTATTAGCAAGCGTGAGAAAACCAGTTCCCTTGCCTCTTAAGCCCTTGCTTTCCCACCCACCCACGATCACCACCACACAGGCAGTGACTGCCGGCTGCTCGCCCACAACTCGCTGTGAAAGACCTGGAAGCAGTGCCATCTAGTGCCACCTGCCACAGAAACACGATTGCAAACACCCCTGGGTACCCCCAAAACCCCAGAACATGCTCACTAATGCATCAGGCAAACCACGGTGACAATTTGTATCCGTGGAGCACAGGGATAAATGTGTTGTCCAGGTTTCCCCACAGGTGATCTCTTCCCAGTCCTGCACCTCCTTCCCTTCTGTTTGTCAGCTGCTACCCTCATCTGGAGCAATTATTCCTGGATCTAAGTACTTTGGTATAGTCCACTAAAAAAAAAAAAAAGTGCCCTTATTTATTCCACTTATCCTACCTGTGAAGCTTAATATGTTCAAAATACACATTTTCAGATCTATTACAGACTGTAATATATGCATATATTTTTAGTGTACCTGTTAGAATGGCTGTGAATATCAGATGTTTGTATTGAACATCGAAATACTGCATTTTAAAATACAGAAAGTATTGAGTATTGTGCCAAACACGGTGCCACTAAGGAAAAGCCTTGGTATCCTCCAGCACTGGATAAATAGGGTCACTGGATGAGCACAGTTGTTGTATTGCACTAAGCACCCACGGATTTAGGCACACAGTCACTGGACAACCTCTGCCAGTCCTCTCAATAAGTGACCCAGCATAAGACGACAGGACAGATGCTCCTGGCACTGAAGATTAAGAAGGTACATTAGATTTCAAATATTTTCAATTTCTTTAGGTCTATGAAAATACAAAGGTCCTGTAAGGAGCAATTGGTCAAAATGATTAGCAGCTTGTTAAAAAACCACAAATAATAAAAGAAGAAAGAACAAAAAGAGTATGTTTTAAACATTAATATTTAATGGTTTCCTACAACTGGTTGCCCAGCTTTCATATCTTGGACCACAAGATGCTGGCTTGCCTATGGAGGATGGCAAGACCACCAGGAAGTGGATCAGATGGATTAATTCTTTAGTCCTTGAGAGGCCTACCATGACTTTTGGAATATTATCTTCTGTTCTGACGGCTTTTTTTATATGGCATATAGAGAGAGGTTATGTTAGCCTTCATATTAGATCTGTCTTCAAAGTCAGATGTGGAGCAGGGAGACAGTACCACTTTTTGAAAAAAATTTATTCCTTTGATTGGTATGTCATGTCTCATTTTCAGCAATCTCAGTGAGTACAGAGTCCTTAAATAAGAGCATATATTAGGACCACACATCTAAACCTTTCTATTTGTCATTAGAACTCTGCTGTCTGCAGAGACACTACTGGTAGAAATGGAAATGGTTGAAGTTTTCCAACATATCTTAACATCAAGAATTTCTTCTGGTTGTTGATACCTACCACATTATTTCCACAAGATTTTTGTCTAGTTGAATGTTTTTGGAATATTGGTGAAAAAGTTTGAACAAAGCAAAGAAAATAATTTTTATGGGATACATTCTTCTAAGTTATTACTGGAAATTGGAATCTGCTTCTTTTTGTTATGGTATTCCTTTGTCATTCTAAGCAAGCAATTAAATAATTGAGCTAGTTTTACCTTCTAGTTTAAGAAATTTTTGCTCTCTTTCCTCACATTAGCTCTCTAACTGAAAATGTGTGGTAATTCTATTTCTCTGTTGCTCAAAATTAGCATAAAAGTTAAGTAATTTATTTTGCTTATTGTGGACACAGTGGGGTTAGAGTAAGAATCACAGAAATGCCCACATTTGGCATGCTACACAGTAGGCATGGCTATCCACTAAATAGGAGCCCTCAGTCAACATTGTCTTTCAAATCTACAGCATCCTAAGGAAAAAGGACCTTATAATTGTGCATATAATAATTACATAATCAATATGCAAATAGGAGAAATGAAAACTTAGTCCTACCATGAGTAAAAATTCTGTGGCCCAGAATGGCTGCACTGCACACAGGGGCTGTATCTGCAGCATCTGCCCATTTCCCTGGTCACAGTTTCTGGGCTGAGAGCATTCCAGATTGATTAAATATTTTCCTGGTGAATGGTGGGACCCAATTAAATGAGTGAAAATGTTTCATAAACATTCAAGGAGCAAACATTGTCTGATGTCTTTTTGAAAAGAATTGTCACTGGGAAATCAAGAATAAAAGATATTTATATTGAAACAAAACTTGTTTGATGCCTAGGAAGTTTCCCAAAAATATTAAAAGAAGGTTATTGGGTATCTGCATAACCACACATTCTTCTAGCATCTTCCAAGAAAATTCGTGGGGCCATTAAGCAAAAGAAGATTGTCAGGAGCTTTCTCAACTTAAAAAGAAGAAAATGCTCCTTAGTAAATTCTGAAATGTTTAAATAACACAGACTACACAAAAAGATTTCTTCAACAGTTAGCCCTTGAATTCCTGAAATGTGGACTGGATCTAGTTCTCAGGTCAACTCTTTGTTACTCAATAACTACCTCACAGTAGGTCACAGTGAAACCATGGCAGTTAATAATTTAAATGTGGTCACATTTGTCTGGTGTACAGTTTGGATATGGGTCCTGCTTGAGAAGTGTAGCCTTAACACAAGCACAAATAATTTTGTGTCTATCTCAGAATTCTCAAACAGAATTTAGTGAAGAAAGTTCTCAGAAATGGCAACTCAAGAATGACAGAATTGTTGGATGGCAAGTGACATCTGGGGCTCATCTGGTCTAATTCCCTTGTTCAGGGGATATGTATTGGGACACCTATCTCCAAGGATGGAGACTCCGAAGTCTCTCTGGGCAACCTGTGCCAGTGACTGATCACTCCCACAGTAAAAAAGGGTTCTCTAGCAGGCTCAGATGTTTGTGTTCACTGTTTTACTGTCACTGAGCATTGCTGAGATAATTTCATTTATTGTCTCCCTTCAGATATTTATAAACAGGGAAAAGATCACCCCAAGTCTATCCTTCTTCAGGCTAAACAGTCCCAGCTCTCTCAGCCTTTTCTCATAGAAGGGAGATTCCTGTCCTTTCATCTTTATGGACCCTCACTGAACTGTCTCTGGTATGTCCATGTCTCTGTTGCCCTGGGGAGCTCAGAACTGGACACAGCACTGCCAAAAGAGTCTCACCAGGGCTGAGTAGAAGGGAAGGTTTACCTCCCTCAACCTGCTGGCAACACTTTCCAGTGCACTCCAGGATACTGGAGGTCTTGTTTTGCTATGAGAGGGCATTGAAAGCTTGTGTTCAGCTTGTTGTCCATCAGGACCCCAAGGCCCTCCTCGCCAAAGCTGCTTTTAGTCCAGCTGACCCTCCAGCATAAACTCATGTCTGGGATGGTTCCTGCCTAGATGTTTCCAGCTCTCCTGCTTGAATTTCATGAGGTTCTCATCAGGCAGTTTCTGAAGCCTGTCAACATACCTCTGAATGACAGTAAAACCCTCTGGTGTATCAACCCTTCCCCCAAGTTGAGGTATTTGGATATTAGAAGATATTTAGTAGTTTCCAGTGTAAATAAACAAGAACCTGACTGTTCGAAAGTGTCCAAATATTAACAGAAGATGACTTGAAACGGCAATTAATCATTTTCCTGCCAAAGACACAATCTATTCTTCAACTTCCTTATCTTTGCTTTGACCTATCTGTAGTACAAGACCTTTGTCTGGTCTCTGCTGCATTTTCACATCTTATCTCCTGATTTTAGAAATCTAGAGAGCAAGAGCTATAGTTCAGAAAAAAAGAAAATATTTTTTTCTTTTAATTCTTCACTGGAATAAAGCCAGGATATTTCCATATTCTTCATCAGGGAAATTAAGAGGGAAAACAAAACCACCAAAAGATAACCCACCATGACATTGTGGATAAAATATTCACCTGCTCCACAGGAGATCATGTGTCAGTTCCCACTTCTGACTGACTCAGGGCTGACACTTCTCTTCCCCATTGAGTGCCCTAGTGCAGAGGTTACAGCTTTAGTTTCTTTATTGGGAACAATAAATAATGAAAATCAGCTTCAAAAGAAGAGACTGAGAAGGATTAGCTACTCCTCATCGATCCAAAACAATGGGGGATTTGCGTATAATTCTTCAACACCTTCAGGGCATTTCCTTAGCATTTTCCTGATGGTATGTTTGTGAAACTGTTTTTTATTTTTCTCCTCAACTTTTGCCCTTTAGCTACACAAATTTTGCAATGAGGATTTGTTTAAAATGACACATTTGCATGAAGAGATTAGGGTTTGTCAAGCTGCTGTATTCCATTAAAAACTGTTCTCACTGGAGATAACCCTTATCAGTGCTCCTTTTTGACCTCTGTTATAATTTCACTTCTGTTGTGATCTCTTTTTTCCTTTAGTAGAGGGCAAGAAATGCACATATTCACCAAAAAAAATCCCAAAACATTAAAGAATGTGATTTAAATGAAAACAAGTAAAGTGTTTTGTTTTCAGTTCTGAAGAAAGAGAGTACATAACCAATTACTTGGGTTTTGTTATTTTGTCTGATTTAGCCCCAATATCTCTAGCTTTATCAGGATAGGAGCAAGCCCAATTAAGCCTATGGAGTCCTGGGCAAAGCCACAACTGTTGTTATCTGTCTTCTGGTTTTTGGACTTGTAATTCTCTGCTAACTATATCTGCTAAGCACTGTATAAAGTTATTTTAAGGAAATCAGGACCACTGGAGCATATTGCCTGGGCTGGGGAGCCCTAACATTAGTCTCTTCTGGCTTTTGTCTTGCTTCCATGGTTACCTGTTGCAAGTACTGCAAAGTGCTAACTATAGAGAATGGAAGAGAAAACTAAACAGTGGCTTTAGCAGATATGTTAAATATATTTTCATTAATTATCAACAAAGCTAATTCTTCTTGCCAAACCTGTGAAGCATCTAAGGTTTTACACTGCTTTGCCAGGGCACTGTACTGCATCTATCAGCTTCACCAGCTCTGGTTCCACTCTAGTTTTCTTCCACAAGTTTCTTTACAGAAGACAGAATTTAGAAATTACTGCCAAGTTTACTTTTACGGACTTCTCAAATTTACCTTCAGGATTGTACTGCAGTTTTACAAAAATCAAAAGAGACACAATGAAAGACATAAGACTATTGAGTATAAATCACATATTTTCTTCAATATAAACCATTTTTTGGAACAAAAATCTCTTCGGAAGAATTAGGTATTCACTAGAATAGACAGGTACATTTGTATGTCTCCTGGATAAACTCTTAAATGAGACTCTTTTACATTATAATTTCAGAATAAAATTAAAAAAAAAGAAAAAGGAAGAGCAAAAAGGAGAATGCCATTTTCAGAACAAAATTCCCGAGACAGAATGAAATTCATTAGAATATGAAAGATCTGTGGTATAATAACTGCCATTCCATAAGAGGCTAAAATATAGCTCACTGTAATAAAACAATAATAAAGTAATAATAGAAAAGATTATTCCATTTAGATTAACAGCCTCTTTGGGGAAGAGAGAAAGATATAACCCTTAACCGCTTTGTTTAATCTTTTTATAAGTGAAGAGCATGTTTTCTTTATTTGCAATTTTCATGATGCTCCTGAGTGCTCCTTATAGCTAGTTTTATAAAGTGTAAACACAAGTTCTCATGGGTAACAATGCATTACACACTTCTTTCTGAAATTTGGTGGTATGCAAATATATTGCTTATCAACTGTATTACTAGGCAGGACTCTAAGCTGGAAAACTGTGTCCACCACTGACTACTCATAGAGAATTGAAATCTGCCTAATTTATGAGCAAAAATTACACAAACTGTGACAATGCAGGCAGACAAAGTAATGATAAAATTGGAGCAAGACGACTCCTGGTGCTGAGTCCCTCAATTAGGATTTCTGTGGACACTTAAATGGAGCAGAGAATAAGACAGTTAAATATATTTTTGTTAATGTGCATGTCAATTTACTTTTGTGATATTATCCTAAAGGCAGGGAAGTAAATCAGAGGAGACTGCTGGAGGAAACAAACAGAAGATAAATCAATGGGGACAATGCTACTTGGTTCTGACTAAAAGGATAAGATTTATGCTTCAGTGGGTTTTTCAGCAGCAGCTGAAATAAGCCTTTCAAAGAAAGGCACACACAAATTGCAGAAAGTCCCTATCTCTCTCAAGCTAGAGATTAGAAATTGAAAGTCCAGGAGTATTATAAATTACAAAGTAGATAAGACCTTTGCCCGTGGTGGCTTTATTTTCAGTATTAACCCTTCCTACTCTCTGGTTCTGGATAACTAGTGTCTTGAAAAGACTGAGTTTTTTATTCCCTTAACTGTTTTCGGAGTCTCAACAATCTCTGCAATTCCATTCCCTATACCTATTAACAGATAATAATGACAGATAGAGCAAGGGGCTGTGAACTTTTACAAAAATCAATCCACTTGAAGATAAAGGTCAATTTTTTCTGATGGTTTATTTCTGAGAAAGTGTGATGTATCAACAAACCTAAGTTATGAACTTCAGTGTGTAAAAAAATAATATGTTAACCAGACGTAAATTCATAGTTGGGATTTTATTATGTTTTGGTTAAAATCAAGTAGAAATTTTGCCATGACACTTTGTGAACTTTGTCTATAAGATGTTTTTGTCTTATATGTTACTAGAGTCCTTAGGGATCACTATCTTATGATGCTATATGTAATTTACATTGTGTGTGAAATTATGGAACAGGGACAGGCTTAAGATTATGAAGTATGCCAGAATTCATAGATAATAATTTAGATGTTCTTGGATAAAGTCAATTGTTATTTTATTCCTGTTTGACTTTGAAGAAATGAAGTTGAGGAAAAAAATAACAGCCAGAAATAGTTTCATCTATGCAATGGAAACACTAGGTTTAATCTTCATGATGAATGTAAATGTAGTTAGAGCAAGTTTTAAAGTTTTCAATTGAATTTCAGTTACAGACAAGTCAAATATCAATACTTGCATTATTTAGATCATTGTATAATGAGAAACAAATTTTTTTTTTTGCCTCATGAAAGCAAAATTATTCTTCCTTGAAGGTGACAAAGTTGAAAATGTTTTTCTTCATTTTACAAAGTTTATTCACTATTAAAAACAGAGAAAGAATGGAAACGTGTTAGCATGGTAAAAAAATATTCTGGTTTAATGAGAAAACACTCAAATACACGTTAACAATTGCAAAATTGGCAGCACTTTTGATATATCAGAATAAACTCAAGACAATTGTGCAAGGTGCATTACTACCCATTTGTGATTATCTTATGTCCAGATATTTTCTGTAGAGAGATGACATGGAAGTCCTAGAGCAACCTGTGATAAGCCAGTTTGAATCTAGGGTCAGAACTTGTAGCTTTGCTTCTAAGCTGAGAAAATTGGTCTCTCAAATAGCCTGATGATAGATATGGTGTTTAGCCTGCCCTTTTAGAAATGATTTCTGGGGGAAACAGCAATGCAGAGAATTTATCTAGAGGGGGAAAATAGCTCTAAGATATTTTGAAAACCTGCAGTGGAACAGGACGTTGGTGTAATTTAAAGAACTGGAGGGGTTATTTTGTGGCTGGCTTTTTTTTTTTTTTTTTAATTTTAAATTTTATGAGATAGAAAGGAAGATCTCATTTGACTATTTTCTTCATAAACAATCCAGTTTTTCATGAACAGTCATAATTGTCTCACAGTTGCTGGGGATTTTACTTTTCCAAGTACCTAGAATCCAAAAGAGCACCATGAGAGGATAGACAGTCATATCTCCTACGAATTCCCCTGCTCCATCCATAATAATCCAATAGTCCACAGCCTCCACTGATCTCTTTCCTTAGGAATCTGCTTTGTACTTCCTGAAACATGGAGAAAGCAGTTATTATACAATATGTCTGCCCCTGAGATCAATCTAAAATTAGGTTGTCTACTGATGGACATTTTCCAAATACCTCTAAACAATTATGCCAATTACTGGCATAATTGTAAATGAATCAGAATAAGCACCAGCAAAGGAATCAAACTGGAAGTTGTACAGTTTGCCTTGTTAATTATGTTCCTCATAAAATCGCTGTCATGAGATGTCTGCTACCTGCTGACTGGAGAACCCAGGGAGTTTGTCATCCTAATTTTGAATGCTATTAATAAATAGGATATTAAAATGGAAAAATATAAATAGCTTCAGAGAGTGAACAAGAGTTGTTATTTTAACATATGGAACATTCCCAAATCTCTAGATTTGGAAACCTGGCATTGGTGGGTAAACCTGTGTAGTGTGTTAGCAGAAAGTACAGATGCTTTTCTCCTTAGTTCAAACTCTCTGAAACCAGTTCCAAATAGCTTTTTCTTTTAAGCTTCCAGCCTCCAATACTAGCAAGTTTTGGTGTGACAGACTGAAGAAATATAAATACAGGCCATTGTTGGCAATTTCTTTATGCCTAGTTAAAATAAGCAGATTCTTGTGGTTTCTATAGTTTTACTGTCTTCCCCTCCTTAGAGTTTTTCATACTTTTTGTTGCTTCTGCAATCATACAAATAAATGTTTTAAGAAGTTATTTCCAATGAAGTTTTATTGCCATCATTTGCAAAAGAACTTGTAAGAAACAAGCAATATTGACAGCTAATAATACCCAGATTTTTGTCACACACATCAGAATAATCTTCATTTTGCAATTGACCTTTTCAGTTGTGCTAATACTTGACTGAAGTTATGAGGTGTTCCCTCTCCCCCCCTTCCAGCTGGTTCAGTCCCACACAAGATGACAGCAAAGGCAGGTGAGAGGGAAGCAGCAGAGAGGAAGCAGGGACTAAGGCTCCTGCTGCCTCTTCTTTGGCATTGCTTGCTTAGCTGTGCAGCTCAGCAGCAGCAGAAGTGCCTTGCAGATGCCTCTTCAATCACCTGTGGAAGTGTGGATGTGTCCTCTCCACGCCCAGGGGTCAGGGAAATCAGCACATCTGTACCCCCTTGCTTCCAAACCTACAGCTCAAATGAGACCCTTGTTAGCAACAATACAGAGTGTGAGACTCATCATTATCTCTATTGCCTTCTGTACTTTGTTTCTCCTCAAAAGATTGGGGATTACAGCATGCACAGAGTAAGAGCAGAAGTAGAAGCAGCCACATGTCTATGGATGGCTGCAAAATTTTGCTGGTTCAGAGGAGAGAAGAGCAAAGCTGGCAGAATTCTGGGTGGAATACAGTTCACAGTCCACTTTCATCACTGTAGTTATCCAGAAATGAATCTGGCCAATGGCTTTTTCATGGTGAAGCTTTGATAGTAGAGAGGGGATAGAATAATAGAGGTTCAAAAAGAAGAGGAAATGCTCAAATGAACTTATTTTGCCTACTACTGATGCATGAAGAAGTAAACAAATAAATTTGGCTCTTACCTTCCATGGTCCATCTCAAGATGGCTCACAAACACTGACACCAGGGAGATGATTGTTATTATTGGTTACCTGTTTAGAATTATCAGCACATAGGAGCACTTTACAACCAGAGGTGTAGTCACACATTGACATCTCTAGCAGAAGTGTGGAATTTTTCTTGGAGAGCTTGCTGCGCAATCAGATCATGTAGAACCAGAATCTAGCATCTGAGAAACTTTGTGTTAGATCCCCAGGTATACCTCTCCACAGGACCTGACCAACAAAACAAGTCTCCCTCATTTTTAAATTTCTTTTACATCTCTTTTTTATCTCATCAAATCGAAAACTGTCTTTAGCCTACTAACAAAATTTCAGAAACATCCACACTCCGCAATATCACGTTTCAGAGAGTAAAATATCTTTAATCAAAGGTTCCCATTCTTGCTTTTTTTCTTGTGCTGCTGTGAAAGCTGAGCTCTGCTCAGAGAAACCCAGATAGAAAGCATCTTGAGCAAAAAATAATATATCTCAAAAACCTTTGTACTTTTTGGCATATCTGTTATACTCATTTTTATAAACAGTTGTGCGCAGGTTCATCGCCTTGATATGGATATAATATCTGTGCTTTAGTGGCACTTCTCTCTGCTCTGCAATACTGCCTCTGATTTTCACATGCTGCAGAGCTGTGCTTTGAAAGTAAGTTGCAAAGCAGGAGAAGAAAGAATCTACTTGGAGATCAGGCATGTCCTAAAAAAGAAAAAAAAAAAAAAGAAGGAAAGGAAATGAAACCCAAGCTCCGATAGAAGAGACTGTGAAATACTCAGTTTTGGGCAGGATCTTGGACCTCAGAATTAGCAGCAAAATTCTTGTCTTAGTTGCAGTAGATCATGGATTTCATTGCTTTTATGTTTCTGACCAGAGGAAAAATGCTGTTCAGGAATAAAATCATGACTACATGAATATTCTCCTGCATTCTGTCATGTAAACTGTGACCACCTGCTGCTTAAAAGCTTTCGCTCACCATTCTGAGGAAAATTAAGGAAGTTAAATTCTACAGACAAACTGTTCTGCTACAGATTATTTGAAAGATGGTGAAGGTGTGTAGCCAAGGTGGTATTTACAGAGTGCCATCTGCCTTTTGTTGCTAATGATAATGTGTGTGTGGCTGTCCATTATGATGTGATGCCTGATGTGTGTTAGGTATTGCATTACTGGGGCAACAGCATTCAAAATCACCAGAAAGGACCTTGCCATTTATATTTCTGGCTATCAAAAGTCAAGGAAATTTCATCTTCCTCTTCTGAAAATATCAGAAGAAAACAAAATAAAAAGGAAAAAAAAAAGGATAGAAGTTATCGGTCTAAAGAAAAAAATCTTTGAATGAAGCATGAGAGAGGCAATGAAGGAGTTTCCAGGTGATAAATTGAAGACAGTAGAAAAGCTTGTGAAGAAAAGGAAACCAGTTAAGAGGGAAAACTTTTGGGTGGTAAAGGCTGAGGTGAGGGGGAGTAGGGTGGGGGCAGAACTCATCGTAGACAACAACAGAGGCAAAAAATATGGGAAACAGAGCTGAAAAGAAATGCAAAGTACATTCAGTGGAAAAGGGACTGTGAATGTCTCAGTGAAGGGAAGTGTACAAACTGAGAACAAAGAAATGAAACACTGGGATTTCTGGAAAGAGAAAATAAGAAGATATTAGAAGCAGCAGACAGAATAAGAAATAAAAGGGAAATCTAGTGTGAATGCTGGCTTGGAAGAATTCTGTCAGGATGAGTGGTTGGGGAGGTGGGGTATTTCTGAAGGGATGATTTTCAGGAAAGAGCAATTCTGAAATAAGGAAGTAAAGTAGAAATATTGAAGAAATACATCATCTCCAACAGCTCCTTCCACTTCTAATTTTTCTTCATGCCACTCAGCATCATTTTTAGTTAAAGACCCTTAGAGAACAAAAATCTATCATATACTTCCCCCCTTCTTTGGAAACCATCAATAATCTCACTTCCCATCAGCACTCTCCCCTGGCTCCTATCAGCTGAGAACAGAGTTTGTCCTGTCCTTTGAGGGAAAAAAAATGTTGCATCACTTCTTTGCACTGCTTCCTAGAAAGGGCGAATGTAACCTCATCAGTTATAACACAGAATCACAGAATGGTTTGGGTTGGAAGGGATGTAAAGATCAGCGTAGTTCCAAGCCCCCTTCCCTGGGCCCCTGGATGCTTTTCATTAGACCAGGTTGAACAAAGCCCCATCTGGCCCAGCCTTGAACACTTCCAGAGATGGGACAGTCACAACTTGTCTGGGCACCCTGTTCCAGTCCTTCCCACCCTTCAGAGTAAAGAATTTCCTCCTAATCTCTAATTTAACCCTAAACACTGTCAATGTGAAGCCATTCCCTGTTGTCTTATCAATTCAGGCCATTGTGCAAAGTCCCTCTCCTGCTTTCTTATAGGTCCTTTCAGGAATGATGCTGGTCTAAGTTCTTCCTGGTGCCTTCTCTTGTCCTGGCTGAGCAACCCCAACTCTCTCAGCCTTTTCTCATAGGAGTGGTGCTTCATCCCTCTCATCATTTTGGTGGCTCTCCTCTGGACTCACTCCAACAGGTCCATGTCCTCCCTGTGCTGGGACCCCAGAGCTGATGCAGCCCTGCAGGTGGGGTCAGAGCAGAGCAGAGGGGCAGAGTCCCCTCCCTGTCCCTGCTGCCCACGCTGCTTTAGATGCAGCCCAGGACATGTTTGGCTTTCTGGGCTGTGAGTGCACATGGCTGGGTCATGTCCAGCCTCTCACCCACCAGCACCCACAAGTTCTTCTCAGCAGGGTTGGTCTTGATCCATTATCTCCTCACACTTCTCACAGTAAGTGGTGAAAAGAAAGAACCAGAGCCCTCAGCACTGCCACTTGCAGTACTGCTGCCTTCAGGATCTTTGTCTGTAACAGTCTCAAATCCAGAGAGACATGAGACAAAGAGGAAAGCAACAATCAGACCATAATAATGCTAATAAGCATCCTTCACAGCTGAAGTGCAGAAAACTGAAGAGTTTTGACAAAGGACAAGCACTTTCTCTTGCAATGTTGCTGCATTCCTGATGGAGAAAAACCTCTGTCGCTTCCCCTCCTAGCTTCTACAGCTTTTTGCCATGGTCCTAGGGCCTTCACAACTTCTAAAATGTGAACCGAAGTCAGCAGTTTCCCCATTTGCCATTTCATTTTATTGACATCCTTTGCTTAAGGATGGTTGTGCCAAATCTTTTGCTTCACCTTTACATAAATACCATTAACATTTGGAGCCAAAATTAAAGATAGAAAGCATGTGCTGGTAGTAAGTGAAAAAAAGATTTTTTTGCTGTATGTACACAAAGAGAGCACTTTACCCAGAGTTTATTAAATATAGTAATTACAGAGTCAGACTGGGAGACACAATATCCTACATAACTGAACCAAATAGACTTTTACTTTTAACTATTTGTTTTCAGTCAGGGAAAGTAAAATATTTGAGCTTCATCTCAACTTGACATTTCATACGAGGTTTCTGAATGATGTGGAAAGAGAAGCCTGAAACTAGCTAACCAAAAGAACAGGGTTGAAACAGAGTCTGCAGACAACTGAGAGTATTTTTAAATTCCTAACCACAGCCTAAATTCCGTTAGCATGAGACTTGGAAGGACACATCTGTTATTCTTTAAGGAACTAAAGCAGTTGGCTGGCCTCCTAGCTCTTGAACAAAGTGTTCAAGGCTCACATGGAAACACTGTGCTGCACATAACAAATCTGTTTAATTTCAATTATTTTTCTAACAGAAAAAAGAAAGGAAGAAGTAATGATTGAGAAGCATCTGTGAAGGATCTGCTATACCTGGTTTTTTCCCCAAAATCTGTCTTCATATCTTGATTCATTCATTCTCTGGAGTTGCTGGAGAAACACAAACATGGAAGCACTGTAGATAAAAAGTACAATGTCTGAGGATTAAGTCTAGCTTCCTGTTTTACTGTCTTGTATATGAATGGGGAGTTTACAGAACAGGTATGAAAAAAAGCTCTGTTTGAGTTCATTTTATTCACAACAAATTGATTCATAACACTGACCAGCTCTTCTCTTTTTTCCCTTTCCTTTCCTTTCCTTTCCTTTCCTTTCCTTTCCTTTCCTTTCCTTTCCTTTCCTTTCCTTTCCTTTCCTTT